>JAAGKR010000131.1:39164-183030 GCA_011419295.1 Clarias macrocephalus
GATACAGGCAAGCCAATACAGACTAGTGCAGCATCCATACTGTATGTGTGTGCATGTGTGGCTCATAGAGGCTGGTACTAACAAAAAACGTGTGGTAGAAGTATTTGCTTCAGAGACCGGCATTGTCCCAGTGCTGCGACAAAGTTTTGGGCTGTCAAGTTTACACTTAAAGAAGGGTACACAATTTATTATTTACACAAAAACTTAAAAACTTTGGAAAACAGTAATTAGATTGAATCTGCAACAGGCATGATGGGCTTTATCTTTGTTCTGCTTTTAATTTAAGGATTGCTACCAACCAGAATACAAAAATTCTGCCTCTGATCCAGTTGGGGGACGTTACTTTTTAAAATAACTAATTAGAAAAATTACTGTCTTCAAAAAGTAATCCGTTACATTACTGCGTTACTTTCTGATAAAAGTAACTAGTTAGAGTATTTTTCCATTACTGAAAATTAAAACTCCTTTGTGCTTCCTCATGCATGTTGTTTTAGTCAAAACCTTTATAATTATTCTACCATCATCACTCAGCGAAGTTTGGCTCATAATCTGAGCCAAAATAAATAAAATGGTAGGATTGCATTAAGAAGGACATCCAGCATAAATCCTGTGCTAAGCTGTGCGCAGATCGGATGGTCTGCTATAGCGACCCCTTGATCGGAGCAACAAAAGACCAACAGCAATTCCTTTATAGATTGCCCAAAATTGCCATTATCACTTGAACTGACACAGAAGTAAATCATTTAAAATATATGTACTATAACCAGCTCTGAACCAGACCGGTGGAGTGACCTTGATATTCTAGGTTCAGATAGAGGGAGCACATTAAGCCAATGAGTAAAACCACCACAGGCACTTTCTATTTCCATCAGCAGAGAAATGCATTGGCACATCTTAGCCCACTGACTGTATTGTTTTTTCCATGGAACAGTATTGGACATTGACTCACACATGTCCACACATCTCTCTTTCCCTTTTCTCTCTCTGCTTTCTATATACAACTGCTTTGCACTTTCTTGAATTTCTGTTCATGTACAGTATAGTGGAAATTGTAAGAAAATGAGGCTCTTCGAATCATGAAACACACAGATGGTCACACAGTAACTGAAGAATAAAATGTAAAAAGTAGCAACATGATGTCATTTTTTTATCTTCTTCCTCTGGCTATGGTGTTAGCCTATTGTTTTATATCTGCTTTCTAAACCTGTGAAATGTTTACGTTTGTTAGGAAACTATAAGACGACCTCTCTCTCTCTCTCTCTCTCTCTCTCTCTCTCTCTCTCTCTCTCTCTGTGGTTTCTGGACATTAGTGCGTGCCATGGGAATGTAATCCCCTCATTACACAAGCCCCTTTATTTAATCATTCTTCCTGCTTTAGACAGACTCCTGGGTTCACAAAGGGGTTAATTATCTATTAGGATGTAGACGGGATTTGGATGGGATCCATTTGTGCCTCCAATTACGTGGCTAAAAACCTGATTTGGCAATGACAGTAATAGTGATTCTAACTATAAAATATAAAATAAAACAGGTTAATTTATTTTTTGTTTCACTAATATCTTGAAGTCAAGAGCATATAATAATACTTGTACTGTAAGTCAACAACAGTTTAATTACTCAGCTGCCTGTAACATTGCCTGTTACACACAGCCCTGCATTCACATACTGTAGCATAACAAAATAGACAATCAGAGCACTATTATAGGAGTGTAAGTGAATTAAGAAATAAAGCCCACTCATGCTGATTCAGATCTTGCAGTCATCTGTTTCCTGAATCTTACTGGAATTTCTAGCATCATGAACATGCTGTGTCAGATACATGTATTGCAATGTTTAATGAACACAAATTGTTCAAGCTTACAAATGTAATTTCCATAGTAAATTTACACTTGTAAAGAAGCCTGTACAAAAGAATTATTCATATTGTTCTTAACTTGTGCAAAAATGCAAGACAAAAAAAAAAAAAGATTTATAGGTCTTAGAGTTAAGTCTTCAGAGCTTTCTTAGAGTTTAACCTAGGTTTTCTGGATGGTCATTTGAAACTAGAAAGGTTGCCAAATTCAAATGAATAACAAAAGTACTTTCAGTAGCTGTACAATTATTTGTGACTACGAGAGCATGGAAAACTCAGCCCAAAATATATATTTAATGCTGCTGTGTTGTTCCAGTAAAATTCCATATAGTACCACTAAAATTCCATACTTTTTTGGTGTTCCAACCACTGTCTATTTGTATCTCTTGCCCAGTGCCCAGTGTTCCACTGCCATTGTGACCATGATGAATGCTGCTTCAGTTATGCTTATGATAATTAATTATGCTTCAGCACACACTTTGCAAATCTAAAAAAAAAATATGCCATTACATGATGTAGAATAACTACTTATTACCGTTTTAATAATTTGCTCTCTGGATGCACCAAGAAGTACATAATCAAGCTCCTAGTTAGTACAGGTTTCCGGACCCAGAGTCGTTCCTAGCACCAGAAAGTTTGATCACATTGCCCCATCTTATTAACATTGAATATATTTAAGACACAGAATGGAACTTTAAGACCTTGGTTATATTTTGGTCTGTTGTGATTTGCCAGGTTATCAAAAAAGACTCATCCAAGAATTCCTAGTGAACATTCTTTTAATACACTTAGTCCTGTGTCTCATTACTTTTCCACATCTGTGTGTTGTAATGTTTTATCATTTACACTCTCTGGTGTCACATAGAAGAAGATAAAGTTCCCTTTTAATGTTAGTTCCTCTCAAGACTTCTTCTTTATGTTTTTGTGTTATCTCAGGGAGACTTCCTTGGCTTTGTTGATTTTTGCTTTCTCTTAAGAGCTCTAACTTTAAATCCAGCTATATACTGTATAACAATAAGACTGTACGTATTTATAAAACAACATATACGTACAGTCTTATTACTTTCACCAATTCCTCTTGTTTCATATGATGCCTCTTTGAATCAGAAATCTCAAATCCAGGCTATCACTGAATAGAACTTTCTGCAACTGGTTTTTGAGCAATGCCACAGCCCTTAAAGCTCAGATCAGTTTAGCTATTACTGTATATGTTCTGCTGTTTTTTTAAATAAACAACAGTGGGTTTAGGTTTAGGATGCAGTATATCATCCTCTTTTTTTGCACAAATAGGCAAAATGATAGACCATTTTATTTCATTTTAACCATGACTGAGCAAAAAAATGTGTCACATAGGTAAAGAAATAGAACAGATGCATATGATAACAATCTGGTTGTTTTCGGTTGTTTCTATGACCAAAAAATAATAATATGAGTGTTTTGAGAGTTCTATAATTTCGTGACAAATGCCATATTCTGGTGGTGGTAAATGTACCCGTTCTTTTGTTAAAGGCACAGTTGGAAGGTTTAGTGAAAGTTATGAAGATTTTCATATAAGCACTTATTTATCTTTTTTAATCATTCTTGACATATGCTGTGTTGCTGGCATATATCTGTGACATTTGAGTTTTATGGGTTTTAAAGGTTTTGTATAGTGAAATATTTTCTGCCTTACCTCTTTGGGAAAATGGTTTAATAGCTACAAGAAGCCTCCATGACTATTTGTCCAAGCCTTCCGGGGAAATGTGTCTCTTTACTTCCTCCAAACCTTAAAGGACCAGTTGATGGGTTTAGACTAACATAACTCACACTATTTAGTTTAGTTTAGCTACTATGTGGTGAGTATTTCAAAGCACCTGCCTCCTCAGATCTTTTGATATAATCAACATAATACTGCAAACAGTGTGTGTATACCTGGTAAAGTGTTTTCAAGCTTCTCCTCATGGCAACCCAGTTGGCAGAGTGGTGGGTGCATGGCCCTTTACAACTGCACCATTTCAACCAGCTGAGCTTTCTATTATTTATCATGTAGTGTGTTGTGATTAATAAGCTGTCTGAAGCAGCACAAACCATTTCACAATAGCAGCTGCAGTACGCAAAAAAAAAAAAAAATGAAGAAAACATCAACACACATAAATTAAATGCAGAATTTCCACTAAAGTGAGAGGAATATGTAAATTGAATATTAAAAAAAGATAAATAATCATGAAAAATTAATTGGTTATGTTAAACTCATTTAACAGATTAAACAGATGTGATAAATTAGATTTACAAACTTAACTTATTAAAGGGTTAAAAAAAATAGTAATCAATAATTAATATCTAACAAATTATTGGGTGTACAGTGGCAGTTCATTCACACAGAGTTGTATGATGAACACCTCATATAATAATAATAATAATAATAATAATAATAATAATAATAAAGCCCATTTTTGACATTGGTTTGCTTTCTTGTTTAGGTTTTAGTCTCTTCACATACTGTAAATATGAGTGTGACATTTTAAAAGCCTGCTGTCCAATGAGCATTGTGATTTATGATCTCATTAAAACTATGTTTTACTTGAATCTGCATTAAACAATAAGAGATGCACAGGCTTCACTGAGTGTCTATTAGCTCAGAGTGACAAGGCTTCAAAAGAGATTTTACCACAAGCTGCCGAAAAAAAATTTAGTTTAATTAATGAACAGTGTGATACTGGCGTAACATATTTGATCATTTAATTTACTAATCTCCACCAAGATTGATGTACTGTATAACACAGACAATTTAGTAAACATCTCCGTGGAAGACTGGCTATCAGCCTTCACAAGCAACTGTCCTTCTGTTTCTGTTGAAGACTCACAATTCAGTAAATTGTCTGCATTAACCATGGATATGCTCAAACTGTAACAGAAGTTACAACTAAGTCTAATCATTTCTGCTGAAGGAACAATATTTTCATATTAACTGTGTTGTGCTGAGACGTATTGTAACGATGTGATAAAAATTCCTGATACACATAAACGTACTGTATTATTATGTATATGCCAAATAAATTATTCTGACCATTTGAATATCTTTTTCACACAAACAGAAAGGGTTTATACCATTTAATATTATATTATGTTATAATGAATCATACAGGATTGAATATGATTCCACCCAATGTTTTTTTTTTTTTTTTTATTATGTCAAAGAGATTTTCTTGCTTATGTCATCTTCTGGCTTGTAGATGGGCTTCTAAATCTTCTGTATCCTCCATGTCTATTGTTAAAAGTGCTCTACAAAGACCTTTGAATTGAATTCCACCTCACGGCACAATGCCTTAGTGGTTAGCACTGTAGCCTCATGCCTCCAGTGTTTGGAGCTTGCATGTTCTCCCCATGTATGGTGGGTTTCCTCCAACAAACCTGCAGTCTAGGTTGACTGGCGTTTCCAAATTTCCTGTGGTGTGTATGTGCTTGTGCCCTGTCACAGGTTGGCATCCCATCTAGGGTGTCCCTTAAAGCATAACTGGAATAGATAATAGAATGAATTCCACCCAGAGAGACCTCTAAAGACTCTATGTAGACCTAAAAGAGACATTTTTGTTTTAGATAAGATTCCAAATATAACCTATTTAAGAAAATGACTAATCTATGAAGAAAAATTTTCAGAATGTCTTCATGTAGGAACTTCATACTGTCATACTATAAGCGCTCAATTCAAACCAGGATTCTTGACTATGCAGCATGAAAGAACACAGTTACGAAAGCATCTGATCGAAGGATCATGAGTTCAACAAAGTGAATTTTCACATGAATGACTGCAATAGGCTTCGCGCCACCTCAACCAGGATCATCATTTACAAATTTACTGCCTTCTTTAAAATGTTTGCATCATTCAAATGCTTTACAGCGGTGAAGCGTCTCATTACCATACTGTGCATGAAGGCTTCTGCAAATCACCATCACAGTCCTAGTTTTACTTGAACGCCTCTTGTATCCACAAAGCAAAAAGTGTGTAATAACCGTGTCTTTACACAATCACACATGCACTTCATAGGTGTTGATTAGATTTAACAACCTTGTTCTGCTCCTTAAAAATCAACTGCCAGGAAAGCTCTACTTTTTTTGTTCATTTGATGAATTGCAAGTTATAAAAAGACACTCCATAGGTTGTCAAGAAGAATATAATTTTCATCTCCGGTATTTGCTTTATACTGGTCACTATCTGAATGAGCAGGGTTTCTCCAAGCACCAATATAACCCTTAAACTTGTACGACTCAAAAGACAAACACTGCCTATTACGATTTTTCCCATATTCATTTGTCTCTGTATATGATGTTCCATTTCTGTTTATTTGACTCCCGCTACTTGTTAGGTCTGTCTCTGTCCCTTGTGTGTATTGCGTGTGACACCTGAGAGCATTCTAAAAGATGTGTTTCTAGCCTCTGGTCAACAACCATCTCTTGAGAAGAGCAATAGGGACCCATAAGGGTTTTAATGGAATGCCAGTGAGACTGATGTGGCACTTCTTCCAAACTGTGATTTATCTGGCTTGCTGAGTGAGAGAATCTGGGTAAATAAGTGGCATGGAAACTATCGTCATAGAAACTGTTGTCCAGAGGCAGTACTGAATGGGGTCAACAGTGCTGTAAAACAAAAGGGCAGAATGCAAACATGGAGAAGACTAGAATATTTAATGAAATCAGTTCACTAGTTTTTAATGAGCAATATTGTCATGTTTGGGGAGACAGCTGGTGACCCTTTTTCTGCTCTTCTAGCTTTAGCCAATGTTTTCTTTGTCTAAAAAACACAAGATGTAAAATATTCTTATTAGGGTTGTGTCTTTCTGTTTGTGATTTCTGCTCACCTACACAATACAGTATGTTGCATATGTAGTCAGCATCTGGCTTCTTTCTAAAAAAACATCCCACTGCGCCAAAGGTGTCGAAAGCTGATAAAGCAGAGATTCCTGACAACCAGGCCATGGTCTAGTACCAAGCCAGGAGTTCTTTGTTGTATAGCAATCATTTAAACATTGATAGTTTTCTTCAAATTTAGGTAAATTACTTGGGTGATAATACATTTCACAGAGCATCAAACGAATTATGTAGCATATAACACATTCCATCACCGATTCTATATACTGCATATCCTGTGCAGAGGCTTGAGAAGCCTGGAACCTACCCTAGGGGTCTCTGGGGCACTATGTAGCATACACCATGAATGGAGTGTCAGTCCACCACAGGCCACAAGAACTCACACACACACACACACACACACACACACACACACACACACACACACACACACACACACACACAGTACAGGAAATTTAGAAATTTAGTCTAATCTACATGTGTAGGAGCTGGTGTATCTGGAGGAAACCGAGCAAGCACAGGGAGAACATAAAAACTCCACACACATAGAACTGAATGCGGGACTCAACCCTGGGTCTGCAAGGCCAAAGTGCTAATTACTATTCCATCGTGCCACCCTTAACACAATGCCGGTCTTACGCCATAGCAACTTTCCGACACCTTTTATTAAGAATTAAACATATAATCCATTTCCATGTCATGAAATTTGTGAGTTCCTGTTATCATGTATAGCATTTATTATTATTATAATTATATGATATATGGTTATACTGTATATAAATATATAATAATTTATTTAACAGTCATCCCTTACCAGCTTCTCTCGCTCGCTCTCTTTCTCTCTGAAAGGTAATAAGACAAAAAATGCAGCTTGTTGAGAAAGCAAAAAGTCTGCTGTCTAAATGTTCTTCCTGTATTAAAATGTAAAGTTACAGCTTTACATCTGACCCCACTGGAGACTGGAGAAAGATTTCTCACAAAGAAACTTCACTTTTTTAATAATTGCATATGCTTTTTAAAAACATTTCTTGTGGAGCATTTATCATATGAGTCACTGTGCAAGTTGTTTCTATAGAAACAATAACATAATAACAAGTGCATTAATAAACGTTGTGCCCAATGCTACTATAAGAGCTTCTGTTTTGGAAAATGAATCAACCCATTTCTGACCAACCAGACCAGCTCAGTGGTATATTAATGTAACTGTTTATTAGGTAAGATCGGTACTGAGTCAGTCAAACATTTACTACGCTATGCTTCCTGCTTGTTCCCGCTGACAGCTTAAAGATCAATACGGTTCCAATTTTAGTTTTTTTCTTTTTTTTTTTCGTTTTTTTTTTTTTTTTTTTCCGAGTGTGATCATATTACTAATCAAGGCATCAGCATAGTGCAGTAGGATGACAGAAAAGACATTTGCTAGTGAAACGTGGCAGTGCTGCATGATGGTCACACTGAGCTCTCGCAAACAACACGCATTGCTCAAAATGAGGGGGTGTAAAGGATTACATCATCTCCGAGTCTGATAATAACAACCAAAGAATTTAAAAGCCTGAGAAGCCAAGTTTCATCTATGCTCTCGTACATGCCAAATCAAACAACTGCCAAGGATGGCAATAAAGAGAGAGAGAATAGAGATGAGCACTTTGCCTCAACCCTCTGTCACCGCATTGCATTGTTTGTATGAATCAGTGCGTGTGTGTGCGTGTGTGTGCGCGCGTGTGTGTGTGGGGGTGTCTATGACATCCAGAGCATGCTTTTAAGATTGATGCGTGGGAGGTGGACTCCCCATAGTGCTAGTGTAAGAAGGTGAGTATAGCCATCAGCTTTTAATGTTTCTGTTATACCTTAAACATCCTTTATGCCCCCAAACCTCTCCATCAAACTATTGTACCTGAAGGTAAGAGAATATATATATATATATATATATATATATATATATATATATATATATATATATATATATATATATATACCAGAACCCATTTTTTAAACATGGTTTTGAAAATGATTTTGTAATAGTAATGTTCAGATCTCATGTTATAACAGTAACTTAATGGAACTGTGAGGAGGCAACTCTCACCCAGACATGGCTATTTTATTTTAAACATGGTGGTGAATTAGAACTGTATTTCTACAGGTGTAAATTCACTGTAAATGTCTATATTTTGAAAACATACATATGTATTTTTGGGTGGCACTATGTTACAGCCGTTAGTATTGCTCACAGTTTCACATGATCTCACGTGTCTGTTCGGATTGCCTCAGGGTGTTCACCCTCCTGTCCAAAAACATGCTGAGAGGAGTATTGGTGTCTCTAGATTGCCTCAGGGGGGTTGAATGTCCCATTCAGGATTTACAATGACAAATGCAAATTTTCTGATTTTCACATTTACATCTTGATATTTTTGCTCACATTTCATGACCACATTGCTCAAGCTCTTTTAGGACCAAGGGAAATCTTTACACAATTATTCTAATTTTTCCGAAATAGTGCTTGTTGTACATTGTTCACATTTCTTGCACCCGAAAAACATGTTTTCTTCTAATGCTGTGTTACCTATAGTCTCTGCTGTTGGAAAGCATCACTGCAGCATGATGCTACCATGACTTATGCTTCATTGTGGGCTCTCAGATTGATGAGCAGTTTTGGGGTTCTGCCAAACTTAGCACTTTTGCGATTTAACTTTACTCTCATTAATTTGCTATGTCCTCAAATGGGATTACAGAGGGCCTTTTTCAATGGTGGCTTTCTTATCAGCACTCTTCCATAAAACCCGTCTTTGTGGTGTTTGTGGTTTGTGGTTGTCCTGTGAAAAGATTCTTCCATATAAGTTGTGGATCTTTCTAACTCCTTAATCTTGGTTGATTGGTTGCTTTTCAGATTAATGTCTTCCTTTACACAGAATTGTGTAGTTATATACCAGTAAACTTGTAACAATATAATGGGCACCCAATGCTCATGATCATGATCATGACAAATCTGTGAAATGAGCAGTTTTGGGTCAGTCCTGGCCATGATAGAAAGTCACCAGAACACCCAGTTCACCACAGCCTGCCGCACTCAAGGACCAACCGGCAAAAAGACCAAGGCTGCCAAACTAAACTCCAAACCTAGCCTCCAAACTCCCTAGGTTCCAATCTCTTTGAGCATTAACAGGATGCACCAGACAAACATGTCAGATCAGGAAAAGGAGAATTTATAATGAGAACACAAATATGTTCATCTTTTGTTTTCATTTTTCCTGCATTGTTCTAAGCCTTGGGTGCCCTTTATATTGTTACAAGTTTACTGATATATAACTACACAATTCTGTGTAAAGGAGGACATTAATCTGAAAAGCAACAAAGCAACCAAGATTAAGGTGTTGGAAAGATCCACAACTTTTTCACAGGACAACCATATACACTGCTGCCTCACAGGTTTGGGCCTGAACTTTGTTTTCTCTCTGTGTGGATTTTTGACACATGCTCCCAAATGCCTCTGGCATGTAGGCGTCTGTGAACATAGCTGTCTCTCGTGTCCATTGTTTCTGGGATAAGATTGATCCATCATGACTCTCAAAGATCCTGCAATGCCTATACAATTTTTATGTTTCATTGTTATATAAGGAGGTAACCTTGCTACACTCAAAAAAATATTTAGGCCTAACAATTAAGATTTATGCATTTTGATTGCGTATAAAATTTCCATGCATTTGGATTACATATTTTTAGCATAACCAAACTAATAAACTTCATGTGATTCTTATTTGCAAGTTATATGTAAATGAAATGAGCAAGAATGAGATTTATGTATATTGGACCAATAAATCCAATTTGTTTTTAATTCATAATGAAGAGAATTATGTATTAATACATCATAAACCCAACTTACTTTAAATGCATTCAGATAATTGTTAATAATAAACCCAATTCATTAACATTAATATATTTTTTTATTCCCAATATACAATACATAATACAAAAACAACAGGCCACCTTGGTTCATATTTTATTTATTTAATACATTTTATGCTTCAAAGCATATTTTAAGAATAACTACCAAAAACTGAAATGAAAAAAAAAAACTATTGGTAGCAAAACATACTAGCCAGGGTTAGAGATAAGTTTCCTCAAGAACCGTAATAAAAAAATGTCAAACTTAAGGTAACTTAAGGATAACAGCACTGCTTACATTACAATAACATTCATAGCCATAAGGCTCAGTGGTGTCTTTGCACTTACACTTCTCTATGCATGGTTAATTGTGATATCATAGTATAGAATGAACATTCCACAGCAAATATTAAATAAACTAAAACCACCAATAACTAAATTCAACTTTCAAGCATTGAAGTATAAAAGTTAACTTATACAGTACAAAGCAAACAAGTCTGTTAATTAATCACAGAAGCATCTTAATTTTCAGTGCTTGGACTTTTGGTGACAGCTTGGTAATCTCTTGTTCCACCAGGATTTTCTGTAACACTTCAAATGTGCACCCCAGTTCCTTAGAGTAGTGCAGGCTAAATGCATAAATGAGTCCAAAAATAATCACATCCACGTGTGAAGGTTTTCCAAACCCTCAAGTATCACACCAACATCTGTAGGTTAATCTCCAGGTCCAGCACCCTCTGCCCGAATGACATAGGTGCCCGTGGTCGTCTGTGCAATTCCACACTCAGCATTTGAATGTTCACAGTCCTGGAGGATAAATAAAGAGAATGAGTTGTCAATACCCATACCAGCCACAGTGATATTCATATATTTTAAAGCCATTAGACGAACACACGCGCGCACACACACACACACACACACACACACACACACACACTTGGCCCTTGTCAACTATTAATTTAGACTCCTGGAACACAGCTACTAGACATTTAGATCAGAAAATGGGGATGTAAATATAAATACAGAAGAAAACATCCCTATATGTTTTAATTAGTAATACATCTAAGATTGGCCAATGAGGAAAAATGCTAAGTGGCTAAAGTTAGCTTATATTTCTTAGGGCCATGTGCAAGCTAGCTAGCTAGTGGACTAAACATGTTAGTGTAATACGATATCAACAACACTGAAATATATATTTACATATGCAGAAACCAACAAATCATGAAGGATGACTGCAGATGTAACTTACCTTAAAATGAGGTCACAATCCAGCTTGCTCCAGTGCAAAATGTTAATGAAAGTGTTGCTTCACCTGCTGCTGCTATCGCCCTCTACAGACTGGAGTATGGAACAGCTTCATTTCTGCTTCTAAACAATTCCATTTGCAAGATTTGTATGTAAATCAGGTTCATATAATTTAACTAATTGGATCTTGTTCCGCAGACATTTAAACTAAATTCATACTTTTTAACTGATTGAATTAAATAGTTTTCATAATTAACACATTGTAATTAATTGTAAGTAAACTGATTACATAATTTTTGAAAAAAAGATTATTTAGATAAAATCAAAGGGATGCAAATACTTAATAATAAACTACGTCATGATTCTTAATTTTTTTTTTGAGTGTATGTTTGCTATAATACACTTTCTTTCCCCTTTATTATGACATTCTTTGTATAGATTCACAACATATAATCCCAATTAAATATATTTTACATAATGTTGAAAAATTCAACACTGGTGAAGACTACGGTACTGAAACCAGGTGTCAATATGGCACTGGTACCTATATAATCGAATCAGAACACAGATTTTGGTTCCTCTCTTCGGTGCCACTTAAATGCCTGAGCAATCTTTTGAATGCATGAATGCAATAATTACACTAGCTGGTAACATTAGTGAGCTAAGCTAAACACTTTTAAATGAAATTGACCAAAGCTAAACTTTCTAAAGTGTGTCTGTATTTCACAAAAAAGGATTCTGACACCTTGACATGCAACAAATGTCTTTCAACAATTGCGTGTAAAGGGGGAAACACATCAAACAAGTCAAACATTTGAGGACACATGGGATGAAGTTAAAAGCAGAGGGATGCACCATGTTTAACAGCTTGCAGACAGCAGCTGTCAGTGTTCAGGACAAGACCCTGTAGCCTGGTTTGTGGGGGAAGTGGCACAGCCTTCCCATATTATCTGCACTTTCAAACACATACCTGTGTGTACAGGCCTCATCACCAACATCTGAGAGGGTTTTCTGCAATAAGTCAGGAGAGGTGTCGTATTCTGCCAGATAAGGCAAATCTGGTCATATTTCTGCAAAAGGATTGCTGAAATTTGAAGATGGTTTGTAGCATACCAAGAATATCAACTGCTTTGAGTTATTAGTGTTAAATTATTGTAGTTGGGTTAGGTACTATGTAAATTTGTTGTGTTTTGTATTTACTCACCAACAACACTTAATATATTGTTATGATGGAAAACATTAAAGAATGGCTTTAAAGAAGTATGAATATCGGTTCAGGCACCGGTATTGTAAATAATCTACACAATTCCAAACACCAGTGAAAACTTTTACAACACATTGTAGAACCTTTAAAGGATCCCACATTGGAACAAACCAAAGATGTAGTTCTAATTTAAAAAATGTATCTTTTATTCTAGTTTAAATAAGACATTAGACAAGTGACTTAATTACATTTTACCGGTTGAATGTTTATGCCATTTTTAAATGGGTTTTCCTTTTCTTTTTTTTTAACCAAATGAAGATTTATATTTTATATACAAAATGCCATTTCTGAAAATTATATTCTTATGTCAATTATGAATGATGAGTTCCCATAGAGGGTTAATTTTAATCATGCCTGCAGATACCCTACATGTTGGGATGAATAACCCATCATTTCTTGTTTAAAATGCAAGCGCTCCTAATTGCACTTCATGACAGATGTGAGCTGAATGGGAGTTGGTGCCACTTGTGAGTCATGTCACAGCTGAAAGAAAGCTGCCAGGCTCATGTATTGATTTCAGTGCCGTTCTTGTAATGAAATGGCGGGGGCATTGACAAATGGGCAAACGATCAGGCAGAAAGAGCCCAGCTGTCTCTGCTCTCCAGTTTTTATCTGACACATGTTGAAGATGCCCCACTCCAGCAGTGGCCACTGAGATCCGGCACATTGTAATGAAGGGGGCATGTTATGCAGAGTTTACAATTAGAGACTGACAAAGCAATAAATACAACATAACCACACAAGTTATTCTGTGCTTCTATCAGTTGTGTTTAGTTTCACTGCTAAACCAAAGATGTTGCTCTGTAGCATTTATTCAATAGACAATGCTTTCCCCTTTTCATCTTCAGAAATGGATTGAGAGTAATTAAATTGGGTCATAGGGTCATACATTCAATCTCTGGTGGGTTAAGAAGCCTTCCTGCATGTCATCACCAATTGGGAAACAGGTTTGATGTGTAATTGAATTTTGCTAAAAGGCAAACACTGCTGAAGCGGGCAAAGGTGAGCATAAAAAAAGGGTAAACAGTTGTTCAACCTTTCAATCGATGTACACCATAGTACACAGAACACACAACAGGTTACAATATGAAAGTGGTGTTTTTACATCACTCCATCAGCTCCAACTTCCTTGCCTTGGATGTTTTTAAAAGCCTCAGTATTTTATTCATTCATTCATTCATTCATTCATTCATTTATTTATTTATTTATTGGTCTTTTATGAAGTTATTATTTGAAGTCGGGCACTAATATTAGGATGCCATAATGCACACACACATTGAAATGAATGTGTCATGATTCAAAACAAACCTGTCTCAATGAAAGCAACAAATAAGAAGAACACACATGCAGGAAAATGATTTTTTTACAAGGTTCAAATCAACCCCATTAACCAAAACCATGATTAAAAATGAAATAACTCAAAATTGTACTGAGCTAGTAACAAGGGGATGGAGGAATAAATAATAAAAGGTAAGAAAAGCAGAAAAAAATACAGTGTTGAGACAAAAAGGCGCCTTATTTATAAAGGGAAAACATATGGTTGACATTATTCATGTAAGTTGGGGATTTTGTACAACCACACACACAGATTGCATTTGCATGTATACATTCATTACTGCAGCTCTTTCATCTGCTGGTGTATCGAGTCAATGTTTATTTGAACTTTCATGATCATTGCACCTTAATTTATACAATAACCAAATAAATTATTATAGAAATGTACATTTTATTTAAATTTTCCCTTTCAGTATGTAATTTGTCGGGTTTTTAAATGTTTATGTGATGATGGATTACTATGATGTTTTTCTCAGTTGTAAATGTGATCTGAATTCTAACAAGTATCTCATTCTATAAACTGCTTCATGTATCTAATTAAGCAATATCACACAAGAGGGAGTTTTGTTACTCTAAATATCAGAAAAGCTTTGACTTGGTTGTAGGCACGACTCAGCCCGAATGCATTATATATCACAGCTGGGCTGATTTTCATCACAACAGCACTCACTTTCATTTTAGATAGATTAATTGTATACGTAAAGGGGTTGGGTGTTTTGGCAGGGATCTGCTCTTCCCTCTTTCCAGTACTGAAACCTTTAGTGGTATGCAGTATCTCAGGACTGCATTACCGCCTACTTTCACCCATGCTGGAAAACCAACAGTTAATGTAATCAATGACTTGTGATGTGGAGTGATACATATAGTTAAAAATACCAGTTTTGTTATGTTCTATACCAGCACTAATGGAATGCCTCTCACCCAATCAAATTGCTTGGTCAGAATAAATTGTTGTATAATGCTCTATATACAACAGACCCTGGGGTGAAGGGTGCAAGAGGGGTTAATTTCAGACAGTGCAGGAGAAACCAAATGTCCAAAGCTGTAACAGTGTACTAGCCCAAGCTTGATTATTCTGAATGGTTCATTTGTTTTATAATTACAGAAGCTTTCTATATAATTGTCTATAAAAATGTCTGGTTGCACTTGGCTGCACGGATTATGGGCATTTCTGGGTGATTTGGATTTTAAAAAATGGAAAACAGGCAATGCACAAAATCTATTGTAATCAACTAAACTGAATTAAAGAACAGTGTTATGAAAGATAATTTTATAGGTGCTTATTGCTTTTCTCAAAATAGAAAAAGAGAATATCATGCAGTCTGTTATTCACTTATTCAATCACCATGCAATTTTTGCACCAGTAAGACTAACAGTGGATTATTTAAAAGCTGCATGTTGTGACTAATACACTAGATGCTGTACATAACGTTGCTGATTACAGACGATTTCTCATATATTAAAAATAATTAGTACATTTGATATACATTTAAATTCACAGAATGAAGCATGAAGCTGACACACCACAATAGTAAAAAGTAAACTTCAACCCAACATTTGGGACATTTTCACAAGTAACAAACGAGTAAAGGCTTGTTCTGTGGGAGCATAAAAAAAATTGAGGCACTTCCAAGGAAAATACAAGATAACCATAATGACAAATGTCATTAACAACAAAACATAATCACAAATAATAGACGGTAATACAGTGATTACAGTAATTACAATTTCCCATTAAGATAAATAAATCACTCTATCTATCTATCTAATAGACTGTCCCTTTTTTGCCTTCTGATCCAATCCTCCAACTCTGATCTTGCAAGCTCCACAGATGCCTCCTTCCTGAATCCTGGCAGGTAAGAATGTGCAATTTCTAACCATGCCCACCATGATCTTTTAATGCAGGCTGTGTCTGATCCAGGATGCCAGCAGGAAACAGGAGGGCGTGAAACTCTGCATCTCTCTGTCACTTTCTGTGTCTCTGCCAGGCTGAGAGTAGAAATATGGGCCTACATCACATACTGCCAGACTGGCAGCCTGTAATTAAACGTGGTGTTTGTTGCTCGTTCAGCTAGCGTTAAGGTGGCAGCTTTCAGGAGAGGGGAGGTCTTTGCGTGCTTACACAACTGTTAAATATAGTAAGGAAACTTAGTTTGGGAAAGTTTGTGACAAATCCTGACGTGAAATTCAATGGTGTTTTGTCATTTAAAAACACGTCAGAAAGGAAATTAGTAAAAGAAAACTTTAGATTGGTGCTTCTTTTTGATTGTACAAAATTAAATGTTTTGTTACCTAATTCAGCTAGAAGGCATAAAACATCCTTTTAAATTGTTCATGCACAGATAGATTAATTATGTTACCACGGTCCAATTCTCAAAAAAACTGTTTAAGCAAAGATAGACCAACTACGTACCTCACCTTAAATAACCTTCGGCACATGGATATAAAAAGCAAAGCTATAAATGCATGCATAAAAAGTAAATGTCATCCTCTGGAGTCATTGCAAGAAGCTACACATGTTGGTGTTGTTATTGTTGTTTACACCTTTAAACCATATAAATGCTTTCCTGTGCGTAATATAATATACTTGTGGATTTGATGATAAACTGTTTCATGTGCCTGACGTTAGTTTTCGTTTGATGATGGATTTCAATTGTTATGAAGCCCAGACAGTGTTGCAAGTGCAATTTCTTGGACCAGAATGTGCTGGAATATCATCAAGCGCACAAACACACAGCAGTGGGTCTCTGATGCTGTCAGTTTCTCTTATATCAGTAAAGCAGAGCCCAAGCACAAATACTGGAACAAAGTCACACACATGCTGATTTGCAGGGCTCATAAGTGCAAGTCTGCTTAGAGAGAGAGAGAGAGAGAGAGAGAGAGAGAGAGAGAGAGAGAGAGAGAGAGAGAGAGAGAGAGTTTTTGTGTGGAGGCAATTTTTAATCCTAATGAGAACCTGCTATGTCTTAACTCCTTAAGTAGTGATTGTTAGTTATACAATAGATGTTTTGTCATATGCTTTGACCACATTAATTTTCCTCCCTGGTGCCTGTCTCCTCTGGGTGATTGTAGGAAATCGGCAGAGAGACAGAGGAAAAACCTGAATTTTGCAGTGCTGTTCCATTTTGGGTTTGCCATGGTTCTGAATGTAAATCACCCTGCTCTTGCCGAAATGTCACATTTCCACAAATACAATACAAAGAGCCATTAAAGGGAATGATAGCAGACTCACCACTCACAGTAAATTCTGTTTCTCTCCTCCATTTTAATGCAAAATTACAAATCAGCAGCCCTCATATACTGTACTGTAAGAAGATGAAAATGTCAGAAAATACACTGTTTCTAAAGAAAATTACAAATGCCCCACTGAGGAAATGTCTTCTGCGTAGGTAAAAAAAATAAAAAAATAAAAAATAAATAATGTATAATAAATGAACAGTAATATTTGTTGTGACCACTCTGTTGCACAGTTTTATAAGGAAATCTGAATTCTTTTTCAGTAATTGCTTTATCCTGATCAGGGTCATAGTGAATCCAGAGCCTATTCCAGTTAACCATGGAAGGAATATCAATCGGTTTCAAAACACACTATACACATTTACACCAGCTGGCTATTTAATATGGTCAGTCCAACTACAGGCATGGTTTTGGGAGATGGGGGGAAACCACAGAACAAATAAGAAGCCCACATGGATAGGTGGGAACATGCAAAGATCCATACTAATATTATTCTAAGATCAGAATGGAACCGGGGACACCGGAGCTGCAGGGAGTCATGTCTACCTTCATCACCTAAAGATGCTCCTCTAATTTAGACATTTAAGTCAACATCTAAATTTAGAGCTACTGTACATACAGAAGGTCACTTAGATCTACAATCGACAATGAAATTTAAGCTTCTAGGCTTGTCTTTTATTACTGTTACTGCATTATTAGCTAACAAGGCTTTCAGTGTGTATGATTAATTGGAGGGTGTTGAAGGTCATTTAATGTGAATTAGTGATCATATGCTTGTGCTAATCCCACACCACTGGAAATCTTGTTGGAAGGAGAAGCCCCTGTGGAGTGCTGTCAAAATGCATTGAATTTCACAAGGTGGCTAGAGCCCCTTAAGGGATGACCAGCTGAACAATGTCATGACCTATAAGACCGATTGAGCAATTAGCATGAACATTCAACTACAACTTGTTTGAATATGAGATGACTTTTCAGACAGGTGCTTTAATTGTTTATTTTTTTAATAATTTTTTTTATAATCATAGTCATCTAAACATATCATAAGATTAAATCACAACATTATTATAATATACTATTACATCAGTGCTGTCTGCCTTCCCTCTTGAGGGAAAAGCATATTTATCCACTATTAAAGATCCTTCTTGTCCTTTCGACTGTGAGGTCTTTCCCACCAGGGAATCAGTTCTCCGTGGCTCCCTCCCACACTTTGATCTTCCCCTCAGATCTGTCTGAAAACAAGAGAAAACACATACAACTGCGAGAGAGAGAGAGAGAGAGAGAGAGAGAGAGAGAGAGAGAGAGAGAGAGAGAGAGTGGGAGGTCATTTACTCCCAATTTCCCACAACACTTTCAGGTTGTAGTGCACTCTCACAAAATCCACAAGGTAATTACCCCCATATTTAGCACCAGACCTGCAGTCCATGTCCTGGGAATATATAGGCGCTCTAGGCTGAATCTGAAGGACACCGAGGGTTTGTGGTGCATCTTAGCTGAATGTCCTGATAATATGCTCACTCACATTGCACTTTGGATCGCCATGATGAAATGTGACATGGGTAGCAAAATCAATTGGTTTTCAAATAACTGAAGGGCAAGTAAGGTAGCTTTAATATTTTACATAGGGTGGAGTAAAGGGAGTCATGGTGGGTGTTGAGTGGGGCGTGTCCACATTCAAGGTACTAGGAAAGTAGCAATTAGGAAATAAATATTAAATGTTATATTAAGGAAGTTTTGCTTATTCCATTTGTCAAATGAGCTAACATCTTTGACAAATGTACTGTACTATATTTGGAAAAGTCCTGGGTTTGCATTTATTTCCACAGCTGAAGTAAAGTAACCTTATTTTCTGACCCATTTTCACTAGTGTCTGCTGCAGGTTCATGAGCACTAGTTGGAGGTTGCGTTCTGGAGCTTCACAGGGCTGACAGTATGCAGGCTGGGGCTTGCTGTGAGTGCAGCTGAGAGCGGGCTACTCCCCTGAGAAACCGGCTTTCATACATCCTGCTCATGTGCTGCTCCTGAATATATGGCCTCTTTCTACAAGGAACAAGGAAAGATGAACGAAGATTGGTGGCTTTCCTAGGAAAATCAAGTTTTTTCTGATCAGCAGTTTGAACTGGACAACACAAAAGTATGTACATAGACAAATAGACAGTGACATTATTTAGTCTCATGTACTCTTATCAATGTGCGGTAATGTGTGGGGAAAATTTTGCAAATTGTATTTATTTGGGTCAATCAAAAAATCATGGTCAAAACTGAAATCACAGACAGACACATAATTCAGAGACAGCAATCGATTGAAGCAGAAAACACAAAAGAAATATGATCCGTAAATCAAAAATGTAAACGTTAGTAAGATCAAAATAATAATAAAAAACACATAATAATAAATTATAATAAATGACACATTTTAAATGAGATAATATTTACACAGCAAAATCCTCAGTGTTGAATGTTGAATTAACACCCAGCAGTGTTCATTTGAGTCCAGTTGGACTCAAATAAACTTGAAAAGTGTTAAATCAACAATTCCTGGAGAAATTGTGAAGTAGGGTCATGGTTGCATCACTTTGCAAAAGCATGAAAACAACTTATTTGTAGGCCATATGGTCCCTGAAATATGCCCATTCATTTCTGTGTGTGTGTGTGTGTGTGTGTGTGTGTGTGTGTGTGTGTGTGTGTGTGTGTGTGTGTGTGTGTGTGTGTGTGTGTGTGTGTGTCACGGAATGGGGCATGGTCTGGCCCAGTTGTCTTAGCAACACCTATGACTATATGTCTAACTCACATGCTTAGACTGTAAACCAACATCAGAGGGCAGAATGAATGTGAAAATCCATTTTTGTTCAGTTTCCAAACAATCCAAGATACAGCAGCTCCCAAATGATTTGCCCAACCTTCTACATTTGAAAGTTTAAGCAAGGCAAAAGACCTGGTAAGAGAGAGAAAGCGATGGAGGTGGGTTTTTTTTTTATTTTTTTTTTCTTGCTGAAATAGTGTTTGTCTACTGTAGAAACCTGATTATAGTCTGTGGAATAATTTTTGAGCTCTTCAGCATTACGTGTCTCGTTTACGATCGGACCAAAAATGAGCATGCTAGATGTCCGGAGAGCAAAGTGGTCTAGCACATGCCATAGTTCGAAAATGGTGCTTTTTGTGCCAGACATGAGATCATTCCATAAGGTTTCATTATGAGTTTCATGGGGTGCGTGCAAAATTGAGGGCGCTATGGACGTGTAGTCCTGAATCAAAAATCAGGAATGTTGGAAAACTGTCAGTTAGATTCTTTAGAATAGTGTCCATTCCCCTACTAAAACTAATCAATAGAATGCAGAACTTGCATGGAGATGGTGAACAACTTTTTCACCAACTCCTGATATACAGTACAAATTTTAGATTAGTAGTAGTAATAGTAGTGGAATTAGTAGTAATAATAATAATAATAATAATAATAATAATAATAATAATAAATGGTGTCTAACAACAGAGAGGCTAGAGTTTTTAACTGTATACATAATTCAGTACTGTATAATTTTTTATTATTATTTTGATCTTACTAACATTAACATTTTTGGAGGATCATATTTCTTTGGTGTTTCCTGCTTCAATCGATTGCTGTCACTGAATTATGTGTCTGTGTATACAGTTTTAATTAATTCAATACTGTATACACTGTATGCATAATTAATGTATACATCCATGCAGAATATAACTATGTCTTTGCTTACACACAGGATGGGAAAAATGGAAATAAACCTCTAGGAACAAGCACAAGGCACTGTGAACAATATTGAAAACAAATGGTGTGGCAAAAATGGCAGAAAACAAATGCAGTTAATATGTTTACGATACTGTGCACTAAAATAGCAAATAGGATATCCTTTACTTCTCCAGTGCAGCTTCTTGTAATTGAGTGTTTGCCGTTATTAACAACTGATTCATGTTCATGCTCTGTCCTTTTCTCTATCAATGCCACTAAGGTGATCTTTATTACATTTCGTGATTGAGAGATCTAATTCTGTCCAGATTCCACTCCTTTCTGCTCGTTTCCAAGTAAGTCGTTCCAAGGAACATTCTGTGTGTGGTAACTGCGGTGGTTAAATAAAGCCAGTCTCTTCAGGAAGAAAACATAAGATTGGACCAACTCCGTATCTCTCCCTTGAATGGAAATGGGAGGGGGTAATATTTTACAACCTGACACCCAGACCGAGCTCTTTTGTCTCAGTGACGCTGAGCTGGAGGTCTTTTTGTACCACTTGATGAAACCATTAGCCAGACTCTTTTATTTTTTCCTTTTACCGATTCATCCCTTTATAACAGTCATACAGGATGTTTCTCAACGTAGCATATGATCCAGAGTTGAAGCCCAATTTGTAGATTTTTAATGAGAATGGTGACGACTATTCTACTGGTGTTAGCACTCCTGTGCTGTACATTTATGTTGTTTGAATATTGCTGGAAAGCACTGAGATAAACCAGGCAGTGTACTAGGATATCACTCACCTATATTGTTCTGAGTTTCACCCTCAGTGATGATGTTAAATGATGTTAAACAAAGTAGATTAGTCAGATAACATTATTATTACAGTTTTCATTGGCCAATCTTTGTGAGAGTACGCTGTAAAAATGCTAATTGTGGTCAATCAGATGTAACAAAACATATTACTAATAGTTTACATAACATTATTAGATTTCTCTTTTTTTTTTTTTAAAAAAAAAAACATGATATAATTGCTTACACTAAACCAAATTTTAAAAGTTTTTAATTGAATTATGTGTAGCGTGAATGTGACCAATTCACATACTGTAGTAATAACTTAAAGCAACTGCATAATGAAATTTTGTGAGGGTGTCGGTACTGACAGAAACTACAACTATACTACTAAAATTAACGTTATTAAAACATGTGTGACAGACCAGTGCTGCTGTAATGAGCAAACCATGGTGTGTGGACAAAATGTTCAGTTAAGGTCGTGACAGCTTGATTTTGAGGTCAGTGAGCATGCCAAGACAATTTGAATTAAAAAGAATTTATAGCAAACAATAATAATATATTTAAAATGTCAGTGTCTGTGATATCATGTATACTAAAGAGAGCGGTTCACCTTGAGATTCCCTGTGGTGTAGGCTGAGCAGTAGTATGCAGTTAGCGTTAGAAGAAGTTTTGTGTCCATTTTTATGATGTTTATGTAAAAAAAGTGATGCATTCATGTTTATTAATGATAGCAGACCTATAAAGGAAAACATTAATTCATTCATTCACTCCGCTTCTACATCGCTTATTTTGCGTGCAGGGTATACAGAGGGCCTGGAGCCAGGAGACACACACACTATGGGCAATTTTGGGAACACCAATTAGCCAAATTTGCATGTCTGGACAGTGGGAGGAAACTGGAGCACCCCGAGGAAATCCACCAAGCACAGGGAGAACATGCAAACTCCATGCACACAGACCCAAGACACAAATCAAACCTTCGACCCTTTGAGGTGCAATGCAACCGTGTTAATCACTACTTTGCACCTCAAAGAAAACAATATTTTAAAATATATATATTTACCAATCACATTACCTCTAAAAGCTAAAAATATAAATATTGCCTGTATGTAAACTTCTTTTTTTTTCCAGATTTTCTGGCTAATTTAGTCGTGTCCAATTCCTCCCTCTCACTAGGGGGCTCCCACATTAAGGCTACTACTACCACTCAGTCAGGAGGGCCGAAGACTATCACGTGTTTCCTCCGAACCACGTGACGCCAGCCGTTGGGGGGCGGCGTAACACACTCAGAGGACAGCGCTATCCGCTCCTTCCGCCTGTGTGAGCTCACAGACGCCCCTGATTGGCTGTAGAGCCGTGATTAATGTGGGAGCACTAAGTACCTCTCATCCCTCCCCTCTGAGAGAGCTCGGTCAATCAGCTCTCTCTAGACCTCCGGCTGTGAGAAGTTACAGAATCACGCGGGATTTGAACCGGCGATCTCCGGATGAAAGGGCGAGCACTTTACCACTGCGCCACTCGGAGGCCCTGTAAATTGCCAGACATTTTTTTCCGCGTAAACTAAACAAGAAACTAGCACATAACAGCTCTTGACATAATATAGGTGGAAGTTGTCAGAGAGTGAACCATGGACTGTCAGTTGTGAGTAATATGTAACTCCGTTAAAGATGTAGGGCCTGTGTACAAAGAAAGTCTTGTATAGTTCAAGAGATTGAACCTCAAGCATGAGGGATGTCTACATGAGGGACGTCTACCCTCAATCTCTGGGTGCTGTGCTAGATGGTTAACTAGTACCTAGATGGGACCCTACTGTAGTACCTCATACCTAATAAACAAAACCTCATACACTATTTCACACAAAATGGTGCCATGAAATGTTAATAAAAAATATTTAAGATTAAAATGAACAGGTGCCACTCAGGCACAAGAACTGAAACAAGGTCTTTGCTATTTCAGCACATTCTTCTGAACATCATCAGACTTTTAGAACATAATAACATTAACATATTCTTCTTCTTCGTCATCTTCTTGTTCTTTCAGTTGCTACATTAGGGGTTGCCACAGCAGACATTCTGTCTCCATATAACTCTGTCTACCACATCATCCTTTGTCACTCCAACCTCCTGCATGTCCTCCCTCACCACATCCATAAACTTCCTCTTGGGCCTCCCTCTTCTCCTCCTGCCTGTCAGCTCCACCTCTAACATTCCCCTCCAGATATACCCCCATCCCTCCTCTGCACATGACATTAACAAATAACAGTTTAAGAGAATTTTACCTTTAGTACCTAGTTGCGTAGTTATTTTTAATTACATTATAATTACTTTACTTTAAATTAATATCTATGGGTTAAATTGTAGTTCGAGGTGGATCTCTACTCCATTCATGTGTATCAGCAGGGAAAACAGAATCATACTGTTTCCTATTATTTTATGGCATCCTCAACATTAATATAATAAAAAATCTGTTTAACAGATATCTCTGGTTTTAAAGCGTTGTGCTATTGTATGTAATGTACAGTATGTAATGAATTGTAATATTTTACTCAATTAACCAAAAGTGCAACATACAGTATGAAGGGTTCATTTGCAAAGACAGATAAACGCCATTCATCAACAGAGTAAAATGACTGCGATGTATAATTCTTCATATGTGCACACATTTTGTTATTTTTTACTAAATCAAAACAACGCCACACAAATTTGTTTTATATTTCCTGGGGTGCATAATAAAAGATTTAGAACAATCTATGCTGTATGTTTTTGCAAACAAACTCTTCATATCATATATAATTTTACCAAAGTAGAATTTTGAACCACAAGTAAAACCTTTGGTTACTACTACTACTACTACTACTACTACTAATAATAATAATAATAATAATAATAATAATGATGATGAACAAATTGAATCAATTATAGTGTATAAAACAAACATTGATGACATTGGGAAATCTTTTTAAAAATCATTAAACTTAGATGGATTCTTTTAATTATAGTCCTGCGACAAGTGCCTCTGCAGTACAAATCCAATTCACAAAAGCCCCTGTGCACCTCAAATATTTTCCCCTCCATGTATATTTGATGACTTTCATTTCAGCAGCGGGATGGAGTACACAGACCGGACCATCATTTCCAGCTTTCATGCCTGTAGAGCACACAGAGATTACTTATTCAAATCACCCTAAACACTGTGTTGCCATTTAATTGCAATCATGTTGAATTAGTTTTTTTTTTTTTTTTTTTGGCTTAGTAAAAGATGTCATGATGCAACCACCAGTAGGGTTGATTTCAAGTATACCTCTTTGTATATACAGTATATATATATATATATATATATATATATATATATATATATATATATATATATATATCGTGTATTTAACCATGCATAAAAGCCTGTCATTGTGCCGGATGAAGTGTTTCTGTTTTTTGTTTTTGTTTTTTCAGCAGAAAGCAAAAGCCTTCTTTCCTTACATCAACATTAACTTGAAGTGACGCATAATTCACAAACGGATGGATGCATGTGCCATTGTGGAAATGGGATTTAAATTATGCAGAGGCTTCTGAATGTGCTGCACCATGTGGTATGCTAACATTTACTAGCTGCCGTCAACAACGGCAGGAAGAAATATTGCAGCAAGTGGGCAAACGTGCTAGAAAGACTTCTTGCTATGATGGAAAAGGCACATATGATCTACATAAACCTTTTCCCCCCTGCACAGCAACTTAGGCTCTCTAAGAGGAAAGGGTATAACTAAGCAACTACTAGCTAGTCTGATCAACAAAGTAGCACATGTTCATTGGCACATAGACATTTATACCTGTCTACACAAAAATGCTCTCAAATTCTTGTCAAAAGATCCAACCTTGGATTGCATGGCCGAATCAGTTCAGCATCAGCAGCAAACCTGCTCTCTTTGTGTTTACCGAATCTCAAAATAGCACAGAAGGAGTTATTAGTACAGAGTGTTGCTTACCTGCTGCTATACATCATCAGCCAGTCACTGTAACCCATTAATCATTAGTGGTGTACTTTATGTTCCTTACCATTTCTCTCATTTGTCTTGACACTATGATGTATCTCATGTCTCATGATGAATTATAGAGTTTGTCTAAAATGAACCAAAGTCTCATATGTTTACAACTGATAGGAATGTCAGCATTACCAAAAGATGCCACTTGATCTAATTATCACTCCAACAAGTGTGTGTGTGCATGCGTGCGTGCGTGCGTGCGTGCGTGTGTGTGTGTGTGTGTGTGTGTGCACGCATGCTTAAATCTGAATTCATGGTCTGTTGAGCTCCAGTAAGAACAAAATCCACCCGGCATTCTATTAAACAGTGATGTGAAAGCTCTATGTCCAGCATGCTGAGTGTGTGTGTGTGTGTGTGTGTGTGTGTGTGTGTGTGTGTGTGTGTGTGTGTGTGTGTGTGTGTGTGTGTGTGTGTGTGTGTGTGTGTAAGAGAGAGAGAGAGAGAGAGAGAGAGAGAGAGAGAGAGTGCCCATTTGTCTTGCATACTGAGTGTCTGGCAGCCCTTATCGAGCTCCGCATACCCACATGAATCCACATGTTAAACATTGAACTGCCACTAAAGCATAGCTTTCTTTCTCCTTTTCTCACTGTCTGAATTCATGCTCTCATCTTTCTCTTTGTTTCTAGAAAAAGAATTAAGAACAAAGCATAAGTGTGCTAAAAAAGCCGGAGTACAATGGTCATCAGAGCCACGATCAATTGAAGTGAATATTTTGTTCACGGGCCATTCTCCTTCGACAATGTGCTTTTTTTAGAGATAGTGCCAGACTAATTACCATGTTAATTGCATGCTAATTGAACAAGCACAATACATTCATCATTCCTTTGTCAACTTTTTTTTTTTACTTCTGTGTTGTCTCTGTTTAAAAAATGGAAGTGCTTTTTATGGCAACACATTAAATGTGGCATTCCTTGACAGCTAAGACACTTCACAAGGAAAGCTAGAGGCTGATTGAATCCTGTAAGGAAACCGACTACAAGCTGCTATGTCAGTTCCTACTTATACAGATACAGGTGTGCATGTTGAGTGCATCTATGTTTAAATGTGCAAGTGGAAAAAAGAGAAAAAATAGTTACAAGAGCAGAATCATGTAAAAAATTAAGCTGTGTCCTCAAATTTTGTAAAAATTAAAAATTAAAAATTAATAAAAACAGAACTATTATATTCTCAGGCTGGGATTTTTTTATTAACGTAATTAATTGTAATATTTTATTGTTTCTACAGTAACCATTTATACTATTACAGTATGGTGAATGGTGGCTCGAAAGAAAGAAAGAAAGAAAGAAAGAAAGAAAGAAAGAAATGTATTATTATTATTATTATTATTATTATTATTATTATTATTATTATTATTATTATTATTATTATTGTCTGGTTTGTTCCAAAGTTTTTTATGCATACCAGAAACTTTCTTGTGTGCAAGAAATACTAACTGGTGAGAAAGATTTTGATGTGCCCTGTAGACTTTCACATGAATATAACCTGACAGCTGAAACATACACGATTTTCCTCTCAGGAAAAGAATTAAAATGTCAATTTGTAACTTGGTTGAGTTATATTTTCATCACAGACTTAAATTGAAAGACATTACAACTGCACTTAACACTTATCACAGGTACATAATCTGAATAGCATCTGAAGGTAATTTTGGTGTCCTGTGGATTGTTTCACAATAATAAGTTCACCAGTATTGAACCTGATATCACGCTCATCAATAAACAACTGAAAACAAGTAGACAACTCCCTGGTTAAAAGGCAAATATATCCTTCTTTTTGTCCACTGCCCTGTCAGAAATGATTCTTCCTATTTGTGGGCTTCGGACATCTCTCAATTAGTTTCTTGTCCGCATGGCATATTTTCTCATGAGCAACAGAAACTGCTGCCACAGTGTTTTTAGATCTTTTTGTCAAATGCTACTATGGTACAAGCATTACATAAATCTCAAAGGCTTTTATTGACAATTACATCAGGTTTATGTAAGGAGTCAATATTTGCAGTGTTAACCCTTCTTTTTCTAGACCTCTGCAAGTTGCCTCAACCAAGTTCTGGGCCACCTCCTGACGGATGGCAGCCCATTCTTGCATAATCAATTCTTGAAATTTGTGAGTTCATACTCACCTCTTGAGGATTCATCCCCAAACTTCTCTCGGACTATATTTTAGTACCATTCTGTATTCATGGTTGTGTTTTTATTCAAAAACTGTGAGTGAGCCCACTCCTTTGGCTGAGAAGCAACTCCACACATAAAGGTTCTCAGGATGCTTTACTGTTGGCATGACACAGGACTGATGGTTGTGCTCCTTCATACATTTCACGAACGGCAACAAAGAAGCCACTTCTCTCCAGGAATAAACATCAGGCACAGACTGATAACCTGCAGAAGGTACAGGGATTGGACTGCTGAGGACTGGGGTAAAGTCATTTTCTCTGATGAATCCTCTTTCCGATTGTTTGGACCATCCGGGGAAAAAAAGATTCCAATCAAACAATCAATAAAAGCCAGACTTTTGACTTGGTGAAGTTTTCTTTGAAGAGATGTTTATGTAGCACTTCCGGAAAGAGTCTCTAGTGTTGAGGCTTTGTAACAGGCTGAAGGAAAGCTCTAACTATAAATTTTGTGATATGGGAAATCCATCAGACTCTTTGGCTTCAATGTGACAAGCTGTGTTTGTGTCTTCAAGCCTCAGAGAGAAAAGAGAGATGCTCTAGAGGGAACAACAGTTTATACAGTAGCTGGTAAAACATAAATGATAACAGAAGCTATCCTGTTTTACAGATGTTTCACAACTGTAATTATATCTGTAAATAAATACAAACTGCTATTTTTAAATATGACAGGCATTAAATATTTGCATGTTTTCAGATTCATGCACGACTGTTTTTTGGGTGAAAATCCCCCTTTTTCCCCCTGAAATTCACACACATGCAGAATCTCTGCATTTGCCATTCTGCTTACCACACTGAACCTTGACTTGTGGCATTTTCATAAAATAATCCATCTCTTCTGTTCTGACAGGGTTGCTTTTGAGGCTTAGAGCTGAACAGAGAGGGCAGAAAGGAGGTGATGTTTATATATAGGACCAATAGTAAATTATTCAGCCCCTACTTCACTGTTGACATTTGTGCTTAATGGCGATGCACTTGGGTCTGGCTGAGAGTGAGAGAGAGAGAGAGAGAGAGAGAGAGAGAGAGAGAGAGAGAGAGAGAGATGGGGATATGAAGGTTAGCAGGGTCTTTCCAGATCATTTCCTAGTACTTTGAAGGATACTGTTACAGTATTTACTCTAATGCTGTCACTGAGAAATCACATTCACTGTTTTAGTTGCATTTTAATGTGGCCACTAAATAAAAATATTGCTAAATTCGATGACTAGTCAAAATAAACAATTAGGATTTTTTTAATAAAAATTCATTTTTAATAAATTCACTTTACTTAGTGATAAGACCTTATTATAACAAGTTTTTATTATGAACACTTTCTCAATTTTTTAAATGAATACTATTGTCAGTTTGGAAATACAGCTTGAGTTTTTTTTTCCCATCATTATTTTTGTCTTCGCACTAATTAACAGCAGTAAGCCATAATTCAGGGCATTATTCCTCATCATTGCACAAACAAGAGTGTATACCAACATGGCTGTGATTACTGGCCAAATTTTTGTTGTGGTGATATTCAGTATAAACGCACAATCATGATCATTATGATTATGATACTTTTATATAGAATACAGTATGGCTAAATTGTCTTTTTTTAATTATTTTTTTCTTGCTTAGCTAGTATAGCCAGATCTTAAGCAAACCACACATGTTATAGCCATTCGGCCACCTGAAAGAAGCCAAAAAGCTATATTACTAAACAGGATCATTTGTCACATCAACCGATAACGTTGCTAACACTATTGTAGTAACTGTTTCAATGTGTTGGAATTTTACAAGGCAAACATGGTGAGGTTGAGTGATGCACACAGTGAAATGTCCCAAAAACACGTTATACGAAATAAATGAAAATTCTAATTTTATTTGTCACATACGCAGTCATACACAGTACGATATACAGTGAAATGCTTAGATCACTGCCTATGACTTTAAAATAAAAGACTATTAATAGGAAATAAATATAAAAAAGAAAATAGAAGGCAAATTTATAAAGAATAAAATATCAAAATAAAATAAAACATATCTACAATACAAAATATACAGTACAAGACACATATAAGAAAAATATAAGAAAATATACAAAAAACCTAGCTGTACAATATAGAAAATTTAGAATTTATAGAAATTTTGAACTTCATTCCCACACAAATAGAGATGTCCAGGAGGTGTGCAAATATGCCTGAAAGTGTCGTGTTTAAAGTGACTTAAATATACAAACATTTTTGGAATTCCGCTGAAGTAATCAAATGAATGGCCCAGAAGTACTATTTTACTAAATAATTATATAATGATTTGATAGGTGGTAAACCCACTTTATAATTAAAAAATATCACACTCAAGGTTGTGCTCTTGTGCTTTATGTCAGCATGTCTGTGATGTGAGCATAGGCACAAGGGCACAACCCATGACCTCGAGTGTGATATGCGTTTACTCATTAGTTCCGAAAACACCATTTATTATGAACAGATAATGATATGTTTCTTTATTTAACCAGTTGTTTTGCTCTACCAACACACATCCATTCAGGTGGAACTAATTAACTGCCACTGGCAGAGCTGGTGACTGACAGATCGCACCCGACAGTTAGTGTAATTAACAGGGGTGGAAGTTATTTTAAATGCAGAGAATGACTTGGAGGTAATTATTAAGGAGGCAAAGTGTTGTTTAAGATGACATAACATTATCAGATGTGCTTCCTTGCTGAAAATGCTTCCTGTGACTGGCTCTCTCTGGAGTAGCTTGGACTGTACTGACCTGCTTTAACTCATGCTGTAACTGACAGATACTGTACATATAGTTAAACATCATAGTGGATCACTTGTGGAAAAAAGTCATGTTGCAACATACACGATATTGCCAAAAGCATTCGCTAACCTGCCTTCACATGTATATGAACTTGAGTCCTCACCTCAACCCGATATAACACCTTTGGGATGAATTAGAGCGGAGACTGCGAGCCAGGCCTTCTCATCCAACATCAGTGTCTGACCTCACAAATGTGCTTCTGGAAGAATGGTCAAAAGTTTCCATAAACAGACTCCTAAACCTTGTAGAAAGCCTTCCTAGAAGAGTTGAAGCTGTTATTGCTGAAAATGGTGGGCCAACATCATATTAAACCCTTTGGATTAAGAATTGGATGTTAATTTAAGTTCATATGCATGTACTGTAAAGGGAGGGGAGCGAATTCTTTTGGCAATACAGTGTATTTAAATAAGGGCAGAGTTCGCAATAACAGCAATTAGCCTAACCTGCATACCTTTGGGCTGTGGCAGGAACCCCACCAAGCACAGGGAGAACGTGAAAACCACACACACACACACACACACACACACATACACACACACACAAGGCATGAATTGAACCCTCACCCCTGGAGATGCCAGGCCGCAGTGTTAATCACTACACCATCGCGCCGCCTAAGGTTAAGCTCATTAAATAGAATTAAAAAGATTTACGAAGTTAATTTATTTTAGTCAAACAGACATAATATCAATATGTAACTATATCTACACAAGGCCAAAATTATTTTCTGATTGTAGTAATGTAGTATGTAGGTAAAGATCAGATCCTAACTGGAATATGTGGAGTCAATTTATGTGAACAATTTATGTGAATGCAAAATATAATAGAATAAGTAGTCTAAGCAGTCACCCGTAGACACAGAATAGTATAATAAACAGTGACATAGCAGTACAAAATACCATTAAAATAAAAATATTTGAATATAAATATGATAAATTGATAAATTCAGTGTTTTAATAAAAAAAAATTTTAAAGTAATGACAATCAAGGAAATGTACATTAATGACACATCAACATGCCACAGGGTTCCTGGGAAATTAGATCTCAACTGAGATTAAAGCCTGCTGTAATGGGAAATGAGAGTTCACAACCACTTCTATCAGGCTTGAAAGAAATTTTTTCTTAATGGACTTAAAACCTACTCACAATTCAACAGTCTGTAGGATAACACTTCTGTTTACTTTATATTGTGTTATCTTTGTGCTCTATTTTTATTTTCTAAAAATAATCATCCATGAACTTATCATAAGACCCTTATGTACTGTACTTTAAAATCTCTTTTTAAGTTATGGAACACTCTAATACTTGTACAACCCAGCATTAGGCTATCGTATCCATGAATCATAAATCATGTATGAATCATTGCACATTCTCCAAATAATGTATCATCATAATAGCACTGCGGCTTCATGAAACTGGTGCTATTACAGCAGATATTTCACATGCCGGGTCTCTGCATCTCTGCTTTCTCACACTTGCAATTTGCATAGCCTTTACAGCATGTGCACACAGACTTGGTCAAATAGACTCGGGTAGATCAGATCCGCTTTAAACTGCAATGTTTGCTGTTTGAACTGTACAAACATTTTTGTTTATTAAAGAGTCTTTTTTCTGTTATATGCATGGTTTATAATACAGTGTTTTTGCAGTTTATACTGTATATAGTGAAGCGGCTTTCTGCACTGAGCCTTAGAACTCTCTGTATCCCTCATTAATTAATATAAAATTATGCAAATCTGCTTTTTAATGGCATCTAACACTTTTTAGAACATTTTCTTATGAAACATGTCCTCCAGCCATGATCATTTCCTGACACATCAGAATTTCCATAACTTTGATTTATGATGGTCTTATTTTTAGAAAACTAGAATATCCGTTTTGTATTATTTTCAAAGCATGATGAATCTATGAAACTTGACTTTAATTTGGTTTGTTTGTTTTTACAGTAATATACAGTACATATAGTGTTGCTTCAATGTCTGTAATTAGCATGAATATCATAAAATGACATCATAAAATTTGTAAATATATATATACTTTTTTTAATACAAAAAAAAAATCCCATTCCTTTTCCTTATACCTGTCACACACATTACAATTCAGATTTCGATTAGGCATTGTTAAACATGACCACTTCAAAAAAACAAAACAAAAAAAAATCAATAATTTTTTAACATATTAAGAAAATAAACTCTGTGTGATGAATTCTAATTTCTAATTTACCTTCCATTAGTGGCAATCGTTTAGTTCACAGAACCCAGGAAAATAATTTAATGGTTCAAAATCTTATTACTGAGCGCTAATTCAAGAATGTTATTATTGTTTCTGCTCTGCAATCATGTGAGAAACCCTAACTATAAATGTATCTCTGTTTTCTAAATACCAGAAACCTTTTTGAACGTTCTTTTCTGACTACATGCATTTCACCCATAATCACAAATTAATGAGTAAATTAACCAAACAATGTCGATGACATTATAACTACAGAATTAGTACATTCACTTTTCCGATCTAGCAATAAAGAACAAAGAGGAAATTTTCTAAAGGGTGTCGTATGGTAACAGTTAAGGTTAACTATCCTTTTCAAATGGCTGATCACACCTACATAACAACTTTCCGACCACTGAACATGGAATAACATTTAGGTTTATTAAACATCTGGTGTCATAACTGTGTCAAGTAACAGGGCTTTGTGTTGTGACAAATTTGTGATGGCTTACATACAAATGTCAAAGGACTTTACATAAGGAACACAATAAAGATGCCTAGCTCATTATTACAGTACAATGATTTTATTTTTTAATAAAACGCTTTACAGCTTACCAGTGCCATGCAGCAACTTGTGTTGAATTTAGGAGTTAATGCGGGCTGTGTCTCTTTTGGTTATATCCTTTATTGTTTAATCAAATTTTATTCCCAAATTAATTGGACCAGCAATTTCTCTTTATCGCACTCATCACCATAATGTGATTTTGTCAAAGCCATATATAGTCATTAAAAACATTACTTTCATAGCATCCGAAATGAAAAAAAAAAGTATGTTAAGTGTATTAAATTCTAGCATGCCAAAGCACACTTTAGTGTACTTGCTCCAGACTAATGACTAGTATACTTGAAGTTTGCTATTTTGGAACAACTAATTTTGTACTTGTAAATCAGATAGTTTTGTAATTTTGTTTTTGTAATTAAATTGTACAAAATCACAAATTTAAGTGTATTAAGTATACTTTTGTGTGCTAAAGTGGAACAACTTTAAGTATACTTAGTACACTTAAAGTATATGGCTGCATGTGTACTAACGTACATACCTGACAGTAATTAATGAAGTTAAAGTATATAGTTAATGTATTATAAGTACATTACAGCAATTCTTACTATGTTGCAAATACATGATTAATATACTCTGAATATGTTTTTATTGCAGCAGTAACGTGCTGTTACAAATACTAATTACAAATACTAAAAAATTACACTTTGTGGTTAATACAAATATACTTTATTATATAATATAGTACACACAGTCTTCTATAATTCTGTATTGCAAATCACACTAAAGGTCCCAGTACACTAAAAGTGTTTAGGATAATTTACAAACGCTGAATGCATTTTCTACACTATAACTTGTTTTTCAAACACAGTACATCAGTTATTATGAGGCAGATTTTATTCATGAATTCAACAGATTTCATTTGCACAAGGTTACAAAAAAAAAAACAGTACTATAGTTTATTTGTGCTCAACAAAACGTCAAGTTGTCTTACAAACACATAAACGAAAATTTTAACTGTTGTCTAAACAATGACAGACATTAGTATTAGAATATACAGGTACAGTATTACTTTAAACCTGATGTGTTGATTCTTGCTGTTACACAGAGACTGAAAACAGACTGAGAGCTATGGAGCATTATACCAGAAGCAAAGTACATGAGATTTAGCAATAAACCATTAGACAATACATTCTATAGTTTAAACTATGTACTTAATTATTTGTAATTACAAACAACCTAATAAAAACCATGAAATTTACCTTATGCCGATGAAAATAAAATAATAACGATACGAACTAACGCACGCAATGATGCAGCTTCCAGCCGTGAATTCAAACTAGGAGCTGAAGCCAATCAAAAAACAGACAGTCCGAATCTGCCCGCCCCCCATTTCTGATTGGCTAGTATTGTGCCAATTCTCGTCTTTGGTTGGGTGGAATAGTTGCAGAGTTATAACGTTGCTGCAGGTCGTGCAAGTGTAGCGTTATGATAGTGAGCGCACAGAAGAGACAGAAATTATCATCAAACACAAATTATCTTGAACGCGCAAAAGTGATTTTCATCACACAAAAACGAGTTTGACAGCGCGTGCAAGAGAGATTCAGCGTGAAAAACGAGTCTAAACGCGCGCATGCATGATAGAATAGTGCATTAAATATAAGCATAAATAAGTACATATGAATAAGTACATTTGAATTTAACTAAAAAATATACTGAGAGTACCGTATATTAAAATTTGTATTCTAATGTATGCTTTTTGTACACTTTTACAATGATTATTTCAAGCATACTTAAAATGAAAATACCAAAAATAACTTGAAAAACAAAGTTTAAATACGTGCTCTTTGGAAATTAGACCAATCTTTCGCTTAAAGTACATTTTCCTATAATATATTTTTGGAAAGTGTATTATAATACCATTATTTTTAAGTATGTTTGAAGTTTAATTCCAAAATTTGGTAAAAGCATGATGTTAGTATACTATTTATATATTAACTGATGGTATAACATCAGTTATAACTGATGGTTTTTGTTAGTATATTTGCAATGCACTACCGAAGATTTCAATATATTTGTAATACACTAAAGTGTTGTTTTTTTCACTGGGGAAAATTCTAAGTAACTGAGGTACCTTGGAAGTACCGGTGCAAACTTGTTTAAATTCAACATCACACACACACACACTCATTCACACACTACAGGCAGTTTGGAAACACCAATTAACCTAACCTGCATGTCTTTGGACTGTGGGATGAAATGCAGGAGTCGAACCTGGACCCTGAAGGTGCAAGGCCACAGTGCTAAACACTAAGCCACCATGCCAACCATTTTGAACACATACTGTACAGTATGCAAATTTTTTCATGGTTAACAAAGAAATTCAGTGGACAAAGTCAAATCGGTCAGTTTGGTATCCATTCAAACCAACAAGTAGAAATTATAATAATTCCAATGTAATTGCAGCCCACAAACGTAATGCAAATCTTTTAATATTTTTTACTTTTAATGTAATAATCTCACAAACGTAGTAAATAGCTATTACATTTAGAGGGATTTCTTACATTTGTGGGAAGGTAAAAACTTCAGTTTTCAAATTTTTAATAATAATGTATTAGGTTTGCGCGATTGTTACATTAATGGCTGCAGGTTTGTATTACAGATCTGGCCATTAAGAACGCACGTTTCGAGAAAAGGGATCTTGCGAGCTGCCGCAGCAGCGTGCAGGAAGCTGTAAAAATGACGTTCATTACCTGTAAGGGGCAGTCGTGTTTCAATCTGAGGTATTGTGTGTCTACTGAAGCCGAAAATTAGTTAATCTCTCTTAGCCTCCCGTTGACAGCAAGCGACAGAGCTCATAAATGTGTCAAGATCAAACTGTAAATACTGATATGTATTTATTCTTTATTTTTTTCTCCCCTTCAATGAGGATTTTCTTTTGCTTCCGCTTTCTCCATTCAGTATTATTATTAGTAGTAGTAGCAGTAGTGCTTTGAATTTATTATTATTATTATTATTATTATTATTATTGTTGTTGTTGTTGTTGTTGTTGTTGTAACGCACCCGCGTGTGTGTGCAAGAAGAAGTACAACAAAGAATACAAAAGTCTATGATAAGTTAAAAATATAGATTTTTTTGTTCATTCATGTCTTCTGGTGGTGCTCAGTGTTGACACATTTTTACGTTTTAACGAAGATATGTTGACATATTCATGAATCAGGTCATTCGCATAGTTAACACTATCAGGTAGCCTTCTATCAAGAAATAAAATTAATTTTAAGACCATTTAAACCAAGTCTTTGCCTTGTCTTTCATTGTTTTGTCCCTGTTAAAATATTACAAAAACTATATAAGAAACTTTTTATTATAAATTTTAAAGCACGATTTAGGGCATCTTATTTCATTATTATGAACAAAATATGAAGCACATATACGCACATTCTTCATGAAAGATCTATTGTAAAACAAAATAAAACTCATGTTTGCTTCAGCATTGGAAACAATATTGTTTTAGGCTAACTAACTATATACAATTCTTCATTGATATTCAGTGAAGCACAACACATTTATTTAAATTCCCGAATGTTGCTTGTGGGATTTCGCAGCATGGTGCGTGACAAATTGTGGCATTTCGCAGGAAAACATACGCATTTTTAATAGCCACATCTGTATGTTTGAGGTTTATTACATTGTTGGGCTGCTATTACATTGACAGGTGTTACAGGCATGCTGTCCAAATTACACACTTATTTAACTTATTGTGACAGAAGCCTTTGTTTAATAAAATTGTGATTTACACATTATCTTTTGTACTGAGATTGCATTTTCTCTTTACTTTTGAGTTTTTAGACAGGTTGAGCATCTCACAGTGACTTTTAAACCCCGACTGCACTTCATGCAGTGTGTATCTAATAGGCATTCCTTAGTGCTGTGCAAGATGAACTGTATACTTTACAGCAAACTGTAATTGAATTTTAGCTGCATCACAAGCCCCCACTCTGGCCGTATTGATTTTGTATTTGCACTGTATTCCTGGCTCACTGTTATTACAGGTATTATCTATGCTACACATTAAAAGTGACAAAAGTATTACCCTTTCTCCCCAAGTGTTATTGTAAATTATTCATTTTAGCCACATTGTTTAAGGAAAAAGCAAATGAACAAAATGCTGGAGAATAACTTTAGGCACAACATGACACCCAGTCCGTGAGGTCCATTGTTGCTGACACAGAGACATGGCTCCACATGCAGTACTTCACATAAGTAAATTATTTCCCTGGCAACATTTCATATTTGTGTATAGTATACGTTCTCTCACTGTTTCACCTTTGATGCTGGAAGGTCTTCAGAGCTTTTGTAACAAATGGCAAATGAAAGCAATAACTCGGCTTGGTGATATTTGGATTAGTCATAAATGCACATCTAATACCATAAGATCACCAGACATCCATATTGCCCAGCCCTGATCTGAATAACCTGCTGTCTTTTCTTTATCTGTGTTTTCTTAAGCCAATATTGTGTGGGAGAGTGAGTCAGTGGACCCATCACTCTTAAAACATGTATTCTCATCTTTTCATTCCTTTCATACTGGCTAAACAGAGATTCTTTTCATATTTGATGGCTACATGAAAATGCATTTACAAGCAGAGTTAATACACTTCTCAACTGGCACAGTTCAAGATAGATAGTGTGTGCCAAGGTAAAATATACTGCATATCCTCCCACCAACAGACTCCTTCACAGCAGTGGATAATAAGAAATCTGGGCCTGTGTTCCTAAAGGATGCAGGTAAGTGGGTGGAACTTGGGTTGGATCAAATGGCACCCTGCCTACACTGATCATGCTCAGATCTTGCTGTTGGAAGGGAAAAAAAGAAGTGCAAGTATATATATATATATATATATATATATATATATATATATATATATATATATATATATATATATATTTTTTTTTTTTTTTTTTTTTTTTTTTTCCACATTTGAAGATAAAGAAGATGGCTCTGGTAATCGGCATTGCTGGGACACTGCCATTAAAATGCCACCATGCTAGCACAAATGATCTATCACATCATCCAACTGCAATAGTAGCTTCAGTTAGAGCCATTATGGTTGGCTTTGCTGATCTAGCAAAAAGACATGGTTAATGAAGCTGTTTTGTTCAGTTGTGCCCCACATATGGTTCAGTTTCTGTTGCACGGGGAAAGTAATGAAAGGTATTGGTTTGGCAATCAGGGGCTGTGGTAGAAAACTATTTTTGTTATGCTTTAACGCCATTTCCCTACACTTTCTTGTACAGGTTTCTGTGAAGGAAATAATTTAGCAAGAACTTTTTGTCTGGGTTGAGATGGAATTTTCCACATGATGCCAAAAGTCTATCAATAATATCCTACTGCTTTCCAGACGCATGAGTGTTTTTCAAGAAAGCAGTGCTGCTATTGATTTTTCCCCAGGATGTCAGTGATCATTTGAATTTCAGAGACTTTTAAATACACCAAGAACGTCTCTCAGTGTGATAAATCTTTCTATCAATAGATATAGCACAGCATCAGGAAAACAGCTAAACTGTAAACCTAAAACAATTCCTAAAATAATTACGTACATACATAAATACATACATACATACATACATACATACATACATACATACATAAACAAATAAGTAAATATATTTTTATATGGTGTTAATTCATACAGGCAGTCATTTTCATTCATATGTTTAATGCATTTTACTGCAATTACTGTTAATACACTTATCAGCTATAACATCATAACCATTTACTTGATATTGGTAGGTCACCCTTTTTTCACAATAGTTTTGCATGGGTGCAATTTGAGACTATAATGAGCACAGTGCGTTCAAAAAATATATCTTTATTATATATATTATCTTATACTATTCATGTAAGGGTAATATATGTATGTACACCATCAGTATTTTATTGAGCAAAATACTCTCCCAAATCCCCCATTTCCCCCCCCTTCCCCCCACTACTGCCACCAAAACAGTGGTGCACTTCGTGTTCTGACACCTTTCTATTGGAACCAGCATTAATCTTTTCAGCAATTTGAGTTACAGGAGCTCCGTTATCGGATAGGATGACATAGGCCAGCCTTTGCTCCTCACATGCATCAGTAAGCCTTGGCCGCCCATGACCCTATCACAGTATGTCCTGACCCACTGCAGCTTGGGAACATCGCACAAAAGCTGCAGTTTTGCCAAGTTTAGCCATTACAATTTGGCCCTTGTCAAAGTGACTCAAATCCTTACACTTGCTCATTTTTTTTGCTTCCAACATATCAATTTCAGGGACAAAATGTTCATTTGCCATGGGCAGGAAAAGTGGTCGACCAAGGAAAAGGAACTGGTAACTGGGTCCTCGGCGGCCAAAGTCTGGTTCAACGGAAGAGCTACTGTATCTCAAAATGTAAAAAGGGTATTGATGGTTCCAACAGAAAGGTGTCAGAACACAGTGCATCACTGTTTTGGTGGCACAAGGGGGGGTGCTGATTATAGTCTCAAATTGCATCCAAATTACACAATTATGCTAAATATTATTAAAGTTAGTATGCCAACAATGTGAACAGGAATTTAATGACACTTTTAATGTTGGTTTTGGCTCCAATCAACTGTTGTGGTGTCAATGTATTTTTGTTGTTGGTTTTGTTTTATAGTATGTTAAATCAAATCTGCTCTATGACTTTTAAAATAAAGATCAAGAGGGACCTGACTGTAAATAATTAAAGAACCTCTATATTAAAGAAGTAGTAAAGTAATAAAGTAGTAAAGAACTGCTTTATTATGAGTGAAATTGGTATTCAAAGGAAAATGCAGGCAAGTTGTGAACTGGCAGAACCTAAAACACTCCAATTTCACATGAAACGCTGCACTTGCTCATTACTTTAAGCATTTGCCTAATGCCCAGTGCATCAGCCCATCTGTGAGTTTATGCAAGCTGTGTCTGCTCATAAATTTCCTCTTCGTGTCGAGATACAGATACACAATCATGGTTCATTTTTTAGTTAATAGTAGTTAGTTGAATTGCATTGCCGTGTTGCAAATGTTAAGGTTGAAAAAGCATTCATGCACATCTTAACCGAAGGTGAATGAAGGAAAACTTGAATTGCCAGTGCCTGACTCTCTCCAACCCCCTAATACTGCAGTGTTCATTCCACAAACAAACATCTACCATGCAGTTACGTTGAAAAACAAGTGCATTTAAGGAAAAGTCACAGCGCTCCTCTGTGGTCCTCACATGAGCAACACTAGATTATAATTTCTATCTCCTGGTACAAACCATGAGAGATTTCTAGCAATTAAATTTTTGTTGAATTTTTATTTGTTTAGCGGTTTTAACTGGCTACTGTAGGAAAAAAAAATCTCTTAGTCTCTTAGTAAATAAGTCCTTTCCGAAACTACTTACTATGAGCTATGTAGACTTTTCTGCCACCTGCAATTAAGCGTTACAATAGCTCTGCTCTGTTTCAGGAGAGGGAGCTCCTTCACTTACATCACTATAAATAGGGTCATATACATTCTGTTGTCCATCTGATTGTACTAATATGGTTATGTACTTTCATTCTCTCTGTTTATTAATATTGCTACTTGCTGGTGGATCTTATGTACATTGTATGTAAGTCCCCACCTGTACATACAATTATCATGTACATGTACATTGGAACATTAGTTTTTTACCTCGTTAAAGCACATTAATGTGCAGTTTTTCAGATTCCCACCTGACTCAAAAAACTAGATTTTTTTTTTTTTTTCAGTTTTAAATACTGTTTTGTTGAAGGTATCAGCTGTTCACTGATGGAGCTATTTGTGGCAAGTGCAGTTCTAAAGATGATGACCCTTATCCCAAGCCATTATATTAAACTGTTTATATCAATTGCAGTCCAAAGCCATCTTCATATGGAACTTTAGGCTGTCCATATGGGGCCATCCTCAGTAGCACTGAATGGTTTCCAAGTGCAGCAGAATGGATCAGGCATGTTTGAAGAGCAGGGTCACTGGAGTAGCACATGTAGTTCAAAAGCAAGACTATGGGGTGGAGGGAGAGGATGAGAAAAACACAAATTATGAAAAACGCAAATCATATTATGTATGAGGTACGATCATTTGTCACGTAATGTTTGAGGACAATGTATGGCAGTGGACAGGCACTGAGGATAAGTGTCTGTTTGGGTTAAACCTGTGTTGGAGCCTCAGAGGTACTGACTCTGAATACCATCTCTATTGCCCTGAGTGTAAGACACAAATTGGGAGATAATCGAAGAAAGAGTGTATAGCTTTAATATCTGCAGCATTGTGTCTTGAAATTCCCATGTGTCACTTAAATTCAGTTTGTGATCCTTCTTCAGCCTGGTGGGAAATAGACCGACTCGGCAGAGCAAAGCAAAAGCACTGCAGCTGATAGAGTGAAGAAAAAAAAAAATCAAATACTCATAGTGTGTCTCAGAATAGTGGTGTGAAACTGTGATCAGGATATTGTCAGAGAACATTCAAAAGGACTGAATGCTTCATATCAGGGGTGCCGGTGTAATCTTCCATGTGACTGCAGGGTTTCATTCCAGCCAAGCTGGAGTCAGATCTGATGTCTGATTGAAGCCCAGGATCACATGATTAATCTGGTAGACACAGTTCCAGCTTCCGCTTCTTTGGAACAGGTTATTGTAGATAAAATTGGAAAACACTGCTTCGTATAGTGTATTAAATGTAATCAATTAGATCACCTAAAGCTTTTATGAAATCCGCTATGTTTGGTTTTGATAAAAAGAAAAGAGGGGATATTTTGAATTAAAGAAAATAAAATTTTTCTCTCAATACAAGAGATAAATTACTAGTAGTATTTAATTGAACAGTATGGTTCTATGAGTCTTCATTTCCAAATGAATTTTCCATTCTTTCATTTTCTTCATCTAACATTTCCAAAACAGTCTAGAAGAAATAAAAAAAAAATTCAAATCCAATTTTTTTTGATGTTCTGGGTTTCTATATATGGAATCCTTCAATAGGATGAGGCATTGATGACCACTCACTGTTGATTATTTTCCAATAAAAAGACACCTTTTTCACATTTACATTTAAAAATAAAAGAGAATATGTATATTATCATTGTACAAGTACAGTGCAACAAAACTGAGCCCTAACGTCGTTACTTGATGCGATTGGTTTGCAGTATAAACTAATGCTGTTCTTAACAAGTTAAGTTTTGTTTTTACTGTCTATACAATATATTAACACTGAGTGCTGAATTCTTTAGGATGTGCGGGGGTAACTTTATGGAGTGGGTTGACTCCACTTATATCATCAATATAAGATAAGATCCGCCAAAGGTGAATGCAACTTGGGATGGAAATATATTATCAAAAATAAAAGCCCAATAGTATTAGCTGATTTAATTGGCTGGGTCATGTATATACTGTAGATGTAGTAAAAATATTAATAATGACGACTACAGTGTCGGGAAACTTAGTTGTGCTAATTAACACAAACTTGTGTAAAATTGTTTGTTTCCATAACATTTCATCTAAAATGTTTTCTGGATGCTGAATAAACACATTATAGAAACCTTCTCCAATGGCTATGGCACATATTTAAATTGTAGAAACACCAAGTCAGTGCGTGATGTTCTACCAACGTTGTGAAGCAAAGGACAGTAGATTACATGGTTTCAGAACATTCAGATCTTTTCTGGCCATACAGCCTCTGTTGAAAACCTTTTGTTACCAAATGTTCTGATAATGTTCACTGTTAGCTAAACGTCTACATACCAGTGCACTTTCTGTGGTTTATTTGGGCCCATTTTCCCCAAACTGTAGTCATTACCATCACTTACATTTACTACATCCTTGCACTTCACGCTAAAGGGACTCATTCAACCTGCTGTAATAAATAACTAATAAGCTACCTCAGCCGCAGCTCCAAAAGATAAGTCTATAAATCTGATAAAGGCCATTTTGAGAAAAAAAAAATTGTATGGCATAATTATTGTTGCACATTTAATTACACCCAAGAATGGTTTATCATGGTCGAGCAGCTTATGTGTAGATTTTTACAATAAGATTTTTAATTATATGTTTATAAAATGCATTTTGTAAATAATAGAGATGACATAGAGAGGGAGAGAGAGAGAGAGAGAGAGAGAGAGAGAGAATGAAATCCTTGAAGTCCTGGTCTTCGCAAGCTTCTTTCACTAATGTGAACTGAAGCACTCAGAAACATTGATTAATGTAATGCTTTGGAAGAAATGAAGGACAAGGTACGAACTTACCATCTATATCACAGCAACAAATTAATTTCCTACTTGCTGAAAATGCCAATGAAAGCTTCTCTGAGTTGGTGTTCATCCAGCAGTTCACCCAGCATGCCCCCATTAATAGTAAATTAATGAACTGTAAACCATATACTTTCCCTTTGAGGCTGTGCTTGGACATTAGGGGATACACAGTGGCAAGGAGAAAAGAGAACAACTGACAACTTTGTCCTTTTATAGTGAAAAGCCGTTCTTAGATCAATACTGCCTCTGGTTCTAGTGCTTCTGCAATTTTGGTAATGTCATTTCAGATTAGAAATCATTTGTAATATTAAATTCTATGTAGGAATTCAGGAACAGCATTATATCATTCTCTTCCATTCAATAACTTCAACTCTTAATTGTGTCTCCTAGGAGCAGTCGATGTAAGTGTGCTAGCAGAGCTAACCCCCAGATCTTTCACAGATAAAAGAAAAAGACAGCTTTGTTTCTTTTTGCTGGATCCAAATCATATTCTTTTTTGTTAACAAATGGCAAATCGTTTTTGATTTTTTTTTTTTTTTTTTTTTTGGAACCAAGAACAAAAGCACTACACAGGGTTAGAAGAAAGAAAAAAATACACAGAATGGTACGATGAAGCAAAGCAGTGGCTGATTTCTGTCGACCCAGTGATAGCCATGTCAGATGTTTACACAGATAAGACAGCACAATATAAGACATTACTGAAATCCTTTTTATCTCCACTGTGAGATCATGAATCTGGTCTTGAGGGTACAAATGAATGGGCTACTACATTGCACAGGCTCAAACTTGTATTTGATAATTGAAGCCTACACCAGGATGTGTCTGAGGATGATACTGCATGACTACAGTGTTGTGACTGGAGTATTGTTTGATTTGTGTAGCATTGAATGCACTGTGTAAATGAACCAGCAGCAAATCTCTGAATGATTCACATAGCTGGTGATCGACTAAGGACCTACTTGTGTAACATGGTGTTACTGGAAGATGGGGGTTTTATTCAGCGAAAATCTGGCTCATGAATGGACAATTGTTCAATTTAGTGGTGGTGTAATAAAGAGAATTATAGAGTGTATTCAACTATTTTATGTGCAGTGATGGATCATTTGTTCAGAATAGACAACTTAAGTTTTAAAAAGTAATTTCCCTCTTTTTTCGTATTTGAATACGTTTCAGTTCGGATCTCATTTAATCCACATATTGCATGATATAATTCTCTGATGTAGACTAAGTTATGTAATTGCCAAATGATGGCCAATTACGATAATCACTCAAATAATTGCCCAGAACCCGAGAGCGAGAAAACTGCAGAGCCAGTGAGTGGGCTTTTTCTGCAGCATACCAGTCTATAAAACACAACACAGTTACTGATCCTAAATCCAAAGATTGTATAGCATTTAAAAGCAACCCAAATTAACACCTTAAACATGGTGGCCAGGGCTAGAAGAAGAATGCATAACCCCGAGGTCTTTTTTTTTGTGTGTATGTGTGTGTGTGTGTGTGTGTGTGCAGTGAAACAGACTGGTTTCTCAGTGCAGCTGTGTGACCTTTTTCTGGCAGAATTTACAGTGTTCCTTCAGTCATCCTGGACAGCTAGACACATTCCCAATGGCCATAAATGTCAGTCAGCATACTCAAAAGTTTCCATATTTGCAGTGCAGCACTACAATAGCAGAGGTGGTGGAGGCAGGCTGACATTTCTGCTCCTTCTTTCTGTTCAGCAGTCATCCAGAAACAGAAAGAGAGGGAAATAAAGAACAAGAATTGCCCATAGTGTGCGTGTGTGTATGTGCATGGGTGTGTGTGTGTGAAGGGAGAGAGAGAGAGAGAGCGAGAGAGAGAGAGAGAGAGAATTGTTAGATAAATAGATCACAAGGCATGATGATAGTAAGAGCAGGTAAATAAAATGCTTAAGGAATAGGAGACAATACCTGATTCTGATTAGAACACAGCATCAATTGCTGTGAAAGAAAGAAAGAAAGAAAGAAAGAAAGAAAGAAAGAAAGAAAGAAAGAAAGAAAGAAAAGGCGATAAATTGTATCTTTCCTTGTCTCTGTAGGGGTTTGCTAATGGGAACTCCTTTCAGTATGTACCTTTATGTAGTGTACTTTTAAACCTTTAATTTAAAAATATAGAATTATAGACCATTTATGTACCTTAGTCATTTAAAAGGATACTACAGTATAATCCACATTTCCAACTGAACACTATATTAAACAAAGAAAAGATAACAGTTTAGTCTTTTTTTTCTTTTTTTTTTTTTGAGAATGTCGACCTGTGAGAAGACATGTCCTTGAATGACTCTTGTTCTGTTTGACAATATATTCCCAATGTATGTTTATGGAAAATGTCATTATTCTCACATATTTCATTATACAATCGAATTAGACCAAAGCTCAAGAATGAACTAGTGCCTTCTAGTGGCTGATATAATTATCAGGTTGTGTGCTTGCAGGTGCTATGATGACATTCCTTATTATATTCATACCGGATCTCATTATATCCCATTTAACCATTCTAATTAAACTCATAATTGTTGCATGTGAATGTTTTGGAACCTGCCCGGGTGCGCATGCATCATCCAGCATTACCCCACTTCAACTATATAATCTGAAAATTTTGGTATTACTGTAGAACGGTGACATGTCACCTTATAAACCACTTTCTGTTCAAACACACTCACACCAAATTACACTTGCAAAAAATCAGTTTCATCATCTCCTAAACACTGGTTGAAGCCAAAGATCCTAAAATGGTGCAAATCGCTCTCATTCGAAAATCGTGTTGCATCAACCCTGTTCATGGATGCTCACAGGTCCTTGTGCTGTGTTTACACTTTGAAACAGGTGGCCGTCTCAAGTGGGACTAAAGCTCTATGGATTCGGGTATCATCTCTCTGTTTTGGCCACAAGGAAGTAACAGGAAATCAATGTGAGGGTGGAACGTCAGCCTCGGATATGCATAATCAAACTAGTAAAAACTGAAAAAAACTGAAAAAAAAACAACTGGTAAGCTGTTAAGAATCATGCTTTCCTGAACTGCAATATTCATTTCTCTTTATATATATATGCAAGTATAGGACGTATCCTCACTTTAATGCTTTCACAAATCTTTGACTAAACACAGCTGAACTAACTTGGTTAATTTAACCCGGATGTATTCATTTTAACGGAATGTAATATCTGAATATATTAAGCGTTGAAGTGTTTAACATTAAAATGTTATACATGACTGAACTGAAATTATTTGTTATAATAATTGACATAGGTCAATTAAATGACAAATGTTAGTAGTGTAACTCTTCCCCTATACCAAGGTACTACTGCTAGCATAACCTCCATCACATGCCATGCCTTTGTGCCATCATTGAACCAAGTCTCAAATCCTCTTTGAAAATCCCCTTTGTCACAGTTGATGGTCTCCCACTGAGTGTTTTGACTTCAATGCTGGTTTCACTTATTTAAACCTCTTCATCCATCTGTGCACATTGCTCTTGTCAATGGTGTCATCTCTGTAAACATTTTGTAACCCAGTGGGAGACCATGACAAAAGGGATTATAAAAGAGGATTTGAGAGTTGTGTTCCACAATAACACAAATGTATCTCTAGTGATGGAGACCATGTTGAGTAGTACCTTTGTATAGAGGTTCCACTAAGAGTTGAGGTAAGAGTTACCCTACCAACATGTGCAATTTGAAAGATTTGCCCACCGTTGCTTTCATTTACATTATTGGCAAAGGGCATCATGTTATGTTTATTATCTGTGTTAAAACTTTAAAAAATTTAGCCACAGTCACAAAATTTATTATTCATGAGGAAAAAGCCATCCAGGAGGTTTCGGTGTCTAGTGACATGCTGTTCATGAACTCATTGAGTCTGTTTAAGGTAAACATTGTGAGCAGGTTTGTTTATGCTACCCTTTGCCCTTTTTTGTATTACTCTTGCTGTGTAACGTGATAAAAATGCTTCAGTTGAATCTCAGCTGTGTGCTTGTAAGGCAACTTGACAGAGAGGTTCTGCTGCATTGCTGCATGCTGAAGATGTACTGTCTGTAGTCAGTGTACTAGGGGAGGGGATCAACTTTCCATACAAATGGAAACATAATCTTCTTAATAAACCACATACACAGCAGGCACAATAACACTAACTCATGCATGATTATTGTATTTGTCATTACTCATTTTTACAATTATAATAAATATCGAAAATGTAAAGTAAGGTAATAATTTATTAATAAGCCTGATATTAAATTTTATATTGTCTACAGTAACAACATGGTGTGTGCTCAATACAATCTTAATAATAAACAGAAAAAAAATACACATGTTGTTATTAAATGAATGGTGAAAAACATATAAATATTAATGCGGTGAAGTTTTCTGTAAAGTGGTATTTATATAACATTTATGGAAGGAGTCTCCAGTATCAGCACTTTGATGCAGTCAGAGCTAAAGTTATTCATTTAGGTTTTCTGCCGCAGTAAAGTCTCCAGGGTGGAGGATTATCATTTGTGGTTTCTTGGTAACAAGCTGTCATTTGTGACGGGAAATTGGAAGAATTGTTATATATCCATTTATAGGGCACTCATTGGAAAACTTGGAAATTCAAAATGTCAAGAATTTTTCCAAGGCTTTTTATTACTTTTGTGATATATAATTTTATTTTATATATTTTTTTATTGTGGTCATTTTTATGTTTGCATATCTCCCATATGATCTGTGTAAAGGTCAGACTGTGGACATATCTCATATGTGACAGCTTTTAGTCTTTTAATCCATTAAAGTGACGGTTTCCACGTGCAATTACATTTTCTCGCTTTGTTTCATAAGGACTTGAGATGCAGTTGGCATGAATCACTTCTGTAGCCTTTGATGTGTTAATGTAGTTTGGCATCCAAACAAAGAAGCTTTCTAGTTCTCTGTGTATTTTTTGACGTGTCAGGGAACCTAGCTCTCAGCAAAATGAATAAGAATTACATAAATATATAACTATAAAATCCATGGATTACATAAAGATCTGTCAAAGAGACATTGCTACCAACACCACCTCTCCCAGCTAGTGAAGTGTTGTTTTGAAGTCTAACATGGCAGTCATGGCTTAGCCAGAGCATAACTAATGCTTTAAGTAGGACCTGTTAAATAACTACTCATCTGTGATAGAACCCTCTCCTTGATTTCAAATTACACCTCACTCGAACGTAATTTGTTCAGGAGGCTGAAATGATACACTATCCATGGAAAATTGTACCCTACACCCTACTGACACTGTGCCTTTTACATGATTCTATAAATGGACAGAAATTCCTCTACTGGTTTTCTCTGTTTTATATATTTACATATTTTTATTTTTTTTATCTTTTTATTTTCTTGATTTTTTACGGTGTACAGTGGCATAGTCGGAAGGGTTGCCACTTTAGCGAACTGGGGTTGTCGGTTTGATCTTGAGCTCAAATTAGAGCATGGTATTTCTGTGTATGCTCTTCCCTCATGGCTTTCCACTCGGTTCTCCAGGTTCTTCCCACCTCTTGAAAAACATGCCAGTGGGTGTTTTACACTAATTGCCCCTGTGTGGGAATGTGTGACTGGTATCTCATCCAGGGTGTGTTTCTTCCTCATGCCCAGGGTTTCCAGGATATGCTCCAGATTCACTGTGACTCTAATCAGGATGAAGCAGTTAATGGGGGATAACTGAAAGACTGTACGTATTCTGGTATCCAAATGTCTGAGGCCACTTGTGAAAATGTCTGTTTGATATTTCAAGTTAACAAAAAGGAATGAATTACAAACTAGAGACAATTCCTGGAGATATTGTGAAGTAGGGGAACATAGATGCATCTTGAGGCAAATTGTTAAAAATGGCTTCTTGCATGGTTACGTTGGTAGTGGTGGCACCTAGGATGTGCGAGTACATCCACGGGGAGTAGTAGCTCGGTGCAGGTAGACTTCTAGAGCGGAGCATGTGAGGCGTGAAGCACAGGGCAGGAGGCGCATCGGAGGCACAGGCACGCACGAGAGCGTGTGACAGACAGCTTCCTTCTTGGCGTAGTTGAGTCAGAGTTGGTGGCATCTGTTAAGATAGGAAACGAGTATGAATACGCGGTAGGAACGAATCTACTCACCGTTCTGGGTTTCCAAGGCCTTTTTATAGGCCTGGGTGGTGCCTATAAGCCTCCTGTCACAATATATATATACGAGTGGGATTGGTTTAGCTCAGTTGTCTTAGCAATGGGTCTCAGCTGCAACTGTCTCATTTTAATAGGTCCAGAGAAGAGGCTTTTGTAGTATGTTTTGTGTGTGTGTTTCCAAAATTAGGGGGAAAACGTCACAGTGCAATGTCACTTCATTCATGTGTGGTTTTCAGTTTTGTGAAACAAACCTTCATAACCCCCAAATGGAGACTGATATGAAGGTTTTGACATAAGCAAAACCTTTAGGTGAAAAATTGAGGGGAATTGATGGGATAAATACAGATATATATTTTGCTGGTACACTGTCTCTCCACTGTGGAATCCCATTTTTTATGGAGAGAATTTGGCGTACGATTTAGTGGGTTACATGTTCTTGTTCTGTGCAGGTCTCAAACAAATCATCATGACTTGAAAATGGTGAGCTTTCTGCTGGCAGACTGTGGGAAATGGTGCATTTGGGAGCCCTGGCTGAATGTTTTGGTATATGCTTTGAGTGGGTTCGTGCAAAATTTAGGAAGGTACGGACGTCCTGAACTGGAAAATCTCATGGGATTGAGCTCACTGGAATTTTAATATAAGTCTATGAAGAAAAAACAGGTACACACAGTAAAAAAAAGAAAACACACACACACCCACACACACAAACAAAAGACAAAGCGATCTTTGGATTATTCTCTATTGCCCCTTTTAGCCATGCCAATTCATCTCAATCTGAGCAGTGATAACAGTAACAATAGTACTATAGTTATAAAGAAAAGCAGACTTAATGCACCTTACAAAGATTCCCCTCCTTCTTCCCAACCCTAATATTGCAGTAACGTGTATTGGAAGTAGTGCTGGAATAAACAAAAAAACTAAACTATAAACAAAATAATAATAATAATAATAATAATAATAATAATAATAATAATAATAATAATAATAATATAGTGCATAAGCCTAAATAAAAGACATTTCCTTAGTGTCTCTCTAGTATAGTACTTCTAGGAGAAGAGTGTCCTAAGCCACACAAAAGTTCTTAGTTCTGTCAAATTAATTTATCTCTCCATTCTTGTAGAACATAATGAAAATAATCATACATTCTTGTTTAATATTGTAGCAAAATTACATGAAAACTTGAAAATGTCTGGCAAAAACATCAGATGTCAAAGCAAGACAATTTAATAAATAATGATGCAAGTGACAATATAATTATATCAGATCTGTGATTAGAATGTTTTATTCTCATAGGAAAATAATATCACTTATTTCTTTAGCGCAATCTATTCATCTACTAATTCCTTAGATGTTAATTCAACAGATAATACCAGAAATAGTTGACGCCATTTAAAAAAAAACTCGGTTCACTTGGGGGTCGGCGTTTGACACTTTTGATCATACAGTTGTAGGGTTTCAACTCTGGATTAGAGGTGAATCGAATCGTTAAGAATTCAGGTTAATGTTATGTTTGCTTTCTGGTTGTGCACATATACATACAAACAACTATCCATAATCTTAGGGTGCAAAATGTATAGGATAAAGCAGAATAAAAAAAACTAAATATAAGAAAAAAGTACTATAAAAGTAACATAAAAGCATTTAAATTGCTAAATAATTAAATATGAAGCTAACAAGAAACCTTGGGCAACCTTTGACGGAATAAAAGCAACTAAGAAAACCTGATTTAAATCTGTCAATAGTAGAAGCAGATCTAATGTGATCGGGGAGACAATTCCAAAGCCTAAGTGCAGCACCAGCAAAAGCCCTGTCACCTCTGGACTTTAAACAAGTGTGCAGGACTGAAAAAAAGCTGTTTAGCTGTTGATCTAAGTGATCTTGGAGCAGAATATTAGATTGGCAACAACTATTGAGGGCTTTAAAAACAAAAAATAAAAGTTAAAACCAATACTATATTTGAAGAGGTGACCACTGCAACTGCCATACAGGAAAATGTGATTTTTCTTTGTTCCAGTAAAGAGTCTTTCTGCTGTGTTCTGAACTACTTAAATACTAGTTAGAGTAGATTGTCACAACTTCATGTAAATCTATACATATACATATAATAAAACGGTGAAGTTGGCATGTCTGTATATTGAAGATATTTGTAAAAAAAAAATAATAATTTTGGGAACGTTAGATGGTTAGTAGAACACATCAAGATGGTTTTTGTAATTTTTGTGTTTTTGTACGCATCACGTTGAAAACTACAGAATGGGGTTTTCTCCTGACCTGAACCCCATAGAGAATCTGTGGGATATTGTGAAGAGAAAATTGAGAGACGCAAGACCCAACACTCTGGATGAGCTTAAGGCCGCTATCGAAGCATCTTGGGCCTCCATAACACCTCAGCAGTGCCACAGGCTGATTGCCTCCTTGCCACGCCGCATTGAAGCATTTCTGCAAAAGGATTCCCGACCAACACTTTTCTTTTATTGGTCGGATGAAATATGCTAATTTTTTGAGATAGGAATTTTGGGTTTTCGTGAGCTGTATGCCAAAATCATCAATATTAAAATAATAAAAGGCTTGAACTACTTCAAGTTGTGTGTAATGAATCTAAAGTCTAATGTTTATCAGTACATTACAGAAAATAATGAACTTTATCAGAATATGCTAATTTTTTGAGAAGGACCAGTATTTCTCAAATATGGAGTGAAGGGGGGCATGTATAGTTCAAATAATAGGGGTCCTATAGTTAAAATAACAGAGCCTCCATAGTTCATAAAAGCGGGGAATGAAGAACGTTCTCCTATTCGTGTTGATAAGGTTCTATCTTGTAGGTAAAAGATAAATCATTCTAACACGGGGCCCTGCAAACCAATCTCAACTTTTAAAATAATGTCATGATCAATTGTGTCGAAGGATGAATTGAGATCTAATAAAACTAAAATGGCACAAAAGCCAGAGCCAACAGTGAGCAGGATATCATTATAAACCTTTAATAATGCGGATTCAAACTAAAATTTACGATGTAACAGTTCCTCAGGTAAGTGGGGACCTGGATGTATGAGAATGTTTCTGTAAGTAAGGGTTGCACCATTGCATGTTTAAACCTGGGTGGGACACTTCTGTTTGATAGAAATCTATTAATTATAGACAAATCAATGGTGCATAATAAGCTGTATAGTAATAATTGTGCGTTGATGGCATTCAAGTGTGCAACCACTCCGTCAGATGAGAGGACAGTACCGTTTGGAATTGCTTAAGGCAGCTAATAGGATGTAGTGTCTATGAGGAATCTGTGTCTTGGGAAGGATATGGGATCTTATTTTGCAAATTTTGTCAATAAAGAATGTTTTAAACTTCTCACAGATTTTCAACAGATTCAACAATAGGAGCAGAAGGGGCAGAAGATGCAGCAACAGCATTGTACAAGGCTTTGGGTCTTTTGTTGATTAAATCTGCATAGTACACAGCCATCTCAACAGATCTGTGATAAAGTTTTAATCTCTGAGGATAAGAGATTATATAAGACTTGAAGCTCGTCTTTCTTCCATCTGTGTTCTCTGAAATTCACGCGTGGCAGTGCAGGTGGAGTCATTTATACAGGGGAACTAACAGTTTGTGATTATGATTGCTTTGATTTTGATTATTCAAGTCAATTAAGTTAAAGGCAATCAATAAGCTGATACTGACTGCATGAGATTAAAAGAGTCAACAAATAATGAAAACTAACTGACCATGGATTTTGAAGGACAGCATATATGAATATTCAAATCCCTAAGTTCAGAAGTTTATTCAGTCTGGAGGCCCTGAATGAAAGGAGATCAGGCCCATAAAAGTTCCTATAAGATTTAGCAGGCCTGTAAACAATTGCACAGAAGACAGGGATTGTAGCTTTAATCCTTAACATTTTCACCTCCAAAGAAAAGTACGTGCCAGTGGGTAAAGAGCTGCATTTACAGCAGTTTTTGTAACCTGTGGATAAGCCACCCCCATGACCAGTAGTCCTGGGAGAGTTTGAGAAGCTGTAGTGAGGAGGACAAAATCCCCAAGTGAACCGAGATCACCAACTTTTAGCCTAATCTCAGTTACAGAAAGTCCAGATGTTAAAATGTCCTTTAAAATGAAGGACATTGACCGTTCATTTAAAATGTAAAATTTAACTAGGCAACTGTTGCTGGTTGTATGACCAACTATATGACCAGTTTGATGACGAGATTTCATAGGGTTTCGGTTTAACAAGATTTGAAGCATTAATACCACCAAACGAAGCCTTTGTTTTATTAAGTAGGTAGCAGTGTTACCAGTGTGGAGAAGTTTAGTGTGTGCTGTAGATGTCCCCTGGGTTTGCACAACAGGAGATGGTAGACAGATTGGAGGAGATACCTAAAATTGACACCACCACCTTTGTGCCACTGAGGCAAAGATCGATTGAAGGACACCAAGACGATTGTAGGGATAATGCCGGTGAAAGTTTCAGCATGTTGATATAGTCTACAGCGTGAAGCCTAGGTTTACACACTGTGTGTAAGTTCTGGAAGATAAAAGACGGCTGTTTCAGTTTAAGAAAATTAGCTGAAGGATAAGAGAAACCCATCATCGATTCTGTAGATTAAAAACATCATAGATTTAAGTATCCAAAAATGAGAAAACAATGTGTAATAGTCCAGGATAAATCAATAGAGATTCATAATGAAAAAGCAGACTAGCTAACTTACACAAAGCTATGGTGATTTCTATGGTCCTAGTTTAACCAAAAACTTTAGTTGGACAGCTGGTGAAAACCACTCTTAGAACTCAGTCACAGTCTCAGTGTTTATGTAAATTGATGGCTGTTTCTTTCAGGCTTCTTCGGTCTAAGACCCCTTGGCTGACTACCAAAGAGTAGCTCAAAAGACATAAAGCCTATGGAGGTCTGGGGTGTCTCTTGGACCTCAAATCATCTAATACCATTCTCAGGATGGATTTTAAGGTCTTTCGTTAAGGTTCCCAACAGGGCAATCCAACCAAAGATCCATATATTTTCTCACATAAAAACAGCCAGTGGTTAACTTTGGCTCACATGGTCTCCACATCCTTACTGCTTTCTGCTTCAGGGGAATTTATCCAGGTTGATGCACTTAGACACCTTGGTAGCAGATATGGTCGCCAATATGAGTGGAACTCGTGTCTTTAGCAGGGCATCGAGCTGATGGTGATTTTTTATTCAACTAAGAGGACCAGTGGTGAAATTTAACAGTGCTGATGACTGGGGAGAGGCTACAAGAATGAGGATTTTCCTTTTAACATTGGCATGATCAACAGCTTCATCAGCAGCAAGTAGGTGGGTTAGGATTCGCTGGAGAGTAGAGCGCTGAGGGCTGAGGCCCAGCCTTTTTTGACACAATCTACTGACTCTCAAATGTCTGGTGCATGGCTTGGGGATAATGAGCTGGATTTCCTGGTAAGGGTTCAGGAGCAGATACCTGGGGCTGCATCCTGGCAGTGGTGGGTAAATAGCTTATGAGTAAGTGCTTGGAGACACATGGTAAGCTCCTTGTTATTGAAGAAGGTGCTGGAGTAGTTGATCCATCAGCTGTTGGAGGTCTGAATCTGTGCTTGTGCCCACATTCACCCCCCATGTGGTGTATTTCTGGACAGAGGCAGTTATTCCTAAATTTAAGTGCTTCATTTAAATGGTTGTGGGAAATGGATGAGGAGTGAAAGAAAAAAAGCTGTGTAAAGTGTAATATGTGATCCAGGGTGAGGAGCTGTGCAGAGGAGGTCAGGACTGTCCAGGGGAACACTGAAGCAGAGTGATGGTGTTGGGCATTGGGTGTTTCCAGGCAAGTCTAGCAAGAATAGAGTAAGTTAGTTCTATCCATTAGACAAATACACTTACTGTACTCACTATGTGGCGCCCATGGCTCCCTTTTATACTTGTCCATTTCCACAAAGATGCTGATCTGCAGTGCTGATTATTTCCTGCCAGCTGTGTGCTTTTGATTCTGATGATTAAGGCATATTCAAGATTTTCAAATGAGTAATATCAGTCGGTTATGTGCATGTTACTGAGATTGGAAAAGGTTGCCATGTCAACATTGCATACTTTACAAGACAGACATGCCTCGTCAAAATGAGATGCAGCATTAAAGCATTGACATTAAAGGAGCTGTGTGAGATCTGTGTGGCTGCAGGTTTTCACTCGGGGTTTTCACCAAGCAGAGACCAAAGCTAATTCCTCCTGTTGTCAGTTTGTGTTGCTTCAAACAACTAACAGGTGTAGCTATTATATGGCAGTCACACTGGCTCCTTCAGTAAGCTTCAAGACTCTTGCTGCAGTATGAAATATAAATATGAAGATATTCCATGGTTTAACCACTAAACCATAATAATTTTCACAGATAAACATCTATGTAGGGCAGATGTACAGTACTATTAGATTTGAAACATACCCTTTCGACTTTTTCATGTAAAACCTGAGATGTTGGATCTCATGATTGATTGTCCTCAACAGACAGACAGATCAGTGCAGCGAGTTTAGCTCAGACAGTATCGGACTAAAGAGGAGATTTAGCCAAAAAGGGAATGACTGTACAATAGCCAACTGGAGCTTAGCAGACAATACTGGTAATACTGCCATTGTGGCATTGTGTAAATTCATCAAAGGCTGAACATTGGCTGTGGTTAAAGGACAGTGAGTCCTCGCCAGTGAACACTTATATAAAAGGTGCACCCCTTTCACCCTGCCTCTCCACATCATAAATTAAACTCCATGTTCATCTAAAGCATCAAGTCGGAGATGGATCAATTCCAGGGCTCTTTTACAGGTGATTAAAACGTTTCTATATTTCCCTCAGCGGAACACAAATCTGATTAATACGTTTATACTTCCAGAAAAATTAGGATGAGCTTTGGGTAATAATAAACTGTATGAGTCTCCTCATTACCGTCTTGAACTCAGTGTTGCAGGAGGACTCAGGTCGTTTGATCTAAACACTGAAACACTCTTATTGTGAACAAGTCACATTATTGCCCTTTGTTATAAGTACATCTAGGTTCAATTGCTTTTTTGAAGTCATCCTAAAATTTCATCCTCTTTCATACCATGATTAAATGCTTTTGGGAAAATGTACTGCACAGACTGATCAGAAGGGGGAAAAAAATGCTATGGCACCACATTTGTAATGTTTTTTTTTTTTAAAGAAGTGAGGGAAAGAAAAACACTTAACCTCTCTTAAACTCAAAATCCGCAACTCTGGATTGTTGCCTAAATAATTTGGTAGAACCACTATACCAGACAATTAACTTTTTTACTTGTTAATTTTCAGGGAAAAGCTACCACCAGTGACAATACCTACAATATAAAACAAATATGACGGACATCTGAATTTGTATTTGTACTAAATTCTTTGTATGCCTAATGCATATATAATTTAAAAACAATGGTCTTCAAAACATTTTAAGTTTTCTGGGATATGCTTTGCTATTTGCTCCTTACATTTGAATTCAGCCATTTGTTCTTGTATGGTGTTTTGGTTTGTAAAAGCATATGAAATCCTTTATTAGAGAATGCATATGTTTGTAGGATAAGGCCTAAATGCCTTTTTAATTGTTATGTAATTGTTATTTTAACAGCATTCATGCCACTCATTAACCACATCCATAAGTTTTAGGGAATAATGTCCTTCTCGTTTTGTGCTAAACATTATGTCAATAATACAGAAGAATCATGCAGATGAAATTTAAGGCAGGTTCATTTTTCTTTTCCTTTTCCTCTTTGTTGTTTAACAGTGTTTGAAATCCAGTAGGTTACATTACCACCAACTGTAGATCTCATTCACCCGCATCTTCTCAACCTCTTAAAGCCAATTTTCCAGTCCAACCTACCTAGCTAAAACAGCCAATTCTGGTCACTGCATGCACAGCAAAATCCTTAGTCTTGAATTAACACCCAGAGTGTTGATTTAACACTTTCAGAGTACATTCGTGACCATTGGGTCATATATAAACACTTGGGGTGTTAAATCAACACTGGGAATTTTGCAGTGTGATCGACTGGTGCATCTCTATTACAAATGTAATAAATCATTTAAAATTGATTTTGGAGTCAGTGTGGCCTACATAAATCAGCATACAAAAATTGGAATAATGTCTAATGCATCCTTCCCTGATCTTTTCTTGTCTTGTTCTAAAACTTTAATTCTGCTCTCAATCATAGATATCTGAAATTGTCATTTGATATGTGTTAACAGTCGAATATCGTTTTCAGTGATTTTACTGCAGATGTCCTTGGTTCTATCCTTAGTCCTTCATTAAAAATCCTCTAATGCATCCCTCCCTGGTCTTGGCTTGACTTTTTCTGTGTCTTGGACTCTTCACCTGCTTTATTTGGTCCTTCCACACATTTCTTTTTCTCATGTATTTAGTTGGAGATGTGTAGGTTAGGTTGCATCACCGCCACCTATAGATCTCTCTCTCCTCAGCTTCCCTGTCCATTTAAGCCCATGTTCCAGTCCAGTCTTCCTTTTTAAAAAAATACATGAAATGCTTCCTTCCCTGATCAGTGACTCCCCATTGTAACATTTAACTTTTGACATTGCTTTCTACTCTCCCTAGTTCTTGGAGCTGTGTCACCATGTCTAGCCTCCCCTGCATATATTTCCTGCATGAGAGCAAAACGTGCCTGACATTCTCACTTTCCTGGCATTCCTCACTGGTCCCATTGGGTGTTTACCTACTATAAATAGAGTGCTATTAATGTTACTACTAATTCTTAGTCTGCTAATTAATACTTTCTATTTCCAATTCCTCCCCCCCCCTGCTTATTACATCTACATTATCCTGTATTAACTGCAAATGTCTTGCTATTGGTTCATTATCCCACTCATGATGCCATTGCTGTGTTGCCTTTCTCCACACTATACCATCCCCTCTGACTTTTCAAACTCTGACAGTTTGATATTGACCTTAACATACACTTTTTTGTTTGCTTCTTTTGCCAACTTGTCTGCTCTCATTTCCACGGATACCTGAATGGGCTGGGACCCCCAGGAAAGAGACATTTTCCCTAGTCTAATTATTCTTGGGTTAGCTAACAAGATTTCACACACAAGATCCTGGTGCCTTCTGGCGGTACCTGTACTAATGATTGTAAGTGCTGCTACTGAGTCACGACAAATCACTACATTTCGGTGATTAACCTTCTCAGCAGCTCCAGTTTTCTCTTATTCCTGGTCCTTAGACCCATCTGTAAAAACCTGTATGCTGTCTTTGTATTTCTTGTTAATATATCTATAATATTCACTAACAAGATCAGTTGTCCCATTAACATGTTTGATCGTTAATATTTTAAAATCAACATTTGGTACTTCTAATACCCAGAGGGGTCAAACAGGCCACACTATAGTTACACCAAAATCTTGACCATACTCACCCATCTCTTTTGCCAGCTATTCTCTTTTCCAACCAAAACTTTCCCTCTGAGCCCTCTCCTTCTCCCAACACTCCTCCAGCACTCTCTTTGTCAGGTCCAAGCCTTATTAGATCGATCCAATAATTAACCACTTGCTGTTTTCTATCTGTAGCCACCATAGCATTTTACCTGCTTTAACCTGGAGAGCACACACTGCAGAGGTTATAATAGCTCGTAAACACACTCTTAGAGTCTGAGTTTGACATTTATCACTTATTTTGCTTTTAGTAATCACATATCTTACATGCTCTCTCTATGTCAATCTCTCATCAAAATATTCTCTCAGAAAATAAAAAGTCCAGAGTGTTTCCGTACATTTTTAGACTGTCTTCCTTGATTTTCTTTTTTTTTTCTTTTTTTTTTTTTTAAAGTACATGACTTTTGATATTTTCCACTGAAAAGAGAAATCCCCATTTTATTTATTTATAAATATTTAAAATTTATTCCACTTAGCAGTTTCCGTTATGTATTCAACATTTCTTTCCCATTTCCATAAAGCTCCATTATCGGGGAAAAAAACGATTTCCCCATATCTGGTATGATACTTCCTAAAATAGACATTTAGAGTTAGACTTAACATGCTCCCCTGTGAAGTCCCATTTTCTACCATGCACTGGCTTGACAATTCCAAGTCTATTTTCAGGTGAATAGTTCTTTTATAGGTGGCACAATGGCGTAGTGGTTAGCACTGTGCCCTGCACCACCAAGGGTTAGATTCCCGCCTCAGGTCTGTGTGCATGGGGTTTGCTGGTTCTTTCTGTGCTTAGTGGCTTTCCTCTCACATTCTAAAGATACTGATTAGGCTAATTGGCATTTCCAAATTAGCCTGTAGTGTATGAGTGTATGTATTTGCCCTGTGATGGATTGGCAACCCATCCAGGGTTTTCCCCCGCCCCGTGCCCTAATTCTCCTGGGAGAGGCTCCCACGACTCTGTATACAGGATAAAGCGGTATAGACAATGATTTACTAAGGATAGTTCTTTCATCTAAAAAGTCCTTAACCCAATTAAACAGTTTCCCTCCTATTCCCATCATATTCAATTTTATTAGCATTGTCTCTCTCTCCAGGCTGCACTGTCGCCTTGCACCTCCAGGGTCCGGGTTCGATTCCCGGCAAGGTTCGATTCCCATCTCTGTGTGCATGGAGTTTGCATGTTCTCCCCGTGCTTGATGGGTTTCCTCCCACAGTCCAAAGACATGTAGGTTAGGTTAATTGGCATTCCCAAATTGGCCATAGTGTGTGAGTTTGTGTGTGTATCTGTGCTGGATTGGCACCCTGTTCAGAGATTACCCCGCCTTGTGCCCTAAGTCTCCTGGAATAGGCTCCAGACCTCCGTGACCCTGAATACAGGATTAAGCGATGCAGAAGATGAGTGAGTGAGAGTCTATTTCCACCACATATTGTAGGCTTTTCCTAGTGATTTTAAATGGGAACGGTTTGCGTATCACTAGGTGTACTGTTTCATGTTAACACTAGGTGGCTGTCAATGACGTGTACAGGCGGATGATCAAAACTACACGAAGAACAGTACTGCTTCCGGTGTCGTCTGCACGTCGTGCTCTGCAGTTATTTTTTTCAGAATAAACAATGTCTCTTGAAATCGAATCAGCAGAGTAAGTAAATGAATGTTATGCATTTTTTTGTCGTGTGCATGTTGAGCTTTTGTGTTGTTTGCTCCGAGAAATCTAAGCGCATTCTGTAGCCGGTCCGACTCGAGTGTGCGGCGTTAGCTTTGTAGCATTAGCACGGTTAGTTTGCTAACGTGGCTAATAACGAATCCTTCCTTTCGCAGAGAGACTCATATTCGCAGAAAGAAGTTTAAATCGTCTAATTATTATTTTTTAAGTTATTATAGTATAGTAATTTGTTATTCATTTTAATCCTTAGTTAGTGAGCTGGGTATTTGGCGGAGCAGATGTATTAGCCTGTTAGCTTCAGTGTGTGATGGCGACGTGTGAGAAACCTTATTACTGGATCCTTTCAGATAGAAAGTGTCTACAGTTAAAGTGAACTCGAATCTTATCTAGTTCTCTGTTCACACTTGTTTAACTCGTAATATATAAGTAGTCCTTATACTGGTTTTCTCTAAACCTCTTTCCAGTTAATGTAGGGTCAGGCTTCTCTGTAAACAACACAGTTATATACACAAGATCCCCCAAGTGTGTAAATCAAATTGTGTTAAGAGTTGTTCATAGTAACATCATAAAAACAAAAAGACAAGTGTCCCAAATGTCACCATGCATAAGAAGAATTAACTTAATAAATAAAGGACACAGATAAGTGATAACTCTCATTGTGTATGAAGACTTTAGAGACACTCTGAACTTCACTCCTGATGATAACATGTTTATTTCACAGAACTGTTGAATTCTGTGTTTATTAGTATTCCTTAAACAGCAGGTCTGACCGCCGTTCTAGATGTTTCGTCAGTCATATAATCAGTCAGTCATGGGGACTTGTAAAGTGGACACTAGAGTTAGGGGGGGGGGGGGGCATTATTCCAATTTTTGTATGCTGATTTATGTAGGCCACACTGACTCCAAAATCAATTTTAAATGATTTATTACATTTCTAATAGAGATGCACCAGTCGATCACACTGCAAAATTCCCAGTGTTGATTTAACACCCCAAGTATTTATATATGACCTAATGGTCACGAATGTACTCTGAAAGTGTTAAATCAACACTCTGTGTGTTAATTCAAGACTAAGGATTTTGCTGTGCATACAGTGACCAGAATTGGCTGTTTTAGCTAGGTCTATCTGATCATGTTGGACATAACTGATTCTGTGCAGAAGCTTCTGAGTGGAGCAACAGAAACACATTTTTATGGTGTTACATTATCAAAAGTTGTGCGCATTAAAACCCTTTTGATTGCCATTTTTCTCCAGCCTCTGTGAGTGAGTTAGTCTCAAACCCATTCATTACACATGCTTACACCAGTCTCAAAACACAAGCGCACATTAGTCATGAAACATGCATTATAAAGCCCTAATTTAGTCGAACTCTTGTTCGAAAGATAGGGCGAGCACTTTACCACTGCGCCACTCAGAGGCCCTTATTTTATTTTATTTTTTTATAAATAATCCTATAGATGATACACTCTGAACTATTCACACATTTTCATCCCATGTTGTAGGAATGGATTATTTGCTAAGATTTATAAAAATTAAGTAATATAAAAATTATGGCAGATGATCCTTTGTTTTTAAGTAAGAAAACTAATATAAGGAATGGGTTACATTTAATTACTCATGTTCAACACAGTTATGAAGCTGTTGAATAAATCGAAGATACAAAACTTTTATGACATATATATATATATATATATATTTTGGTTTAAAAGGTTCAAGGTCTTAAAATTATAACAAAATCTAGAATTTTTTTTTATTATTGAATCGCAATATTTATTCAATCAACACTAAGGTATCATGATATCAGTTGGTGACTGGTAATTTTCACAGAAAACTATGCTGTCATTAAAAGTTCTTTAAATCTATATGTTTAAAAAAAGGGGGGGGGAATAGTATTAGTTCCTGTTCTAAACCCTTTTCTTTTCTTTTTTTTGTAGCGTGATTCGTCTGATCATGCAGTATTTAAAGGAAAATAACCTGCACCGCACCCTTGCGACGCTGCAGGAGGAAACCACAGTGTCCCTCAACACTGTAGACAGTATTGAAAGCTTTGTGGCAGATATCAACAGTGGTCACTGGGACACAGTGCTCCAGGCTATCCAGTCACTCAAACTCCCAGACAAAACCCTTATTGATCTCTATGAACAGGTGAGATTTGCTTGAAATAGTTTTATAATGTACAAAAATGTGTAAAGTTTTTAAGATAGATAACCCGCTGTCCAAGTAAACTAAGATGTGGCGTTATGGCAGGTTGTACTGGAGCTGATTGAGCTGAGGGAGCTTGGTGCTGCCAGGTCACTGCTGAGACAGACCGACCCAATGATCATGCTGAAACAGACTCAGCCTGAGCGCTACATTCACCTGGAGAACCTGCTCGCCCGCTCCTATTTTGACCCCAGAGAGGTGGGTTATGACAAACAGTTCTGATTTTATTATGAATTAGTTGATCTCCAAACGATTTCATAATTATCTGTAACATGACAGTAAATAAATGAGTGGTGTGTGTGTGTGTGTGTGTGTGTGTGTGTGTGTGTGTGTGTGTGTGTGTGTTTGTTTGTTTGTAGGCGTACCCTGATGGCAGCAGTAAGGAAAAGCGGAGGGCAGCTATTGCTCAGGCTCTGGCGGGGGAGGTCAGCGTTGTGCCACCATCCCGTCTTATGGCCTTGCTTGGTCAGGTGAGGAATAAATCGCATCTATACACTTAGTGCAGGTTCATATAGACTAGACCTGATGGAAAGAATAAATGACTCTGTATGAAAAAATACGTGTGTTAAAGCTTTCATTGTTGTTACTTGTTAGTATACACTAGGGCTATCAAATTTCTTTAATCACCTTTCAGTCCTAATGACATAAAATGTTTAGTTTATGCATTCATATAACAAATGTATTTCAAACTAGATACAATTCCTGGATAAATTGTGAAAGGGGAGCACAACATTTCACCGCTTTTCCTGTGCAAACTGGTGAAATCGGCTCCACCCTAACCCACACAGTTCCTAGTATTTAAGCACCAATACTGGCTTTGAGCTACAGGGAATTTGCGAGGGGAGGGGCATGTCTCTGCATGGCAAACTCACAGATATAGAGAATGCAACCTGATAATTTGCATATAGCGATGGCAATTGCTTCTGATGCATACAGTATATCTCAGGAAACACAGGTGCTAGAGGTTTGCTTTTTGGATTGTTTGAGAGAGAGGGGGCTTTTGAGATGTAAAATTATATAAGGTTTGTGGGTATGTGTGCCAAATTGAGCACGGATTGGGGAGAGTGAGAGACGGTTAGGTTTTTTGCCAATTTACTGCATTTTCACTGTAAAATGCAGTCAATTTTCTTTGGAGTTGGTGCCATACTTTTGAGGTTTTTTTTCATGAAAATTGTCAGAAAGTTTGGAATCTGCTGCCATTAGGATGCCTAAGAGTCTGGGCCATGGGCGTAGCCCGAGGCCCTCACAAGAGATTTTGCTGCATAGCTCATGCATACTTGCATGTATGTAAACGAAATGCGGTACACGTTTAGAGCTCATTGAGCTGAACAACTTTTGCACTGCATGTCATGGGATCAACTCAACAGGAAGTCAGTTATTTAGTGTCATTCCCCAATACTCACCTGATGGATTTTGATATACTCCTCCTAAGGAATGTATACGATCGCCACCAAACCGGGCCGATGTCATCTAAAGACACTAAGGATGCGAAATTGTAGAGGGATTTTTGACATCTCACACAGGTCAGCCGTGATAATGCCTTAAACTTGCGCTGAAAAGTGGTTAATAACTTTCTGTGTGGCAGTATATTGAATGACATCTCGTTCAGCGACATCACATTGAGTAAAATCATAGTCTGATGCTTTTCATCTAGCATCTACAGCCTATTCTAAACATGTACACATCACAAATGTTAACAAATGTTGCATGCACATACGCGCGCACACACAAACATGCACAAACACATTTAGTCGTCACGCACAGACTGACACCCACGTCTCTCAGGCACACACATAAATGCACTCAACAAATATTTAGGGCCTAATCATCCCTATATAATGTTTGATGTGTGCAAGTTGTGCCGTGTACCCGGGCGGTGATAGCTTTTTGTAGTTCTTAACACGCTCAAATACGTACATGTAAAAGTGAGGGAGATGCGGATGCTTAGCCCTAAAGTTGAAGAATGGGAATTTTTAGAAAAAACATGGGTCAGATTTCTTGAAAAAGTACTAAATCTGTTATGTCAATTTAAGTTAAATGTTAAACTCTTGTATTTGAAGCTAGTTTGTATTGTTTAAATGCTGCATTTTTTGTAAGTGTAAAAAAATAACATTATAAGGAACTAGCTACATTTAATTACTTATGTTCAAATCAAGTTTGATGATGTTGAACAAAAAGTTATAAAACTTTAGTTATGACTTTTTTTTTTGAGGTCTTAAATTGTAACCAAGTCAGAAAACAATTTATATTAAATGGGGATACTTATAAAATTATATTGCAATACTTACAGAATCACAATATAAATCAAATTGGAACATGAGTATTGAGATAATATTGTATTGGGTAGTGACTGGTTCTTATATGATGTCACGTTGGGGAAATTTTAATTGCCTTGTCAAAGGCCCAACCAAGCCAAAAATGGAAAAAGGACAAAAAGCAGGAAACGTATCAAATTAAATCTAAACATATAGTAGGTACTATTTTAAAAACCTAATGAACACTAACATTAAGCTTTACCCATTATGCTTCTGGGTTGAATTGGAAAAACCTAACATGATGATTGGTCTGTTTGAGTACCAGTCATGTGGATACCTTTTGTGAAGGACTGGTTTAACTTTCATGATGTGTCTCCTCTCTTAGTCTCTGAAGTGGCAGCAGCATCAGGGTCTCCTGCCCCCTGGTATGACCATCGACTTGTTCAGAGGTAAAGCTGCAGTCAAGGATGTTGAGGAGGAGCGATTCCCTACACAGCTGAGCAGGCACATCAAGGTACTGTTTAATATACTGAATACATGAAGCTCACTGGAAACCTAAGACTAAAGGAATGTGTTTCCTAATAGTAAAAAAAAAATTTTTTTTTTTTAAATAATAGAGCTGTTTTATATAAAATCAGTCTTATGTTGGTCAATTTAATTAATTGGATCAATGGATCAGTTTTCATTTTGATAATCGTTCAACACTTTTAATTAAGACATTTAAATGTTAAATGCTCTAAAATGATGAATTTCTTAAGAATATACAACCATCTTTGCAGAAATCCAAAACCTTTTAACCTAAAAACTTAAAAAGTATTAGTGCTTCTTCTTTGGAATTGGTTAATTACCACCACCTTCTGGACTGGCTAATCAGAAGATTGGCAATGTTGTTTAATAATTTTTTCATGTATTGGTGTAGTTTGGACAGAAGTCCCACGTGGAGTGCTCTCGCTTTTCTCCTGATGGTCAGTATCTGGTTACTGGTTCTGTCGACGGCTTCATCGAGGTGTGGAATTTCACAACAGGCAAAATCAGAAAGGTACACACACTGATCTCATGGCTAAAGTTCTCACGCAGAGGTTTTAATTGCAGTTGTAAATGAAATAAGCAAGGCTTGGTATTGAATTTGCTGTTTGAAAGCTTGATTTCATGTACTTGCCTTATGACCCCAGGTGTTTTTGTTATACAGGATCTGAAGTACCAGGCACAGGACAACTTTATGATGATGGATGATGCAGTGCTGTGCATGTGTTTCAGCAGAGACACAGAGATGCTGGCTACGGGAGCACAGGATGGCAAAATAAAGGTCCTAGCAACGTGACCCTCCAAATATGATCATGTGCACAGAATTTGACAGGCTGTCCAAATATCTAAAGGGCCACATTACTCTAACATAATGGCGGCTCTGTTGACATATTTGTGTTTTGTCCTTTGTACATACACAGGTATGGAAAATCCAGAGTGGACAATGTTTGAGACGATATGAACGAGCTCACAGTAAAGGTGTGACTTGTCTGAGCTTCTGTAAAGACAGCAGCCAGCTCCTCTCTGCCTCGTTTGACCAAACAATCAGGTGAGAATAGTTTTGGTACTCATGTTTTCATCTACAGCTAGAGTTTAGAGCAACATATGAGACTTTAAGCTTTACTTTATCAGGTTGTTAATGAAGTTATAAATATTGTAGCATTCAAATTTCAGACATTTTATAAACATTTAGTATTTAAGTGCAGTTGACTGGTACCTAGGTATGACATCAGTATCACAAGGCTAGCTAACATTTATTTTGTACTTCATAGAACTCTGGAGATGAAAATTGGCTGTTTATACAACAAAACCTAGTTTTCTGTTGTTCAGGAATTGTCATCACTTTTAATATTTGTTATATAATATAGTGCAAAGTGGTAGTAGACAGAAGCATGGTAGGTGTTTTTCCAGATGTCCCATATGGACATGGTGCATTTCTTAGATTGATTGACAACATTCAGGAAAGGCATATATTTTAATAAATGTGTCATTGGCAACCAAAAGTAAAATGCAATCTTAAACAGTCAGATATGGATTTTTGCCTTTAAAGGCATTTTCTTTTTATATTTAGAACTTTCTTTTTACTATTAATACTAAAGTTCTGTTTGACTGTCTTAGTGTTCATTTTTGTTTTATTTATTTTGAATTGCCATATTGGTAAGGTTATATGTATTATTTTACCATAACATTTAACAATATGTTGAAGGATCGTATTTTCTTTTTTGTTGCAGAGTTCATGGTTTAAAGTCAGGCAAGTGTCTGAAGGAGTTCCGAGGCCATTCCTCCTTTGTTAATGAAGCCGCATTCACTCCTGATGGTCACCACGTCGTCAGCGCCTCCTCCGATGGAACTGTGAAGGTGCATATTCTCTCAAATTCTTTTAACACATCACAGTAACTATATCGTGAGGTACAAAATTTGCCAGGCTCTTTAACATTTACGATAAATCTAATACAGTGGAACCTTGAGGGGAAAAAAACAATTCTTTCCGGAAGTGGGCTCGTATTTCAAAACACTCATACATCAAAGCGGATTTCCCCATAAGAAATAATGGAAACTCAAACTATTTGTTCCACAGCCCCCAAAAAATAAATACATAAAAATAATTAATACAAAATATAAAGTCAAAATAATACAAATTAACCTGCACTTTACCTTTAAAATAAATAAATAAATTCTGACAGATAAGTGTTTCTGTTTGTGTGCACACTTGCTGTCTGTGTGTGTATGTTTGTGAGCGCAGGCGCTGTGTGTGTTGAAGCTAAAGTAAGAGGAGAGGAGGAATCAGACCCTCCCCTCTCCCTCTGCTCGTCCTACACAGTAACCCTTCCTCTTTGATTTTCACACAAAAACATTGATGGAAACACTGTTTTATAAGGAACATCGCTAATGGCGCTCACGGAATCACTGCTGTAAAGTAAAAATAAAACAAATTAACCTGCACTTTACCTTTAAAAATAATCGCGACAGAACAGTGTTTCCGTTAAGAGTGTGTGAAGGCAAGAGGAGGGGTGTGAGTGAAGGGGCACATGGTCTAATGCCGTGCGCCCATGCACACACTGTATCAGTGCAGGCTGATACAGAGAGAGAGACAGAAAATGGATTTTTAACCTCTCTAATGAGAGACTGTCTTTTGCTTTACACACGCGTTATAATAAACACACATACATAAAGTATACACACACAAAATAAAGGAGGCTTTACGCACACACACGTGGTCAGTGTTATAGTAAACAGTATAGTAAACATGCTGATTATACTACGTAGGAACGCACACTACAACCGAGCAGGGAAGACCATTACCCACAATTCCACAGCGCGCTCGAGAGAAAAACCATTGGCTCAGTTATGATCACTGGGCTCGGTGTCAAAAAAAGAAGCGCGTGTGTGCTATGTGATACTTGGTATTCGTAAACCAAGACTTGTTCGTTTTACAAGATAAAAAATTTATTAAAATTTAACCTTTTTTTTTTTATGAACCAAACCAGGTTACTCGCAATCCGAGGTTCCACTATATATAATATTTACCATCCTTTACACTTTATCATCAGATCTGGAACGTGAAGACCACAGAGTGCACAAGTACCTTTAAGTCTCTTGGCACCTCAGCTGGCACAGACATCACGGTGAACAATGTGATCCTGCTTCCCAAGAACCCTGAGCATTTTGTGGTGTGCAATCGGTCCAACACTGTGGTCATCATGAACATGCAGGGGCAGGTAAGATGTATTGAGTTATAGGAAACACAAGAGGATGGTTCTTGCGAGCTTTCCATCACCGATTTTACCACAGTGTGATAAAACTGGCATATGGGCTGGGAGTAAGGGGAGACAAGGGATGGAGAGAACTCAGCTGTAACTGTTCTTTATTTAAATTCCATTTGGGAACACTTCTTCACACCACTTCTTCGCCATTTATCTAAAATAAAACAAATCACACACTACATTTTACTATTCCACTTGCTTGTGTCTTGTTCGCACTGCGGGACTGACACTCATAGGTGTTTTCTAGCCAATTAAAAAAAGAGGAGTTAAATAGACTGGTGTAAACCACACAGTGTGTAGACCATCACTTATTACACACTCGTGAATCTCCTGATGCTTAACCATGCCCACACAGCCTGTTTAATTACTTTTCCTACTAAAATTAGTACCTTTACTGGAAAAAAGTCATGTGCATTATTAAAGTGTATTAATTTCATATTTTCTCCAAATCTTGCCAAAACATGTCACATGTACTGTTATACTACTGTGTGTGTATTATTATATATATATATAGTTTTGCTAAACATCTCAAAATGCATTTGCAATACAGATTGTGAGGAGCTTCAGCTCCGGTAAGAGAGAAGGAGGAGATTTCGTGTGTTGTACGCTTTCCCCCAGAGGAGAGTGGATCTACTGTGTGGGAGAGGACTTTGTGCTTTACTGCTTCAGCACAGTCACTGGCAAACTAGAAAGAACCCTGACAGTAAGTCTCCGGTCACTCTCCATACCATATCCCTAAACACTGTGTAGAGAGATTAGAAGTATATAACCTAATGACTTTCCGGATCTTTCTGCCAGGTTCATGAGAAGGATGTGATCGGTATCAGCCACCACCCTCATCAGAACTTGATCGCCACCTACAGTGAAGATGGCCTGCTCAAGCTCTGGAAACCTTAAGCACCAGATCGGACCAATATTTTACTGTGACAGGGCATCTAACTTTTTTTTTTGTACATATTCTATTTTGTGTGTTTCCCTAGTGCAAGTTTTCATATGCATGTCCTGTTGAGCAGAACAGAAAACATGGACATTTCCTTTCAGAAGTTCCAATCTTTTCAGTCCTTTTTGATTTTTTTTTTTGGTTTTGTAATGGTAAAAATCGCCATATTCTTATTGTATTTTACATAATTTACAACTTTTCAATTAAACATGATTTGATCACAATTTGCTTCACACTTTTTTTTTAATTATCTGAACAGGTGCGGGCAGTGGGTTAGAGAATAAGCATGTCCTAAAGGTTGTAGAATTGTCATGCAGCTTGAGGTTGTTTTAAACAAAAACAAAAAAAAAACACCACTGACAGCAGGCCTTTCTATTGACCCTAAAGTGTATTTCATCTTCAGATGTACGATTATATGATGAAAACTTGGTGGATTTTAAGCTACTATACAGGAAAAAAAATTATATAGTATATTATATAGTAATATATATATAAATTGTAAAATTTTTATGTATTGCGCAATTTCAAATATTCTACTTGGACAATATAAGATTAACCTCAAAATCCACTTTGCTTTCAGGATATGAAATTATTTAATGAAGCACTGTAAGACATTTTGCTCACTTTTTATAAACAAGGACTATTCTAGGATTGACAGTTTCCATTTGACAGACTGGCGCATCTTGGGTGGTGTGAGGATCTCTGAATCTGAGAGAGAGGAAAAAAAAAAAAAAAAGAAAACATACCGCTCTTTAATTCACAGCTCAGATACCAGACTGATAGGTGTGGGGTTTTTTTTTTTGTTGTTGTTGCAAGGACTCACCCTGCTGAGAAACTGTGGCAGGTCTGGGCTGCTGAAGCGAAGCCATGATGCTGTTTGCTGTTGCATTGGGGCCTGTGATCTAAAACAGAGAGGCAGAGGCCTTTAAATTCACAAGTTACTAAGAGAAAATCAATAATTAATAAGCAAGATAGGAATGCTATGCCACACGTTATCAGACTACATCCTTATTCCCATGCTTAGTTAGAACTGCTTCATTTTTTTCAAACAGTAGGAGGATGTCATCTGTCCACCACAATGTATACACACTTCAGGAAAAGAAAAATTGTATGATGTACAGTATATTAATATAAATAAATACAAAATTTGTTGCTAGTTTTAATTTGCCGAAAGTGTGTATAATATTTTTTTTGCCTGTATTTATTTTTGTTACAGTAGTGGAAATCACAACCCACAAGTAAGTTATATTTGTAATTGAGTTAATGAGAATTCTAATTGTTTGTCTATTAGATTGACCTCTCTTGAATGGGTATAAATTAAATCTCAATAAAGCATACTACAAGGGGTGTTCAAGTCAAACCAGGACTTCTGCTTCACGAGGGTAAAAACTTTATTTCTTTGTATGATCCCCTGCTACACTAATGCACTTACTGTATCCCAGCATTTCACTAACACCATGCAGGTAGAAAGTTCTCAGTACGCCGGCGCCATGATTGGACTGCCTACTTCCTCCAGGAACTACTTTAAATGGCCCAAACATGTGGAAATGGTTTGGAGTGAGGTCAAGACAGTACAGGGGATATGATAGTAACTTCTAGATCTTGTAGAAGTTCCTATATTGTGCAAGTGTTGTTTGTGAATGATTGTGTTCCCAGATACTTCTTTTCTGTACATTGGAAACAAGTTGTCAGTTGTCAAGCCTGCAGTGTGCTGCAATTGGCTTTATGCCTTCATTCATGAGAAAGTCCCGGTTTGACTTGAACGCCCCTCACACGTTTTATAAACGGAAAGTCCAAAAACAAAAAGCTCTATGGCTTCAATAAATAACAAGCCTAATATCCTAACTGATCAAACTAATAATTCCCACGAACTGTATATTTATATAAACTAAAGCTAAATGCCTTTAGGTCCGTGTTGCTACAGATAAGGAATGTTACGAGGGTGGACATTTTGACACGAGGATTTTCAGCACATCAGTATGAATAAGCTTCTTTCAAATACCTTAGCCACTTCAAATACCAAACATAAGTAAGTGTGTGTTTCTTACTGGAGTCTGGCTCTGTTGAATTCCTTCATGCCAGATCTGAGGGATGCCCGTGTCTATGAGCTGTAGCAGCTCACTGTAGTCTGTCTGCAGGCTGCTGGCCAGCTTGTCAAACTGAAACAGTACCAGTGCCTTCAGGAGGCTGTGGATCTCCTCTGTGAAGGGAAGAAATATAAAACCATGCTGCAGTCACAGATACTTGTCTAATTTTACAGAACATGGCTTTACACAAAAGCAAATAAATACATATAAAAAATTTTAAAAAACGACGATAAATATATAAAATAATTCGGAGATGTGCGGTCCTCCAAGCTCCTGTGAAAACCGGTCTTAAATAAACATTTATCTGATGCAAGTCTAGAGCCTCTCGCTGCCACTGCCAAGCTCCTCATCTCTGCTGCTAGTGGCAGAAATTAAAGCTCACTAGTGCTTCAAACAGAGTGTTCCAGCGGAGGAGGTCAAGTCAAGCAAAAATACATTTCTCTGACATCCATAACTCATGAGCAGGGACAAACCCTGCAGCACTTTTCACTCGGCTGAGCAGAACTAAAAGTGATTTCTAATTTTACCCCTCATCTTGTCGACGACACGGATGATCTGGATAATGGCGTGGAGAAGGGCGATGTCCTCAAAGGGGCTTCCTTCCTTCAGGCTGTGCTTCTTTCCTTCAGCTTTCCTGCGGTTCTTAGATGATCTCCTGAATCAAAGAGATGCAATCAGCCTCGGGCTGTTACGCAGGAAACAGCCATTTTCGTCTGAGAGTGTTATTCATGCTTGCTCCTCACAAACCTCCAAGAATGATCTCTTTTTTTTTTCCTCAAAAAATATTTGTGAAAATTGACTTAATTTTGCTAGTAATGTCACTGCTCTGTTGTAATGCTGTGTCTGATAACAGTATCTAAGGACTAAAATATAGCCGCCTTACTGACAATACCCGTTTGCACCATCCGATATTTATATTTTTACTGCAATTATCTTTTTTTTGTTTTATTCTTGCATCCTCTTTATTGCTGCTGGTCGCCGAGAGCTCCCGAACACATTTCGTTGTATCACTACAATGCTAATACAGTCTCTTAATCTTTATGTTGAGACATGCTGTTAACAATACAGTGCTGGAGATGATTATTTGTGTGTTATTCAATTTATACACTCGTATTAAAATATGGCATGTGAAATGTCTACTTCTTTTCGTTGTCATCTTGACCAGTTTTAAACAGTCATTCTGTCACCAGCCTCTTTTTTTCTTACTGTGAGAATATTTGTCTATGGTTAGAATTTAGTATATGAGGTAATGCAAAAGCTGGCATAACTCCTTTATTAAAAGCGATGCATTTGTTCTATCGCTGAGCTCCATCTTTGTCACGGTCGATGGTCTTCCACTGCATGGTTTGTCTTCGATGCTGGTTTCCTTTTCTTTAAACTTAATGGTACAGCCCTCGTATATACACAAGAGACATTCCTTGCACCTATAACTATTGCATGCCTTTTTTGTTTTTCACTTGGTCAGTTTTCCCAGGCATTCCCCAGAAATGCACTGTGAGGAGCCTGCCAGGATGCATTGCATTCTTAGTCTCCAAATATCTGATTCCAGAATCTTGATCAAGCTTACACAAAAAAAAAGTAAAGAGATAGTTTTCTAACAACGCTCCCACTTTCACACACACTGTACATTTTGACTGTAGTGTGGTATAAATAGAGCAAACCTTAGTAAAGCATAATAGACTGTGCTAACATTATCTTGACACAAGAAATAAGAATAGTGCAGAAAAAACAACAGAAAAAGGTTTTCAACAATCAAACATGAACAAGGGTGAGATCGTTATGAGAATAATGCAAGCAAACAGATAGGCCACCATCACACCCCAACAATGTGGGGAATTTTTTCCTTTCTCTCATTATGACATGCTGAACTGAGTATAAATTCAGAACTAAGTTAATTACTGCTGAATACTCACGAGGAGATGCGCGAGTTGCTGTGGGAGTATTTCGATCCGAGGCGGCTGCCGGTCAGGACACTGCTGGCCTCTGAGTAGAGCTCAGCGTCTGCGCAGTCAGGGCCGTCCTCGTCTGCAGCGCAGAGAAACATGAAGCAGAAATCAGTCCTGTGTGATCAAACGTAAAGGTTTACAGTAAAGCTAGAAATTTCACAGCTGCAAAGTTTACAGTGGTTCCTACCATCAAACTCCAGTCTAGCCTTCTCTTTCTGCTCTCGCACAATAGCCAGCCTGTTTTTATGGCGTGTGAACAGAGTCCTCTGAGAGTCCACAAAGGCCATCTGAGTGCTGTGAGCTGAGCAGAATCAGGTAAATATCAAGCTAGAGGTGAGAATTAACAAGCAGGAAACAAACAAAAAAAAAGCTTGTGTGGAGAACTTATACTACCGTCCAAAAGCGCAGGCTTCAAATTGGTTTCAATGATGTCTGCTCTGTTGTAAAGGTAAATCTGTAATAAAGAAATATGTGATAAGTTTGGCAACATGTAGAACGCACCTTTGTAAGTAATGTAAAATTAATGACTCACTAATCTGAGCGCTTCCTCCCATGCGGAGCCGTCAATCAGGGCAGAAATAGCCTCCTCACAGTCCTGAAATATACCACGCCACCATATTCCACTTTCGTACAACTTCCACAGAATATTACCACCATCATACATAGCATGCATATTTGATTTGTATAATTTAATGTACAATGACCTACAGAAATATATGTAGATATGTAGATGTTGACTTAAAATTTGTGTAAGGAGTCTCCAGTGTCAGCATTTTGTAATTAACATAGTTAAATCTGAAATGTATGCTTTTATAGCAGATTTTTGTCTTAACTAAATAGATGCTGCTAAACGAACAACAGTATATGGTACAGTAAGTGATAACAGGAACTAATCTTTCACAATATCAAACGGATCTATGCTTTGCACTGCCTAATCTCTCAACCATACCTCTCAGACGAAAACCTACTAGAGACAATAACATTAGAAAAACATGAGAAAACCTTGCCATGTTTATTCAGAAAATTTATTATTTGAATTAATTAAATGGTTTAATTAACTCTCCAACCATTTTGTGGTCATGTGGTGGAGGGCTTTAGGGTAACTCAAATGAAATGAACAAACAGCTTCTAACAATCTTCTGAAAAAGCATAATTGATCCAAGATGAGCTTTGATTGGACGGATGTCAGGCTTATCTTAGGAGTTCAATGATTATGGTTTCGACCTCACGCTACTGCCCTTAAGGAGGATTGTGTAAACAGCCTTTTTTTGTATGGGGAAACAGGCCAAAATGAATAGATAGCGATTAAGAAGAAAAATACTGGTATATTCCTCTGAGGTTGGCCTTTATCATTTTAAATAATGGCCCTGTCGCTACACCACTGCAAAGATGCAAAGCAGTGAGAGGGGAATTTAAAGGGCTGAATTATTCGCACCTTAGCATATTGCTCGAGCAGAACAGCAGCCTCTGTATGTCTCCTCATTTCCAGAAGCTTCTCTGAAACATGGGAAAAAAAAAAAAACATTAAACATATACGAACAATCACAGCACCGTTGGAAATTCCTCTTGTGAGCTGAGCATAAAGACAGTTAATAAATTTATTTTGTGTCATTCCTTCAGCTATTAGAAATTCATCCTAAACCACCAGCATGCGTATTTCGCAGGTACCTTGGCCGATTGAACACACAAACACACACCTGCTAGATCTCGTGCAAGCTGTGTTAGCTGTGTGGGCGGCACTGGGATGTGTGTTGCCACGGCGAGGGCGTGTCTCCAGCTGGTGCAGCTGATAAAGGCCTGTAAAGCGCGGGGCATCTCTCCACATCGCCATAGCAACAACCCTGCCTGCTCAGCCTGCTGATCCTCCAACAGGTGTTCGGCGTAGGCCACACTTAGCGCCTGACGACATCACAGAGAGATCAGAGTTATTTGTGAACCCAGCACCCTTTGGGAGTGGGAGTATTCAAAAGCGCATCATATTTACAAATACATCCTATGCCATGACAAATGAGCATGTAATCCTTATTTAGAGTGTCATCCCTTCACCCTAACACTCTAAGGTCAGTCATACGTTTTGGTCAGACAACCGCGTCAGTAGGTTACAGAAATGTGTAGCAAGGGTTAAGGTTCAGTAGTTGCAGTTTGGCGGTGCTGAGGCTTGAACCCCCAATCGTCCGATCAGTAACTCAGAGCCTTAACCTTCTGACACACCGTTGCCCCAGGACACATTAGTCTACCTGTTACACGTTTGTTTAAAACATGCTGTATATGTAAATGCTAATATAATTTCTGAGTCCCTCGCAAAAGTCTTCACTCCATAATCATTTCCACATGTATCTACTTCTAAAACTGGAACTAAAATGGATTAAACTTCATTTTAAGTATATAACTGGGTTTTGATTTACACACCATGTCTAACATCTCACTCACTCACTCATCATCTATACCGCTTAAGGGTCACGTGGAGCCTGGAGCCTATCCCAGGAGACTTAGGGCACATGGCAGGGTACACCCTGGACAGGGTGCCAATCCATCGCAGGGCACACAGGCATACACACACTTACACACTCAATTTGGGAATGCCAATTAACCTAACCTACATGTCTTTGGAATGTGGGAGGAAACCGGAGTACCCGGAGGAAGCACGGGGAGAACTTGCAAACTCCATGCACACAGAGACGGGAATCGAGCCTGGCCGGGGATCGAACCCGGACTCTGGAGGTGCAAGGCGACAGTGCTAACCACTACACCACCGTGCCGCCATCTGAAAGTGCAAATTATTTTTCAGACACTTGCTGATTGCATAAGTATTACAAACCCCTTCTGTCTTCTTGGACATGCCTCTATCAGAATAATTAAATGTGAATAATTAAGCAGGGTGATTTATGTTTTTGTCCTGTGTCAACAATCTAAACAATCGTTTAAAACGATTTGAATCCTCTGATAATCGTCTAATAAGAATGCAAAACAGGGTGGCTCAGTGGTTAGCACTGTGGCCTTGCACCTCTAGGATCCGGGTTTGATTCCCGCCTTGGGTCTGCAGTCATGGAGTTTGCATATTCTCCCCATGCTTGGTGGGTTTCCTCTGGGTACTCTGGTTTCCTCCAACAGTCTCACATGTAGATCAGACGCATTCCCAAATTGTCCAAAGTGTGTGCCCTCAAATGTATTGGCAGGATGTACCCCGCCTTATGCCCAAAATCACTTGTGTATGACTACAGCCCCCGCAACCCTGTATATATAATAAAGTGGTATAGACGATGATTGAGAGAGAGAAAGAGAGAGAGTAAAACAGGGTGCTATTTTTACACACTGTATATACTGTACATCCATCTGTTTCAGACTTTGTGTGTGTATGTCTATGTGTGTCTTGAATGGGGGAAAAAAAAAAAAAAAAAAAGAGAGAGACTCTAACATGCCAAAGTTGAGTTCAGTGGGAGCCTTGTTACGGGCAGCTGTGTTACCTCTGATTGAGTCATTCAGATACCAGCTTATGTCAAAAAATAATCTCTATCAATTTCATCCATTAAATATTATATTAGACAGATCATAGTACGAAATAATAATTCATCCAGATTGATCTCCAAGCTGACATCGTTTTTAAACACAGTATGCAATTTTAGAGTACTGCTTTACAGAGGATCCCATAGAAAAGCAGACAGTCATAGAAAAGAACAGTCAGGCCGACGATATAAACGTTATTTAATCAGCCTTAAGAGGAGATGAAACCTTATATTGCTGGCTGTCTGTAGGGTAGAACTGAAGAGCTTCGGTGTACAACTTCTGATCCTTCACCAAGTTTAATAACTCAGTGAAGTGCTCCTCTCCTGAGAGAGAGAGCGAGAAAGGAGATTAATTTTTCGGCTTATATGTTATGTTATACCAAGCCTTATATTCTTATAGCGTATATAGTGTGAGCTGTGTACGCTCTCACCACACTTGCTGAGGTGATTTAAGGCCTTCTTGTATCTCTTCAGGTGTTTGTCTATGGTATATCGCTGGTAATTGAGTTCCAGGGTTTTCAGCATATTCAGAAACGAAAGATATTCTTTAGGGTCCTAGAGATGGTAAAAGAAGGAAGAACATTAGCAGGTAAGAGTATTTAGCCTTTTTACATATCATGTGCATAAAAATGACGAGGAAACATTCTAACCTTCTGAGACTTTTCTGCTACCATGAGCACCAGGTCAAAGTCATAGGTTCCCAGAGAGTGTTCATACAACTCATTAACGTTGACCAGGAACAAAAGATATTTCAGAGCCTCCTCTGCACTCACTGCATTTTCTGCACTGGGTGGGTGTTCTAAACACACACACACACACACACACACACACACACACACACACACACACACACACACACACACACACACACACACAAAATCAGGAGGATAATATTTATGCAAATGCAAACTTAATGGAGATGAATATACTGTACAGTACTGTGCAAAAGTCTCGAGCCACTCCACATTTCTTTACATTTAACTACCAAAAAGCCAGACTTTGATTAGTATACTGCTGAATGCTGATTGGTTGGAACAGACAAGAGATGAAATTATGTTGCTTCTCAGGTTGTTATATAAAGAAGCAATTTTTTAAAATGTATCTTTAGGTATTTTGCAGCCTAACACAATAAACAATTTGTCCTGTTTTTTTTTTATTATTATTTTTATTTATTTAGTCCACATCATTTAATTTAATATGAATAAATTACAGTATTGTATTGTATACAGATTTAATAATCTAAAAAGCTAATCAATTGAATAACATACTTGATGTGCTCAAAAATTCAAAAGTGGAAAATTTTAGTTTAAATACTTAACTTACAATAGTTTAAAAAATTACAAATGAAAAAAAAAAACCCACAGACTTTAAGCATTAACGCACATTAATCAAGTTTTTTGCTTGGCTTCTTTTCCTTTTCCAGTGCAATATTATCGGTTATTTAGTTTAAAACCGTGACATACTGTATAACTGCAATTAAGTCCATTCAGGTTATAACACTGCAAACTATGCAAAAGTTCAAAAGGGTACACAGCAGCAAAACCTTAAAAATACATACCTAAATCCACACTGATTTACTGATAATCTGTCACACAGCGCCACTCCCAAAACTATTTTCTATGAATCAGTGCTCACACACAGAGATCTTACTGCCCCCTAGTGTCCAAAAATTACTTTAAGGGAGACCCTGCCAAAAGGTACTGTATATACTGTAGGAGCTTCACTTTTTTTTTCTTTTTTTTAATTAATTTTGTCACTTCCAGTAAGATGTACTGGGAAGAATATTGTACATCGTGAAAAAAAAATCCTTGAACATTCTTTTTTTTTAAATAAAGAGACAGGCAGACAACAGACAGAGACGATTACCCATCCCAATTCCTTACCACGCAATTCATGAACCTTCTGTAGAGCTATCTCCAGTTCTGGTGTTGTCTTTCTCACATGAGATGTTAAAATGCTCAAACAGTATCTGTTAGGAACAAAAAAAAAACAGCCACTCAAAATACTCATTAATGTTCAGCAAAAGTATTCAGGCATACTGCAAATGCATAAATAGTTATATAAAGTTAGTCATACACATATACACATACATAGTTACCAAAATACCAGGGATACCCAAGTCGACCTAGGACTTGTGATTGAATTTTTTTTAGGAATGAAAGAGTAAAACAGATTGACATTTACTGAGGACTTCAAGCACAGTACAGTTTCATTACAATCAAAAGTCCCAGGTTGACATGAACATCAAATATTAGAGAAAATACATTCTAACATGATGCTTAACTACATGCTAGTGTGAAAAGCTTTCAAACTATTTGAATGAAATTAATTATCTACTTATATGTATTAAAATGTACAATGTAAAAAGCTTTTTTATTTTCAGAGAAAATAAAACTGTATTTTTTTTATTAGAAACCATAATCAAGATTTATACTGAATATTAATTTAACAGAACATACTTATGTGGATCAAGAGTCTCCATGGCTGATCGCAGAGCATCGCAGACAATATCGACTTTCCTCCTCCCCTGACCTGCACTAGTTGTTACTGAAGCAGACTGGCACGCAGAATTCACTGGACACGGGTACATCGTCTTGGTAGTATCTTCCTCTCTGTCGAGTAACAGATCCTATCATGCTTATACTGAATTTCAAACTTATTTAGTATGACACTGCCCAAACATAAAGGCACTTACTTGAGCTCTGTAAGAAAAAGATTTGTGTAGTTGACGGAGTTAATCTGTTTCAGGAACAATTCTGCGTTCTCCAAGAATGCCTGTGAATCAAAGAGTAAAAGGTTATTTCGCTGCATTATATAAGAGGAAATCAAACCGCCATGAGATCACTCACACTGGGATTGTGGTCGTAGATTAGGTTCAGGTTGATCCGCAGCTTCCTCATGCATTCGAAAGCATCTATAAATTTCAGCCTAGGATATTGAGAGACATTTAAAACCCCTCTCATACTATGGAAAGATAAATTCATGAATTTTATGCTCTTTATGATTTATTTAAAAATAAATAAATAAATAAAATCATACTCATCAAGCCACTTCCTGACTTGAGCTAGCACAAGAGCTCGATGATGGATGGTCTCTAGGTTACCACGGGGCATCTGGGAGGAATAAGAATGCACATAGCTCATTAAAAATGATACGCAATCCACATCGCAGAAATTTTATATGAAACTAAACTGTATATTATGCAGAAGCTTTCAATTATCTGGCAGCATGAGTGATGAGTGAGTGCGAGTTTGTTGCCGAGTTCAGTGCTAACCTGTAGGATTAGTCTGGTGTCTTGAGGCACCACAGTAACGATGCGAGATCCTCTCTCCACCCTGCGCACGCTCTCATCGTTCTGACCTGCTTCTGAACTCAGAGCCACCTGCACATCTATAGGAAAACACAACCGATTTCACTGATGCAAGTTTGCGAGATGAATAGTGACAGTATCGTCACTCCTAAACAATAGTACTACAGTATATTACATTACAGGACAACACTATGGCAAAACCAGATCCTTTTTCTTTGTTGTTATTTTATCAATATACATTATTGTGCAAAAGTTGAGTCTCTCATTTATTCATATCGTATTAATATTCAGCATTCCCCATCAGCGGTATACTAAATCACTGGCCTGATAGTACTTAGTAAAGATTTTTTTTTTGTAAATTTACAAGGGATATTGAGGTATATCACATTTATTATATTCACATGTATTAAATTTCTGAGCATATCAAGTATGTTTTTCAATTTATTAGCTTCTCAGACTATTAAATCTGTATACAGTACTGAGCAAAAGTCTTCGGTCACCGCTCATTTCTTCATATTAAATCCAATGATGTGGATTAAATTAAAGAAACAGAACAAATTGTTTATTGCGAAAGCAAAGTGGCTAAAAATAAAATGCAAAAATCGGCAACAACCTGATGTTCTGATCATCTGCACCTGTTTCTCCCTGTTTCATACCTTAAGTTATTATTATTATTTGTTTTTTAATGCTTTAAAAAGTCATAGGTCACTTGACACATGAATCTTTAACAAACAAAACCATTCCTCAGACACATTGGTGAGATGTAAAAATGAGAATCAAAAACTTAACAAAATTGAGAGCCGATGTCTACAGTATGTGCCATAATATACAGTACTAAAACACGTGCATCTCGGACACGCATATGCGTTTGCACAGCTCCAGACTTGGCATGCGGGCATGTGCTCCCAGTAGTGAAAAGGAAGTTGTGTTGTGCATTTGTAGAGAGAAATTGGGTCTCAGATATTCATATTTGAGTATTAATTCCGTGCAGTCTTGAACAGAGTTTGAAAAAAGTGGCAGAACAATTCCTTTCCATACCCGTCCCACTCCCCTGATCTAACACCACTGATACCTACTTGTGGGGAATGTTAAAGGACTGTGTGTGTTAAACTGTGAAGAACTGTGCCTGCATTACACGAGCAAATCACAGTCTGCGGCAACCTTTGCCCCGGGAATCTGGGTTGAGAATCTGCATGAAAGATATGAACACTGTCGCCTGCGAGGCGGTGCGCACACACTTACATTCCGCATACCGTGGTAAATCAACACGCTAATAATGTGTACGTTAGTTTCTGTCATGGGAATTAAACTCATAGATGATGATAAGGTACAGTAATATAGTTCGTCTTTTCATTTCAGTACTGTATATTTTGGCGCATACTGTACTTTAGGAAGCATGGAGAACTATTCCTCAATACTACTTCAATAAAACAAGATAGTCTGGCTCTTTGGAAGCAAAATATGAGCAAAAAGAGTCTCAAAAGTGCACTAAAATATAGTTTAGTATGACTGTGATGCATCTAAAAAACATACTACTATATGGGAAAAGGTTTGTGAACATTTAACCATCTTACAGATATTTGTTAATTTGACCATCTCATCTATATTCTTAATAACCTCCACACTTCTGGGAACTTGTTCATGTTCCTGATTATTGCAAAGGTGTTAAACGTGGTTTGGGTCAGGGCTGTGTGCAGGCCACAAAAGGTTTCACACATCAGCCATGACAAATGATGCTTTCTAACAAATTATGCCTACTAACAATTTTTTGAAAACCTGCATAGGTTTGATAGTCAGATGTCCATAAACATTCAGTCATTTAGTGTCATTTTGTATTTCGAAAGGCTCAATATCATGTTTATGACATTTGTGGCCAATGCGCGTTATTCCATGCACTATATAGGAGTATTTAAAATACAATTTAATAAATGTTACGATATATTATGAGCAGACAAGATTTAAACCAGCAGTAGTGAATTCTCAAATCTACTCGTTAGGTGTTGAATGACTTTCTCTAAGGACAACTCATTTTATTATAGACAAAAAATAAAAAGAAGGAATGTGTAAAAATGCCTGTGGTGAGATGTTTATTTAACATTTCTGAAAAAAAAAGTCTCCAGTGTCTTTTTGAAAAAAAAAAAAAAAAAAAAAAAAGGATTTGTAGTTTATTGGCATGATGAAAAGCTGAGATTTTTGGCTTATTATTTTCATGGCATGAAGATGGGCTGATAAGAAACACTTGTTTTGTGGACATTAGATTTTATGTAACTATAAAAGAAAGAAAAAAGACTTCTTGAATTAATAAAATCTTAGCAATGTTTTTAGTGTTCTGATATAATGGGGAGAAAAAAAAAACACTAAAATATACTGACTGCACATCGGCCTACCTTTAACCGACGTTGTGGTCAGGCGGAAGCAACGGCAGGTGTGAGAGTGTGTAGTGAGAAGGAGGAACTCATCGTACACCACAAAGGAGGAAATATTAGAAGCGACCTGCAGAACAGAAATGTGATTTAACCAGATAGCCATGTGACTAAATCACTATAACTCTTACAATGTTAAATCTATGTTATTCATGAAGCTGTGACTAAGCAGACTATTAAAACGTTTACATGTATCGATCTTATTAAAGGATTGTACAGTAGATCACTTATACATACCGCACTATTACCAATGTAGAGGTGGGATCTTTCAGTCAGACCAACTAAATGCTCCTGCAGAGAGACAACACGACTCATCTGAATACATACACAACAGGCATATTTGAAGCAGGAAAAAGAAAGAGTAAATATATGTTTCCACGATTTTTACCTCTCCGTTGATGGTACAGAGTGCGGTTTGAACACAGGGCAGAGGAAAGTTAACACTGGACTCTAAAGAATCCTTCCACTCAGCTACTGTTATCTCTGCAGAGTCTGAACATTAAAGTAGTGCATAATTACTAGTGTACTGCTTGATCCATATAAAGATTTTTTTTTTTTTAAGTTTAATTCAGTAACATTGAATCCAGAGATACATAAAATATACACAAAACAATCAAAAACATCCCTATGGAATAAGCACTCACAAGTTTTATTGCATTATTTTAATTTCAAATTAGGAATTTTTTCTTTAGGTGTACATACAATATTAGCCGGGATTGAATAACGGCATTTCCAAAATTCCATACAAACACTATTAAAACAAGGCAGGTACTGCTAGGAGTCACTCACCCCATTTCACTCTCCTGATCTGTCCATCCTCTAGCTGCAGAGCCAAGGTGTCACTCTTCGAGCTATGGCACAGGCTGATCACATGACCATCAACCTTGACCTGTGACCTGATTCAAAACGCAAACAAAATCACAGGTATGAAACGCAGGCAGCGGCATTCCAACCCCGTTCTCCGTAGCAGAAATGTTAAAAATTTTAACGTTAAGTTTACCATCGCACAACATAAATATTACATGAAGAAATGCAGGGCTTGAAGGTTTAAGATGTTGCTCTGTACCTGATGTCCAGTCTGGATTCTGAGCTCTGGGTGCCTGACGGGGTCAGTACGAGTAGACGAGACTGGTTTAGCTCGTCTCCAGATGCTATTGCCACGAACACGTCCTCCCTTAGCCAGAGCAGCAGTCGCAGAGTGAGAACCCCCCCGTTGGCCACTGCAACACTGTGCACGAGGTACAATCAGTGTTTAACCAACAAACACACCTGATCAGAATAATATGCTAACATAAATACGCTAGCAGAGTTGAAACCTAACCTGTACTTCTTTTGTAAAACCAGTGGTTTCGAGACCACTTTAAATCCAGCTGCATCCTTAACAGGCTCCCTGGCATCCTTAGCATCTGAGTGAGAAAGATGAAAACTGTTATTCAACACAAATATGAAGTGACCAAGAAAAACAGTGAACTTTTTATTTATTTATTTTTAAATCACCGCACCTCGTCCAGCGATATGTAAATACCCGTCTGCTGTTAATGCTGCGAGCTCATTGGTACTCAGAGGCTGTGCACGGAAGGTGACCAGATTGACAGGAGCAGGAAACTGCAGTTCATAGGAACACATAGGTGGAGGCACCACACACTGACGAAATGTTGTCACTAAAACCTTATCTATAAAAAAAATAATAATTTTAAGCAAAAAGAGAGAGAGAGAGAAAAAATAAACCATGGAAAGCTGGTTATATTTATGTACTGTACTGTGCAAAAAGTCATGAGCCAACCCTCTTCATATTATATTAAATTTGAATTAAATTAAATGATGTAGATTAATTTAAAGAAATGGGAACAAAAGTTTTATTGTGACAGGCTGCAAAGTGTCTAAAGATAAAAAAATATAAAAAAAATTGGTTGTTTATGTAACAACCTCATTTCCGCTCTCGTCTGTTCCAACCACTAGAAAACACCAGTCTGATCATCTGAAATCATCCGCATCTGTTTTTTTTTTTGTTTTTTTTAACGGGTTCATGCATTATGTTAGATGGGTTTTAATGCTTGAATGATTCATATGTCACAATAAGAAAATGAGAAGTGAAAAATGAGAGCCAAAATACTCTCCTTCAGTAGACCTGGAGAAGTATTCCTCAAGATTACATTAAAAATACAAGAAACTCTTTGGAGCAGCTCAAGCCATTTGCACAGTAGTTTATACATGAATTTATGCAGACATTAAAGGCATAGTCAGCTATTTGAATGGATGTTGAGATTATTTTAGAGATCTTGAATTATATTAAGATTAAGAATATTAATATTTATAATGAACAAGTGAGCTTCAATAGTATACATGGAGTATTATTTTTAACGTTTAAACATATACTAGTTTAAACACTTTCATAAAACGATACATGATAAAGGGTGTTCTTTATCATGTCCATCACCCACAATGCTGTTCAACTTACAGCTTATGGAGACATCAGCGGGGATGCATCTGTATTTAAAGAGCCATGCAGCAGGAATCCTGTGATTCCTGCCTGCACTGTTTCTAGTTTGGATTTTCTCATTAATATGACGCTAGATATCTCAAGGAAAATTTACAATCGAGAAAAAAAGCTCTTGCTCTTTAGGAGACAAACCACTAGCTCCTCACACTACCAACTTAAACAAAAACCCCAACATCAACCAAATTAGCAACACAATCCCTATGCACATCACAAACAATTCAATACAAACATATTCATGATGCTTCAGGGTGGTGTTTCCCTTCAAATGGGCCTGGTGAAATCACTAGAAACACGTGTGTGCAACACCTTGGGTAAGGCACCTTAATTGTTGTACAAGAGACACCTCATTGTCCTGATTGGCTAAATGCTGGTAATCCACATTATTTGACTTTTTGCTATACAGTATATACACAACCTAGACTGCCACGGACACTTGATATTACTTTGATCTCTAAGCAATTACGCTACCAGTCAAGTTTGGACACACCTTTTAATTCTATGGTCTTTCCTAATTTGTATTTCTTTCTACATTGTAACACATGCTGAATGCATCCAAAATATGCAATAATCTCCTTTGAACAGTTGATATTGAAATGTATCTGCTATTTATGCTCTCTAAAGCCTTCATAACGGCTCTAATCTGAGGTGCTGTTTATTAATTGGTGATTTTTGAGGCTGGTAACTCTAAATAAACTTCTCCTCTGCAGCAGGTCATTTTTAGTCTTGCTTTTCTGGGATGGTCTTCATGAGAGCCAGTTTCATCATGATGTTTGATGGGTTTTGCAAATGCACTTGACAAATACTGTTCTTACAAGAACTATTCCAGAACAGCTGACCTTCATGTCTCAGAATAATGACTGTTGTTGTTATGTAATTACCTCATGCCATATGGATTATTTCATAGTTTTGAAAAAAGGTAGAAAATAAATCCAAACTTCTCCAAATTTTGGTACTGTACTGTATGTTAACTGAATTTTGTCAAAAAGTGTTTAAATTAAAAAATATGTAAGAACCTTAGACCACGCTTATGGCCAACCAGTGAGGTAATCAAGAGGATCTCACCTCCATCAATCACAGCCACATTGGCATTATCATGTGAATCAGATCCCTGGCTGCGATCTGTGCTCCAGCTCCAGTCGTACGTGTGACTGCTCCAGTCACGAATCAGCAGGTGGAGGTGGAGTGGCTTCACAGGGTCCCAACACACACAGACTGGAGCCTTGGAGGGCTCACTTCCAAAATGCAGACTCTGTTTCAGGTACCAGTGATAATTCGCTACTGTCCACAGCTGGACTAAAAAAAAAAAAAAGTATACATTTGATAATTAATGAAGCAGTAACAGATAATGGAAAGGTTTGTTTAATTGCAAATAATCAGATGAAAGTGAATGCCAGGTAATATTTAACTGTATGTGTTGGGGTAGCTGTTCACTCCTGGGTTCAGGTCCTCGAGCCAAACAGCCAGCACTGTGGAGTCATTGTTCCAAAGCAACTCTTTCACCTGAAACACGATACACACTTATGTACAGTAATGCATAAATACACAAAAACAGCTGCTGTTCGTCCAGATACATTAATGAATTGTGGCTCACCTTAACCTGGTCCTTGGCAAAGGGCAGAGTAAAGTCCCCATGCAGCAGTCCATTCTTTTCCATAAACACAACACTGTATTTGTTAGGGTGGCGCTGGGCGCAAGCTATAATGCTACCTGAAGGTCTGAAACATAGATAGAAAATGAAGCTACATGATAACACAACAAACCAAGAAAACCTAGGTTGCCAATGCAAATGTCGTATTATTTAGTTTTTATTGGTAGAAATGATTCAGTAACAGAAAATGTGTATAAATATGATAAATATGGTCTTAAAAGTTTAAGCGGCTCATGTATCACTGGAAAGATGCATCGGTATAGCAGAGTGATCATTTAAGACGCTCTTACTTCCAGCAGAGAGCTTCTTCAAGACCGTTGACAACTTCACTAGTAGCCTGCAGGACACACTCTCTGTTCCACACTCTGACTTTTCTAGCACCTGAAACAACACAAAAGCACAAATAAGAAATTCATCAACTAGACAACTCAGCAAGTAAAACCACCAATGTGCTCCCCGGGGCCATGTTTTGAACAGCTAGGCTAAAAGGTGACACAAAAGCTAATATAACATTTGAGAAATATATAACATATAAGAAAACGTGACACAGGGTGGCTCGGAGCCTACTGCAGTCATTCGAGTGAACATTCAGCGAGTGGAACGACTGATCCTTGAAATCTGGCATAACTTGTCACCAACTTGTGGAATTGACGCATCTGTATGCATAATCAGTCACAAACACCACTTGCACATTACAGGAACTCTGCTCTCTGGGAGTTATTGCCACATCGCCCGGAGTTCCCACCTTGCTCCAAGCCATTTCCTGTTTGGGCCATTAAAGGAGTTCCTGGGAGACCAGCGTTTCCGAAACAGGCAGTCCTGTTTCCTGAGAAAAATTTCAACATTGATAGTGTCCAAGCACTAATGAAACGCTGAGATACGTGCATTAGTGTAGCAGGAGGTTATTTAGAGAAATACAGAGATTTTACTCACATAAATGTTCTTTTTTTGTTTCTATACAATCAAAAGTCCCAGCCTGACTTCAACGCACCTCGTAGCATATTAAAAGTCAGCAAGTCACTAACTAATGTTTTGACAAAAAAATCTGTTGTGTCCTGTCCTCCATTGCATGTAAAAGAAATAGTTCATTTATTTAAATGTGAGGTTAAATGTGACTATGAGCTCTGCTAACAGGAGAGTAATAGAGTGTGAGAAATGTCAAAACAAATGTCTATCAATCATTTATGCTAATTAATTTACATGGTTTGATGTACTTAGTGCAGTATGCATCAGGATTTGAATGCATGAGCCATAGTTACAGTTTCTTAATTTTTTACAACTTTTCTGGTTGTTAAACCTAGTGATCTATGAGACGACTACAAATTAAAAAAATTAGTATACACATCATGTGCTTGTTTACATAACATATAAGTGATTTGCCCACGGCTGGTTATTAAATAATGAGACACCTGCCTGTCTGAGGACAGATTGCGCTGACTGCAAAGAGCTGCCCGTCGCCCCTCCATGTGATCCTTGGCATGCGGTCGTCCCACGGCACTGCAGGTTGCACTTCCTTATAGGACATGCAGCAGAAATGTTCAATTGTTATATATATTAGACATAAACATCTCAATGGATACTATAGTTTACACATAACTTTTTTGAAGCTTGCCTTATTAGATTTAAGAAACTGAAGGATTTTCCTAGGTAACTAAGCTTTTTTAGGATACTCAAGTATATATTAACAAATTAAATAGTAGCTAATGTATATGCATTTCATATGCGTAGGAAATACACATTTAAATATATATGTGGGAAATATGCTCAAAAGACACTGATTTGTTAAAGAAAAAAAAAATATTCTATCTAAAGAAAAAAAAAACTATCTTGATGTCAAATGTGAATAATTAATGTTGGATAATGTATTCTTACTGTGGCTTTTCTCTGTGCCGCTTGCTTCCCCTCTGAGCCGTGAAACTGTGTTTCCTTCTTACCCCATCCAACTGTGATGAATTTGCCTAAAGCACAAACACAACAGCTTAATTAGTACACTAAAGCATATCGTAACACAGAACTGTTTGGTCACTTCTCTAAGCTCTGAACATTAAAAAAAATATTTTAAAAAATCACCTTCTCCAAACTCATCCTGGTGAATGGCCACCTCAGTTATGGGCTCAAAGTCTTTAGTCATTAAGATGATAGTCTCTTGACCTGTAGAACAGATCAACACATGATGAACCACACAGCAGCTTATATTACTAATTCATTACCGTGCTGGTATAAACCTTGCTCAGGGACAGACCTGTGCAGAACGTCACCAGTTCCTGGTCTGGACTCCAACTCATGGCGGTGAGTCCACTGTCCACACTTCCCACACACTCCAGCTACCAAACGCACAAAGATCTACATTTCACAAACGGATATTTCTACATCCCGTTAAGTTATTATTTATTTACCACATCTACAAGGGGTGTTCATGTCAAACAGGGACCCATCGGTCTGTGTGAACTGTACACGCAATCATTCACAAACACCACTTGCACATGATAGGAACTCGGGCCGCTCCACACGACAGTCCTGACCTCGCTGCAAGACATTACATATCCCACATATCTGGGTACTTAATGGAGGTCCTGGGATGCCAGCGTTTCAGGCATCAAGCAGATCAAAATTCCTGGTTTAACTTGAACACCCCACACATTTTAAATTTAACATCTCTTTATTTCATCCAGAGACACTTCAGTTTATTTATAAATCATTTATTTATTGTAATTTATATGTATGGAACTGCACTAATCTGTATGTATCCGAGAGAAAGAGAAATCATAAACACTATCATTTATACACCGCTGTGCTGTTCTCAGATCTAATCGGTCAGCTTGCATTAAGACCTGTACTGTATGTGAGCACTCACCAAAATTTGCCCCTAAAACTAATTACATTTCTTTAAAAAAAAAATTTTATGGAATCTTTCCTTTTTTTCACAAAAGAGAAAAGAGAAGTTGATGAGGGAACAGCTGTTTATAAAGTGACAACAGGAACTAAGCTACATCATAGACCTTCCCCAACGGTAAACCTAGATATAAACATAAACAAAAGCATGACGTGTTGTCCCAAAACGTGAATACACTGATATTTCTGACAAATCGTTATAATGCAGGGAACAAGTATGTGCTTTGCTTCAGACTGCATTGCACTAAACTATCTGTTAGATAGTTTTTATATAACAGCATGCCGTGTTGAGTTTTATTGCTTAAATGAATAAAACATATGCAGTAAAAATCTGAAGTAGCTGTTATTGATGAGAAAAGACTTTGTGGAAAAAATTTAAAAGTTAAAGCTAAAAATAAGCTGATAAATTTAATGTTCACACTAACTTTACCCTAAGCTTATTAAAGTTACCCTCATTTGTGTCTTCCGCATACTCTGTCTATATGTGGTAAACTTTCACGTTGATTGGCACGTACAGTATAGCTAGCCCACATTGAGGGGAAAAAATGCTAAATAATAAAAAAAAAATTTATTATAAAAATAAAAAGGCAGTACATGCAGTCATAATCTGTCATAGAATTGCTCATAACTTCACTTCATTCATAACTACTCAACATTTTGATTCCATTTAAGGTGCAAGTTTAACTTCAGGCAAAGACTTAATGACTGCCAAAGTTTAGTTAAATTCTGTGCAGCCAGATTTGCGTGAAGCTGTGACAAAATCTGGCTGAACAGACATGCGTACATACAGACAGACATGCATCCTCTAATGTATAAGATGTAAATATATTACTGAAAGAGCAAGTTCTGACCAACATACAGACAAAACCTCCCATTTATATAGATAAATAGTATATGGCAAATCTCCAGCCAGTTTTGGTTGAATGACATTTTCCCACATCCATAATGGTCTTACTTGAATGTGCTTGCATTGTGTGAGCGATCGCACATTATTAGTGTGTTATAGCATTGCATGTTTTCCACATAGCACTCATGTCAGATTAAGCAGTTTTCATGCTAATGTAAAGTGAAAGCCATTTATGTAAAAGGTCATGTACTGACATATACGACTTATTTATGAATAAATAAAGTGTGGTAAGGTGAGCATGGGTCAAGCTGTGTGTATGAATACCTGATTAGTGTTAAGGTTCCACAGAATGACATCACCCTGAGCAGTGGCCACACAAACAGATTCCTGATCAGGCAGATCCTGAACACCCACAACAACACCGCTGCCATCCTCTGGGAGATAGTTCTCCATGGTAAGAGACACCTCATTTAATACCTAAACACAGGAACATTTAAATAAAACTCCATAAAATGTCTATAATCAAACAGTGTCAAATCCTTAAGTATTTTGTTACAATTATTTACAATATATATAATAATAATAAAACACCCATCATCAAAGCTATTATATTTATTATTGTGTTCTTATAGTTATTACCTGGTAAAGACGCGCTATGGCTCAAATGAACAAACAACGCTGTTTTTATAAGACTTAAAATAACAAGCCCGGCTAATTTTTGTTCATGAAGTAAACATCTAATGCTGCTTTGGGACAATGTCTACTTTTCAAAGGACTACAAAAATGAAACAGAACTGGATAAATCAGCTAAACTGCAGTTGAAGAGTAGGAATGCATTTGAGAATCTATATTTGTTTATTTTAAAACAAATTGTGATGAAATTTCTTGCGAACGGAGGCGTAAAAGCAGTTGACATGTACATTTCTCTTTTAAAGAAATACCCAAGTCTTCTTGATTCGCAAGAATATTGATTCCGGCAGAGGTGGCTCGAAGCCCGCTGCAGTCATTCACATGAATATTCAGAGAGGGGAACGCCTGGTGCTTGAAAATCAACGGATAACTTGTTACCAACTTGTAAAAGAGAGGCATCTGTCTGTGGAAACTGTACACACAATCATTCATGAACACCTCTTGCTCATTGCAGGAACTCTTCTGGGAGTTACTGCCACATCCTCCATATAATCCTGACCTCGTGAAGTGCTTTCCACATGTTTGGGTCATTAAAGGAGTTCTTGGGAGGCTAGTGTTTCAGATGTGAATCAGGCGATCATGGTGTACTGAGAAACCTTTGTGTAAAATTAGTGTAGAAGGGGGTTGTATAGAGAAATAAGAACAGATTTCAACTCTCATAACTGTGTTCTGAGTCCCAGTTTGACTTGAACACACCATAAAATGGTCAAATTGTAGCACTGTACAGGGCGTGTGTGTGTGTGTGTGTGTGTGTGTGTGTGTGTGTGTGTGTGTGTGTGGTGCACAGGTGGTGTTACCTGGCCTGTCCGGGGGTCGAACTCTGTGATGGAGAACTGAGAGGCGACCAGGATGGTGTGTGTCTCTATCCGGACTGAAACACACTGAGGAGAGCCCAGACTCTGCAGCAGCTCCGATATGCGCAGACATTTCATCAGCTTCAGGTTTCTCATTTCTGTACACGACTGAAGAAAATGTACATTTAACACACACACACACACACACACACACACACACACACACACACACACAAAAGTTAGCTAGTTTTACTAGGACACAAACGAAAGGTGCTATCCTACCAAGTGTACCTATAAACAGCTAAAATATATACGATAAAATCGTACAGTATTATAAACATTAAATACCTTCTGGTCTGTTTAGATTATGACAGAAAACCACATCAGACATAGCAACAGAAGCACGCTGTCAAGTTCCGGCAGTTTCAACTCTGACCTCTAAAGAAAAAAGAAAAAAAGACATAATACTGCACGAACACGTGGTTAGATTTTTAACGCTGCCACCTAGCGGAAGAAAAGTGAAGTGTTATTATTATTATTATTATTATTATTATTATTATTATTATTATTATTATTGTAAGAACCAAAATAATAATAAATCTGGACATACAAATTGTCCACAAGGACAGGTCATTAATCATATATTATTTACCATGATTCTTTTATAATATATGTTCTCTTCAACTTATAGCTCTATGATTGTTTTTACTTTCTTTCTTTTTTCTACACAACATGCTCGTTGTATTTTACCTTTCTTTACTCCTCCTTTATCAAGTGCTTTTTTTTTCTTTTTATTAATTCAAGCGTAACCTCACTTACTCACTCACTCATGTTCTATACCACTTTATCCTGTATACAAGGACCTGAAGCCTGTCCCAGGAGACTTAAGGCATGAAGCGGGGTACACCCTGGACCCCCATTCCAGCGCAGGACACACACACACTCACCTGCTTATTCCCACACTATGGAACCACCAGTTTGTCTAGTCTGCATGTCTTTAGACTGTAGGAGGAAACCATAGCACCTGGAGGAAACCCACCAAGCACGAGGAGAACATGCAAACTCCATGTACACAGAGCTGAGGTGGGAATCGAACCCAGACCATTGAGGTGCAAGGTGACAGAGCTAACCACTACACCTGTGTACCGCCCATATCAATAAAATCTTTGCAACCAAAAAAAAAAAAAAAAAGGCAAAATCATATTTTATGAACCGCCTATTGTGGAAGGAGTCAGGCAGCAAGGTAATTATGAATTCAGGTGGGAGACTGACCACATGTAAATAACTAATGCAGTATAAGAACAGTGTATGATAGGATCAGTTCCTATTTTGTCTGTGTTTTTGTCCCTGCAAAGTCAACCGGTTCAACCAGATATCACATGCAGCTTGTTTTGCACGCTGAAAAAAAAAATCACCTTCTCAAATTGAATAAAACATTAAACATTAGTGTGTGTTAGTAACTCATGCTTTTATGCTTTGATTCCTGACACAGTGTCATTTCCTCTGACTCCACACTCCACACTGTTGCCAGATCAAATCAAGCAGCACATTATACCGCACATGGACACAGTGTCAGAAACACACTGACTGACTGACTGACTCACAGACAGCTTTCTTCCTGCTGCATACAGAGACAAGTCTAAACGCTGTTCAGCCCGGAACCTCAGACTCGCCTTGAAGAGATTTCAGCTCCATTCCAAGCAGGATTATGTTAAGGAAGTGGAGCACGAGCTCAGGATTCTCCCTGTAACTCCGAGGAACGAGCGCGTTTCTGATCAGGAGGCTTCAAGTCTTCAGCAGGTTAGTGACTTTTACTGATTAAGTTGTCAATAAGTGTTATAATGATTTTTTTTTTTTTAGCCTAGCTGTATGTATTTTTCTTTCACCTGTTACAGTAAATCGCTGGTGTTTGGAGGACCCGATTTGCTTCTACTGATCTCTGGAGAATTAGAGCAGATTCCTATATTAGATTAGTTTTTTTTAACGATACACTGATTAATCAATGAAACACGGGCTGTTGTGTGATTTGAAGATGATTGGCGGTTCGCAGTGATTTGTTACAGTTTGATTTGATACAATGTAACGATCGACATTAAAGTCTTAATGCGTTACACCCCCACATTAAACACCCGGTGTTCTGGATGTAGTATTCTGATAGTGATGTGTCATCGCGAATGAGTCGGCTCTATGAACCGACTCTTTTACGTCACCGATATGAACCGACTCTTTTTTTTTCTTCTTCTTCTTATTTTTTGTTAAGATTTACACTTTTCTACAATCCTGTGAAAAAGTCTTGAGCCTTCTTCATCTTTTCCAGTATACGGCTTACCCTCTGAACAGTGTCTCGGACACACACACACACACACACACACACACACTGCGGGTAATTTAGGAACACTAAACATAATTTGCATTTTTTTTTTTTTTTTGTCTGTGGGACAAGAGAACATGCAAACTTAACTCACACACACACACACACACACACACAGGCCCAAGGTGGGAATCAGAGGTGTGAGCCGACAGTGCTAACCATTACGCCACCTGATTTCCTTAAATCAAATGAAATCTTCCCTCCATCTATCTAGGAACCTGTTCAGTCCGACTACTGACCGTGGAGGCCAATGGTGACCAGTGTATTTATTCCCATTTTTACGACCGTTGTAGGACCTCCTGTCAACATTTACACATTCATTCACACACACTACAGGCAATCTGGGAACGCCAATTATTCTAATCTGCATGTCTTTGCAAGACTGTGGGAGGAAACCGGAATATCCAGAGGAAACCCTTCAAGCACGGGGAGAACATGCAGACCCCATGCACGCAGACTTGAGGTGGGATTTGAATCTGGCCCCAGGAGGTGCAAGGCAACAGTGCTAACCATCGAAGCCGCCAAATGAAACGATGTATTAAGGAAATGGGAACAAATTTTCTGCGGCACCAGGCTGTTTTATATAAGATTGTTTATATAACAACCTCAGAAGCAACCTCATTTCACCTCTCATCTGTTCTCACCACATGCCTGATCATCTGTCGTTATCTGCATCTGTTTCTCACTGGTTCATTCCTTCAGTTAAATAATTTTCTACGCTTGAGTGATTCATATTTCACTGTGTGGTTTAACCAACAAGAAAAAAAATCAGAGGCAAAAATGTGAGCAAATAAAAAAAACCCTCCTTCCTTAGGACTGCTTTATTTTGTAATACGATAAAGGCTGGTTCGTTGGAAGCAAAATGAAGAAATGAGTCGCGGCTAAAGTCTTTTGCAGAGTACTGTAGGCGCTTCAGATACGTGTGTTTCTACTGCTTCACCCAGAGCACTTTAAGGAAAACGACTTTATATCATTGTAAATACATTTATATTGAATTATTTGTGATGTGCTTAGGGATTGTGGTGGCAATTTGTTTGATGCTGGGGAAAGCAAAATATGAAGAAATATGGCATGCAAGAATTTTGCACAGTACTGTGTGTAGTCAATAGGCTTACATACCATACATACTAATATATTCTGCAAATTCTGTGTATAAAGTTGTGTATATGTTCCATTTATAAATATTCACTTTTCCTCATTTCCTCTTTACTCCCCATTTATTTTCTGATATTTCTGGCACTGAACAGCTGTAGAATACCTAAACCTAACCACAAGCATCACAGACATTTTGTACGTATTAAAACTTGAAATTTATATAATTTAGTAACATGACTAATGTACAATTTACTTATTATTCATAATACCTTATAATATTTCAGCTATAGCAATTCATACTACAACAGGACTATGGCTTATCGAGTAGGACTGTCGCAAATGTATGTATGGTACCTGCTAGCTTAACTATTATTCAGAACAGTTTCTGTCTTTGACCCAAGGTTACATGAATGATTTCTAAATCCAAGGTCATAACATAACTTTACCAGAGTATACTACCTATTTTCTCTGCAAAGAAAGCGTTAATAGTTGCATGCTGCAGCTAAAACATGTGTGTGCTATAAATATAGCGTAGAACAATGACCTTTTCTATATTGTTTTGCTCAACCGTTTTTTTTTTTTTTTTTTAGCCAGATGGAACGAGAGCCAGTCTCCGAAGGAAATCCAAAAAGTGCTGATCTGTCTCAGGCACTTCCCCTTTTGACAGAAACTACCACATCTGTAGCAGAAGGAAGGAGTGCTAGTGTGACCAAGAGTGTGGTGGAGACACACACGAGCGGAGAGGTGGAGACGATGGGTCTGTCCACGGGGGACGAAAAGAAAAAAGGTGCTCCAGTCGTCATTTCAAAGCCGGAGAGCACCTCTGTCTGTCTGAACGACTCTGAGATGTTTTCAGACACTAAGCTTTGTGGGTACCTCCACAAGCAGGGTGGGCCCCTGAAAGCCTGGAAATGTCGCTGGTTCACCTACGAGGAGAAGAAATGTCAGCTGTTCTATTATCGCACTGCACAGGACGTAAGCCCTCTTGGCAAAGTGGAGCTGCGGAATGCCACATTTTGCTTCCCACTGCAAGGAGAGGAGGGAACCTTCCACATCCAGACACCAGAGCGCACTTTCATACTCAAGGTATGCTTACCGGCACTATGTGTGTCCAAGTGTTAGTGCACTACCAGCGATTGCATCTACATTATATTAAATTATTATCATATTGTGTATGTTACGCTCTTAAATGTTATTGTTTCTAATAATTGTTTGCCTAATAATAAATAGATTAAATCATGGTGCTATTTAATAAATAAAAAACATATTTTGATATGGGGAAGATTTCTGAATTTTATTATTGTCAGACAAGTTTTCACATGAAAGTCTTCAGGAGGGTGGGCTTTCTAGTTTAGTGGTAACATAATATGCTGTGTTTTTTTTTTGTCTTATTAACTTCAGGAAAGAGAGAATGAGAGAGAGAGTAAATTATATAATATATATTTTAAAATATATATATATAGACAGTATATATATATATGAGAGAGAGAGAGAGACTGGCAAAGGAAAAAATGCTTACAGCGTCTAAGCTGCTATAAATAAAAACAGGAATCAACATTTTTTAGGGACATTCTGCAAAATTAATGTAAAAAGCTTGAACTATTATGCAATCAAACATTGTTTTATTTTCATAAAACAGCTCTCTTGCTCTTGTTTTATCTTGTTTTTTATCTATTGAACACTCTCAGGAAAAAAAAATATTTGAAACTTTGCTAAAGTACTGATCATGGACAGCTACATGCTCCCCTAGGATACATCTTTGCGTCCAAAAAAAAAATATATATATATATATAACTATCATTAATATGAATTATTTATTTATATTCTTAATTATAATAATTATTAATTATTTATAATTAATTAATATTAATTGCTATTAATATGAACTAACAAAAATCAATTTTATATATAATTTTATTTTTGATAGTTAATATTATTATGACTATAGACCAATCAGCTATAAAATTAACACAACTGTAACAGTGATTATCAATTATATGCCAGGATGACGGGATCACGGGCACCCGAGGCTCGTTTATGCCAATGGGGACCAAAGCCCTGCCCATCCTGTCTGATCCCACATCAAAGGCAGTGAAAAAGTCAGTGTTGGCCACGATAGAAAGGCATCAGAAAACTGAGTGCACCATAGCCCACTGTGCATGGGGCAAAGCCAACATCCTAGTGCCAGACATCACAGTACACACCCAGAGATTTTGTGGAGTCATGTCCTGAGGGGCCAGAGCCACCCTGGGGACACAAAGGGAACATAAACAATATTGTTCATAATTGAACTTTATTAAATTTCATTTACCAAACAGTTGTATTTTTAAGAGTACCTTTCATAAGTGTATCTCCTTCCTTCACTGATAATGTTATAATGTATGAATCCAATCAATGATGTATAATGTTTTTGGTGGTTGCCCTTGGATTCATATCATGTTTTGTCCATGTCATGTTACAACATGTTGCTGCCAAGCAGCACGTCATGTTAGTGGTGCACTCCGAGGGATTATTAGTCATGGAATGAAGAAATGTACTTTATTTTCATGACACTCCCTTTGATATCACACCCTATTATAATAAGCAATATGGTTTCTCTTGTCCTTTTAATATAGACTTTTGTCATAGAAGCTGATATTATAGTACATTAACTTTCACGTGCTTCAAGATGATTATCTGAACATGCGTTGTACAAATGATTATCTGGTACTTGAAAGAATACAGAGGTGCCAGCTGGACTGAGTTACTGGTCTATAGACGGTGGTGGTGGTGATAAAACAGTAAATGGCAGTCTGTAGATCCAATCAAATTTTATAAAAAAAAATATATATATATCTGTCTCATTGAACAGCTACATCGTGACTCAGTAAAGTATGTGGTTTCAGGCAGCAAACAGAGATGCTAAGATGTACTGGCTCCAGCAACTGCAGCTGAGACGTTGGCAGCACAGAGAACAGCTATGTGTGGATTCCCCACTGCCAATGCCAGAGAAACCCACTCAGGATGGCCAGCAGTATTTAGACACCTGCCCTGGTAAGAGCAAAACAGCTGTCACAAGATAACAAACAAACACATGATGCATTGTGGCACAAGCAAACCATGTGCCATCATTGTATAGTGTTGGATTTTTTGGTAGGGATGTGAGACTGTGTTCAATGTAATAGACAAGCAGCTTAATGCATGAAAGTGAAAATTAATTTGTAGGTAAATTAGCAGGGAAGGCGCGGGTGTCTGGGAAATCCCTCTTGATAGAGCTGTTGAATTCTCACAGACATATGATATACTTTCACATCTCGTGAATACATTCCATCATTGTGATGTGGAATTGTTTTGTACACTGGAAAAAAAAAACATGCATCATGTCAGGTTCAACAACAAGTAATGTTAAAAATGGTATGTTAAGGTCTAACTCATTAAATTGGATTATGTACAGTTACAAACTTCCTTTATTTTAGCTACACACTGGATAGCTTTTACATACAGTATAGGATAATTGTTTGACTATATTTCCCCTTCAAGCATATCTTAATAAATCGAAGTTACTGTAAAGTCCATATTTGCCGTATAAAGGATTGTTCCGTATTGGGACAATCTCTACTACTTAAGAGCATTCGGATTTCATGTTTCATGTTTTTTTTTCCTTTTTACCCGAACTGGGTATTCTTTCACCTCCTGACAGGAATAAATAAAAACAGGAATCAACATTTTTTAGGGACATTCTGCAAAATTAATGTAAAAAGCTTGAACTATTATGCAATCAAACATTGTTGTATTTTCATAAAACAGCTCTCTTGCTCTTGTTTTATCTTGTTTTTTATCTATTGAACACTCTCAGGAAAAAAAAAATATTTGAAACTTTGCTAAAGTACTGATCATGGACAGCTACATGCTCCCCTAGGATACATCTTTGCGTCCAAAAAAAAAAAAAAGAGAAAAGTAAAAGTAAAATTGAAAGGTGTGCTCAGTCACTGAGTTGCCAACATTTAGGCTTTAGCCAGAGCATTTACTGCTTTGAGTCCTTGCTATAACAAGATATACAGAATATATATTTATAGAAAGATATTAGATAACATATTTCATCACTAAAGCAGAAGACAAATCAACCATGAATAACAGTTGCCAAGAAAGGCACATTTTTCTGCTAGTATACTTTCACTTTATCACCACTTTTATGACATCTTTATTGCCTTTACCTCGAAGTCATAAGATCTTGCAGGCTTACTTAAACATGCAGCAGGTCTGTGGACTCTAGTTAAAAGTTAACCTTAAACCTTTTTCTTTGCTATATTTTCACCGCTGCGTGAAAAACATTCTCACCAAAAATCAGAAAATAGTAAAGCAAAACTCTAGTGTGCTGGCACTGAATTCCTTGCTTATTATGCTTATGTTATATTTCTATTATAAACCAGTAATCAGTTATTATGTATGATTTGGTAATTCTAAGGCTTTTTAATGTAAAATCCATTACTAGAACAGTTCATACTACATAATCTTTAAACCAAAGGTTGGCCCACAGTAAAGTACACACCCCAAATCCGAAGTCCTTGTTTACATCTTAACCCCAACAATGAGTAATGCAAAGAGTAATGAGGGCTAATTATGGACCACTTCAAGAAGAGCAGGAAATGCATGTGTGGGTGTAGAGGGTGATCAAAAGATAGTGTATCTGAAAGTGTACAAGGGGAAACATGGGAAAACCCCTCTACAGGCCTAAACACTGACCATCCACGCGTGACTGGTGTTTGCACAATTCAAAAACTTCTCCAAGCCCTTTTTTCTACCATACTTCAAAACAGAGTTGTGTTATCTGGTATGATAATTTTTTTTTACATCTGACTTACCCTTATCTGTATTCTTTATAAGAACAGGAGAAAGGTGTGGTTACCTTGGGGAATTTAGTGCTCCATGGGAACAAGTTCAGGGTTGGTAGCTACGCAGAGGGTTATACTGGGTGAGCTGAAAATGGTTAGTCTTGTACAGTATTGCTCTCAGCCTTCCATCCAACAATATGAAATTGATCAAGTTAGCAGCTGTCTCCTTATACTTCAGTTACAATTAGGTTGGAAACATAGCATTATGTATTTTCTATACATTTCTGATCGCAACATATTCAAGGGTGATCATTATTTTCTGCACTATAATTACACTAATGATACTTCAGTTACATGAACTACACTGTAATGACCAGCTAGTGGTTCCTGCTCTTCTTATTGTCATAGCAGTATTTCATCACCATACTGTTATGTCGTGAAGAGCACCGTCATTCCTACTATTTGTAATATTTATATTGCCTGTCGATCAGAAAAGACATTTGAAGAAAACTTTGAACATTTGAACTAAAACGGAAGGAGTTTTATTGCATAACAAAAGCTCAAAGTTCTGTTTACTCAATAATCTCTTGGTGGGGAAGCAGCATTTTATTCTGTTGCCTAACTCTACGTGGATTTAAATTGCATAAGAGATTTAGAAATCGGAGATGATGCCCACATTGCCATAGTTTAGATTTCCCCTGTTTCAGAATGATCTGGGGTTTGCTTTGTTTAAGGACACCTAACCTGCTGACTCTGTATACCCGCTTGTATACTGTACAAATCAAAAGTTCAGACACAAATTCGGATAGCTTTTCGACAAACTGGATATGGCGCATATGTCGAGTAACTAAGTGACAACAACAACAACAAAAGCCAGTTGTTTTTGAAACACGAAGGTCAGCTGTTCTGAAATAGTTCTTGCAAGAACTGTACTGTCAAGTGAACTGGCAAACCCCATCAAGCACGATGAGGAAACTGGCTCTCACGAAAACCATCTCAGGGAAGCAAGACCTAAACTTAGAAGAGAGAAGTTCATTTAGTGTTACCAGCCACAAATTAGGTTGGAAACCTAATAATGGTCCAACTAAGAGCAGAACACATGTTCTTTCACAGTTTGAATGCAAAGCATTACAATGTTGAAAGGAATAAAAATGAAAAACACTGAAGGAGAATATATAAAGTGTACATATATGTATGTATATGGTGATAAATAAGCTTGTTGTGGATATAGATTGGTAGCTTGATGTGTGTGATTTGTAGAATAACAGTCTGGGTGTTGCTGCACTGCCTTAATGTTTTTTTTTTTTTTCCAACGCTGCTTGCAAATTGCAGCTATTTCCTGTACATGACCCAGAGGCATATCAGATAAATGATATTTAATGATTCACATCCCCTCCAGGCATCTTTTCTGGTAATCCCTAAACTCTGGGCTGTGACCGACACCACAGAATTACCATCTGCACTTCAGCCTTAGCCACTTGCATGTTCCTTCGCATGCTGATGAATTGCAGAAACATTGTGCCGCATAAGAAGTGAGCCCTATTGTAGATGAAATTACTATTTTGCACACCTGCAGGATGCAGGCTCGCATGTTATTGACTATTAGGAAGTGAAGAAACAAATGTCTGAAAACTTTACCAGATGGCTTGCCAGAGGAACTTTGTATGTAACAGCTTTGAAATACTGTTTTGCATAGTAGGATATCTGCAGAAGAATAAAGACCTGACTGTCGGATATTTTATACTCAAACTATTGTTTGACTAATTTCAGGCAGATCCGCATTTGGTCATATTTTGCCTACATGTTTACAGACACTGTGCTTTTACGTATAGTATAATGCAAGAAATAATAATGTGGGGGAAAAACTGCAGAATGTACTTTAATAGGAAAACAATGACCATTCTGATTATTCTCTTATTTATTTATTTACTTATTTATTTAAGGAGTAGATTTTCTCCCTAATTTAGTCGTGTCCAATTCCTTCCCGTCACTAGGGGCGCTCCCACATTCGGAGGGCCGAAGACTATCACGTGTTTCCTTCGAACCACGTGACCCCAGCCGGCCGCATCTATTCGAACTGCTCGCTCACGCACCGTTGGGGCGGCGTAACACACTCGGAGGACAGCGCTATCCGCTCCCCTGATTATGGAAGCAGATCAGTCTCAAAAATAATTTACGCAAAAGACACGATGCACACATGTGTATCCCACTTTACGTGCGTAAAACCAAATTTTCACGTCCACTAAAAAAATATGTATTCACAAAAAAAACTCACGTGCACAAAATAAACAAATATATATATATTTGTTTATCACTGGATTTGTGTGTGTGTGTGTATTTTTGAGACTTTGCTGGCAGCAACGTGGGTCACCCGTTCTCTTTAGCCATTCATATACGACCTCACCATTCAACCAATCACAGCTCTCTAGGAGCGTAGCACTCAAGTAGCTCAGCTTTGAATTGGGATACGCATGTGTGCATCGTGTCCTTTGCGTGAATAATTTTTGAGACCGATCTGCTTCCAAACCTGATTGGCTGTAGAGCCGTGATTAAAATGGGAGCACCACCTTTCATCCCTCCCCCTCTGAGAGAGCTCGGCCAATCAGCTGAATGTATGTATGTGTGTATGTGTGTATGCCCTGTGATGGATTGGCACCCTGTCCAGGACTGGACTGGACAGGACTGTAGAGAGCATGAGTTAGTAAATTTCCAGTTTGAATCTTAGTTTTAAACTGTGTGTGGTGTTTCCTGTGTCAGTGCTGCTAACAGTGACTCAACTGCTGGTTTTACACTTGCTGTAATGCGACAGCACCTCACCCTGCATTACATTCCACTCCATAAGGCTGCATAATAACTTGAGTGGAACATTTTGTGGTTTCCCTGACTGTTTTACCTTGTTTTGCCACTTAAAGTGTCATGCATTTCCTTCCTCTACCCTTTCTGCTTTTTAAAGTTTAACAAGCTGAAAACAAATACCATCCCATTGTGGTCACAGTGATTTATTAAAATGATTTCAGAAAGGCCAGAAAACTCTGATACAGATGCTCTCCTCATAGTGCCAGTGATATCTACAACTCACTCCAGTTATGGGTTCATATTGTCTTGCATCTGGTTTTTTTTTTTTTTTTTTGAGGCAATCTGTACCAGGTTGCAAAATCAGAGTCATGTGCTGATTCAGTGGTGTTTGGTTTTGTTTTTTTGCTCTAGCAAACTTCCTGCCGATGATGAAAATCCCATCAGGTCTGGTTGGAGTAGAAGCCGCCAAAGTTCCTGTCCAAACAAACCCACTCAATGTGTCAATTAAACACCCGCTCATCGAGATACAGTGAGTTCTTTACTGAAGCCTTTGTATTACACTACAAGATCATTCAAGTTTCTTAAGAATTTATGAGTGACGTGTGTGTGTGTGTGTGTGTGTGTGTGTGTGTGTGTGTGTGTGTGTGTGTGTGTGTGTGTGTGTGTGCCCGTTTGTGTGTTACAGAAACTCCGTACACAGCTTTCTCCTTCGTCGACCATCTATGGAAATGGGCCGCAGTATATTTTGGGTAGAATCACAGTCCTCTCAGGCTGATACCCTCAAAACAAATCCCTCCTCCAGTAAGTCTTACATTTTGCTCCACTAAAAAAATAAAAAGTCTCAAATCATGTGCTCCCACCAACTGTCATGAAATAAACAGTATAAACTCCTAATAGTGCCCACCAATGGAATGACTGGAAGCTGGTGTGACCTTTAGGGATATTTCCTAAACATTTCTAACCTGCTAACCTTCGTGACTTTCAATAACAACTGACTATTGTTGTTGTAGTTGCTTAATTACCTCATGCTATATCTGTTATTTCATGATTTTAATCTAAAATGTTTAAAAAATGACATTCCACAGACCATGAAGTTTCCCTCGTCCCGACATCACCTCTGAGCTCGGGTTTGCCTTCTGAAGTGGAGTGCGAGAGGCCTCGTGAAAATCTCCCCAGCCGTGGTTCATCTCTAACGTTACCCAATGGGAAGCATAAGAAAGCGAACTCGGCCACTCTTCCGTTCGACCGCAAGGATGCAAGCGTCATCGACCGTCTGTCACGCCTTAAACAGGAGAATCTCACACTGGCCATGGAGGTCCAATCCCAGAAGGTAGAGATTACAGATAATAACAGGGAACTGCTGTTAATACCATCTCATTAATGGCTGGTCGTGATATTAGACAAGGAGGCTAAATTATAATGTTTGTTAATAGCTTGAAAATGAACCATTAAAACACTTTTTTGTGTAATTTCAGTGCTTGAAATATTAAATACTTTCCAGTTATCCAGTTAGAGTTTGATTACATTTAATTAGGCCTAGATTGGCACTGAGGGTGCCCTGCATCACCTGTGGCTGGGACGTTTATATGTGCATAGGGTTAAGGGTCTCGCCCCAAGGGCCCAAAAATAGGAAGCCAGTCGGGGTGTGACTTGAAACCCCCCGATGACCAACCCAGATCCTTAACTGCCTGATCCATCAGTGTCCCAATTTCCTCGTGTATTATATATTTGTATCATTGGTATTTATTTTATTTTATTTTATTTTATTTTTTTTTTTTCGTAAAACAATTATTAATATGTTTATAACCAAAGCTTGTGATGTACCCTCTCTAGTTATGGATGTGGATCCAAATCAAGATCAAATATTGATGAAGTAATTTTCTGATATTACTGTCACTAAAAGGCTATAGTCAAGGTTCGAAATAAATCAGTCCCTTCTTTATACTATTATGTATTTCTTTTACAGCCACTGGTATTGTAATACTGTTAGGCTTGGTTCCTCCAAAGTCCAAAGGAATCTTCTACAAGACATTTGAAAATGACCACCTGAAAATGAAACCATGTTCATCTCACCTGCTTGCACATTTGCACCCTTGAACTTGCTGAAACCGAATTTAATACATCTCTGTATATGTTTTTGTGTTAGGAATTGGTCTGGCTGCTGCACAAAGCCCTGGAGGCAGCTCAGTTGGAGAAGCGTGCATGTGCTCAATACCTGGCGGCTGAGGGTGAGCAGGAGCGTCTGGAGCTGATACGTCATAGCGAGCGCTGCATAGCAGACCTGCGTGAGCGTCTGGAGCAGCTGCGGCGTGAGAATGAGGCACTGAAGAGAAGCCTGGAAGAGAGGGACACACATGTGAAAGAGCTACAGGAAAACTTAAAGCTGCTGATGGAGAAGAACCAGGCCAAGCAGGAAGTCATTCTTAAACTATCTGATCAAATGTCGGCATGCTTGGCTGACCCGAAACATACTATCACTTCTGATCGCATCAGCACAGAGAGCCTCAAGCAGCTTGTCCGGGAGTTGGACAACCTAAAGGTATAAATAGTAGGATAAAAGTATAGCAACTTGTGTATCGCCAGAATACATGAGATAATTCACCAGTTATGCAGGGATGTAGACAGATATGTTACAGTGTTAGATCAACGGCAGCCAGGCTAGATCCAATGACCTTATTGAGGTGACAATAAATGTAGGCAAACCTCTGTTACAGAGCTAAACTTGTTTGTTCCTGGAACATTCCATTATAGTTCAAAATACTTTATTGCAGATTATCAGACACCACATCATATTTCCTAAGGAACGAAAACAACCACAATAAACGTGTAATAATAAGGGTATGGGATAGTCCAGCCCCTGCTTACCGTGGTAACCAGAGGGACTGCATGTTAAGGTAGTACTGGCAAGACCACCATTTAATTGAATTCAAGTTAAATCTTTATTCATCTACATTAAACATATATATTTGTTCTTTATTCATCTACATTATACATATACATTACTGCACAGACAAATTCTTAATTCTTTACATATCCAAGCTTTGCTAATGTCTGGGGTCAGAGCACAGGGTAAGAGCTAGAGCCTTGGTCACACCCATATAGCAAAGCAAACTAATTTCATTATCAATAAGTTATAAGATAAGTGACTTAATGGGTATTTCATTTGATATTTTTAATTATTTATATGCATATGTTACTTGTATATCTTATACCTATATTCTAAAAGTAGTGATCTTTATTAGGTTGCATTTAAAACAAGAACTTTCAGTGAAATGCCATTTGACAGTATAGTAACTGTCATATACAGTATATATACTGTATATAGATGTATATATAAAATTTTCACATTTTTTGACATCTCTGACTAATGCTCACAATAGAAAGCTGTATGTGTCACCAAAATCAGAAATCACACCCTAGTGTGCTGAAGAGTATGTATTTTTTTGTTTGTTTGTTTGATTGCTTACTTGTTAAACCTTGTATAATCTTATTGTCTAATAATCTGAATTTCCTAATCTGTGAACCTAAATGTTCAGAGCACAGGGTAAGAGCTAGAGCCTTGGTCACACCCATATAGCAAAGCAAACTAATTTCATTATCAATAAGTTATAAGATAAGTGACTTAATGGGTATTTCATTTGATATTTTTAATTATTTATATGCATATGTTACTTGTATATCTTATACCTATATTCTAAAAGTAGTGATCTTTATTAGGTTGCATTTAAAACAAGAACTTTCAGTGAAATGCCATTTGACAGTATAGTAACTGTCATATACAGTATATATACTGTATATAGATGTATATATAAAATTTTCACATTTTTTGACATCTCTGACTAATGCTCACAATAGAAAGCTGTATGTGTCACCAAAATCAGAAATCACACCCTAGTGTGCTGAAGAGTATGTATTTTTTTGTTTGTTTGTTTGATTGCTTACTTGTTAAACCTTGTATAATCTTATTGTCTAATAATCTGAATTTCCTAATCTGTGAACCTAAATGTTCAGAGCACAGGGTAAGAGCTAGAGCCTTGGTCACACCCATATAGCAAAGCAAACTAATTTCATTATCAATAAGTTATAAGATAAGTGACTTAATGGGTATTTCATTTGATATTTTTAATTATTTATATGCATATGTTACTTGTATATCTTATACCTATATTCTAAAAGTAGTGATCTTTATTAGGTTGCATTTAAAACAAGAACTTTCAGTGAAATGCCATTTGACAGTATAGTAACTGTCATATACAGTATATATACTGTATATAGATGTATATATAAAATTTTCACATTTTTTGACATCTCTGACTAATGCTCACAATAGAAAGCTGTATGTGTCACCAAAATCAGAAATCACACCCTAGTGTGCTGAAGAGTATGTATTTTTTTGTTTGTTTGTTTGATTGCTTACTTGTTAAACCTTGTATAATCTTATTGTCTAATAATCTGAATTTCCTAATCTGTGAACCTAAATGTTCAGAGCACAGGGTAAGAGCTAGAGCCTTGGTCACACCCATATAGCAAAGCAAACTAATTTCATTATCAATAAGTTATAAGATAAGTGACTTAATGGGTATTTCATTTGATATTTTTAATTATTTATATGCATATGTTACTTGTATATCTTATACCTATATTCTAAAAGTAGTGATCTTTATTAGGTTGCATTTAAAACAAGAACTTTCAGTGAAATGCCATTTGACAGTATAGTAACTGTCATATACAGTATATATACTGTATATAGATGTATATATAAAATTTTCACATTTTTTGACATCTCTGACTAATGCTCACAATAGAAAGCTGTATGTGTCACCAAAATCAGAAATCACACCCTAGTGTGCTGAAGAGTATGTAAATATAGTGTACCAGCAGCTGATACTATATATTGGTTAGTGGAGCAGCCTTCTACTCAGTATGCATCCGGTTTTGTCTGTCCTGAAAAAAGAAACAGGAAAAAGGACAATAGAGACCCTTTTGAGATCAAGGTTTATAGAAAACAAAAAATTGAGACTGATCATTTTAATTGGGTCTATGAATGGGAATACAGTATAATGACAGTAAATTCATGCTAATTGGTATAAATAGATCTAGCTATAAAAACAGTGTATAAATTGAACTGCTTGGGTTTAAAATAGTACTTTGAAAGCACATACACTGATTAGCCAGAACATTTTGACTACTGACAGAGGAACTGAATAACACTGATCACCAACTATATACTGGTAAACCGGTGACGGCATCATGGAGTATCCAAGGCTCAGCCCTGACCGCAGGGACCAGCTCGCCAGCTCATCTGGTTCAATCCAACAGAAATACCAAGATCACCAAGAAGGAAAGAAGTTTAAAAGTCAGGAACGCTGTATACAAGAGATATCAGCTTTACAAAGACACCATGCCTGTATGAATGCCTGAGCATATTCATGAACAGTTCCACCATGTTGTGGCCATTTATTATTTGCACATTTAAAGCCTGGCACTATTTATGTATTAGACAGAATAATGGTTCTTTTGTGGTGTGTTCGAACAGCATCATCCATGCTAACAAATACCCATTCATGTCTTTCTTCATGAGAATCTATGTTGGATTTATATATGCTTTTTTTAAATCCGCGTGGTCTGTTTCTGTTATGTTTTAGGATGACATGGAAGCTTACAAAACCCAGAACAAGTTCCTGAACTCTGAGATCTACCAGCTGACCAGATTGTGGCAGAACAGCTCAGAGCAAGAGAAATCTCTAATGGTGAAGGTGAGGGCACGCTATACTGTCTACGGTTATTGAAAATTGTTATTGCAAGCAGTTGAGAAAGAACACTATTTTATCTTTCCTGACCAAGTGAATTAATGTCAAGTTCGTGCTACAAGCTGAAGTACACAGTCAACACACATGTAATGAAAGTTTAAGCATGCTCCTTAATATGAATAACAGTCAAATAGAATAAAAGTGCAGTAAAGTCTTTATTTTTACCTGCTGTATTTTACTCTCTAACCTGTCTGGGGCAATATGAATAGTTTTATTATGCTAGCCAAAACACAAGGCAGTAAATACCAAGTCCAGTCAAGTAGACTTTTATTATTACTTTAATCATACATTAATCATACACAGTTATATACACAGTGAAACGAAGTCCTACATACAACATAAATTAACAACATAAATTAACAGCAACTAACTAGCTAACTAAGAAACCTAATTAGCTGGCTAGCTGACACAAGACAGATTGAAATGACAACATAAATTAACAAAAAACAAACTAGCTAATTTAGAGACCTAATTAGCCGGCTAGCTGGATAGGGTGTCAATCTATTGCAGGGAACACACACACACACATACAGGCTCTCACATGCTCATTCACACACTACATGCAATTTGGGAATGCAAATCAGCCTAATTTGCATGTCTTTGGACTGTGGGAGGAAACCCACAAATCACAGGGAGAACAACTCCATGCACACAGACCCAAGGCGGGAATTGAACCCAGACCTTGAAGCTGCAATTGAACTATCATGAGTTCTCTACTCAAATAAATTCCCCAGTCATCTAACAAATACTGTAAATGCTTCACCCCTTCAGCAAGATAAAAGCTCAAAGTCCTTATATCCAGTTGTATTATACACTCTCACATTCTGAGTATCTTGATTGACTCCTTGTCTGTCACTCTGATCACTTCATTCACGTTTGACATTTGATGAGTCTGAGCTGGTGCACGGCATACGGGATGTGTACACAGCTGTCACTGACTGTGAATATTACGTCTACAAAATTCGCATGACTTTCATTGATCAATCATATCCAGTGTAGCTTTCAATGCATTTGGCATAATTAGAGTGTTTGTGTCTCAGTGTGCCTATCTGGAAGCCAGCAATTGTCAGATGGAGAGCCGATACCTGGGGATCCTGAGAAAACTCCAGGAAAGTAAGGAACTGAATGCAGAGCAAAGAACTGCTATCAAGAAGCTAATAGAAGAGGCACTACAGGCTAATCAGAACGACGTCATCAGAATTGACACTGTGAGGTAAAAGCAGCGACTTATAAGGGAATACATAATTTCCATAATATGTCAAAAATTTAAAGGCAGTTGTTTAACCTTGATACTTATAGTAGACATTATGCAAGGTCTATCAGGTTTACAGTGAGTAGCAATGTAAATGCAATATGGATTTTTTTGTTTGTTTGTTTGATTGCTTACTTGTTAAACCTTGTATAATCTTATTGTCTAATAATCTGAATTTCCTAATCTGTGAACCTAAATGTTCATGCGCCTAAACCAAACTGTAACGTTTAATACAAAATTCACAACAAGAATTATCCAAAACTAGCACAAAAGAAACCAGTCCTGACAAATACATGGTGCTGTTTTCAGGGAGTACGATGAATACGGCTTTAAGATCATCCCCGACTACGAAGTGGAGGACATGAAGCTGCTGACTAAAATCCAAGCTCTGGAGATCCGCTCTCACAATCTGCTCGAACGGGAAAGTGGTGACCGGTCGCTTCTGGCTCGCTGGACTCAGTTTCTGGGAGGTCGTTCACCTGATGATCTCTCCTCGAGTGAAGAGCTGAAGGTTCTGGTGCGAGCGGGAGTCCCGCGCCAGTACCGACCGGGTATGTGGCGCTGGATGGTACGGGTCAGGACCCACACACTGCGCCAGGCCCATCCTGACCTTTTCCAGCAACTGTGCAAGAAGAGCCATGCCACACAACACCCGGCAGCCAGGCAGATCCAGCTGGACCTGCACCGAACACTGACCACCAACCAGAGCTTTTCATCACCCTCCAGTCCGATGCTGCAGCAGCTCCAGAGAGTTCTCCTGGCGTTCTCCTGGCAAAACCCTGCTGTCGGCTACTGTCAGGGACTCAACAGGTACACGCAAACAGCCATCGCCAAGCACAGGCTAAGCACTAGTATTGTAATTAGTTCATTGTTATGCATGGTACTGACTGATACATTTTATGAAGTTGTTCATTTCCCAATTTAAAGTTTACCAGCAAGCATAAATAATTTCTATTTAAACACAACCACAATTTTTACAAACTAGGAAGTTAACTAGGAAAACATCAAATGCAATGTTTCGGTGAGGGAGGGCCCTAATAAACAACAAACAGTTTTGCTATTACTTACTGATGGTAAGTAAAGTGGTATATCATTACTCTATCCTGGTATTGCACAGACATGAATACAAAATCGAAATACTACAATGCATGGTAGAAAGAAAAAAACATAAGAGATGATGATGTGAAAATCTTCACAGAAGAAAAATAACACAAAATATGCTACAAGTAAATCTTGATCTTTGGCAAGCCACTAAGATCATATTTCAGCGAGTCTCATATTCCACCTTTATACTCGTGCGCTAAAGTAATAAGGCTATCACTGTCGCCTTACACCTCCAGGGCCCAGATTCGATTCCCGCCTCTGGGTCTGTGTGCATGGAGTTTGTACTGTATGTTCTCCCCATACTCCACAGTACAAAGACGTACAGACTAGGCTAATTGACGTTATCAAATTTATGATTGGCGTTATGAGTTGGCACTCCATCCAGAGTGCACTCCGCCTCTCTCTGTTGCGGTCTGGAAAGCGCTTCCGCTCCTTCAAGGCCAATACAGAGAGACTGAGGAGGAGCTTCTTGCCGCAGGTGGTACAGTCTCTCAATCAAACCAATACACTGGACTAAAAACACCTCTGCATTTTTTGCACACACAGAACGGACAATTATGTCAAACGCCCACTTGCACATATATGCACATTTGTACACTTCAAGGACTTTTTTTTTCACATTCCCCCTCATCTCACTTACTACCTCAATATTTGTACAGACTTAAGTTTGTTATATTTTATATTTCAGATTTCTATATATTTTTGGAAACTTTTTTGTATTATTTCACTATTCACTATTTATTTCCTTATTTTCGTGTAAAGAAAAAAATTTAATTTTAATTTTTAAGGTCACGGTGCGGTCGTATAAGCATTTCACTGCATATCGTACTGTGTATGACTGTGTATGTGACAAATAAAAATTTGAAATTTAAATTTGAATCTCCTGGGATGGGCTCCAGGCCCCCTGGGACTCCGTATAAAGGAAAAAAGCAGTATAGACATTGATTGAGTGAGTGAATAAAGATTTAAGGAACTAAAACCCCAAGCTTCAAATATGTTACATTTCAGCAAACACACTCACTTGCTTGCACCAATCTCATTCCCTTTAAGGTTAATGGCTCATACCTATACACATGATCATGTAAGCACCAGAGCTGGTGTAATCTTGAAAGGTTTATCTGCGTGGCATTATGTCAACCCCTACCTTTAATCTAACCGTCATCACACTGACATCCTAATAGTCTGTGATTTTAAGCAGATGACAAATGCATTCATCCTAAATTATGTTGAGTTCTTACAATCCTTTAATATTAAGCTTATTTGTATGTATCTCAAGTACAGTAGTTGTATAATTCACCAGTGGCTCTTTACTGCCCTATAGTGGCCCATACACATATTGCAGGCATCAGTTTTAGCAAAAGTAAATCCTGACATCTAGTGGAGAATCAGCATTGATTTGTCACACCAGCATAGAACTGTGCACTTGTTCATGTAGTACACAGTATGTTGATGTTACATTCATTTTGTGTGCATGTGTGATGTGTTGTCTTTAGACTGGCTGCTACTGCACTGCTGGTGCTGCAGAGTGAAGAGGAGGCTTTCTGGTGTCTCGTGGCCATAGTGCAGTTTCTCATGCCTCAGGACTACTACACTAAAACGCTTCTCGGCTCTCAGGTACCAGTGTATAAACCCGCAACAAAAGTCTTTCATGCTACTTTCAGCTCTGATCACATGCTCAATGTTTCTTTAATGTGTCCCGATACAGGCAGACCAGCGTGTGTTTAAAGACTTCATGGCTGAGAAGTTGCCACGGCTGGTGGCTCATTTAGAGGAGTACAGTGTGGACGTGTCCCTTGTCACATTTAACTGGTTCCTGGTGGTGTTTGTGGAGAGTTTGCCCAGTGACATCCTGTTTAAAGTCTGGGATGCCTTCCTCTACGAAGGCACAAAGGTATACTGCGTTTTCAGCTTAATGTCTGTCTTACATGCACCTCAAATTTGATTTAAGGATATCACCAGGGGTCTTGGTCGTTATAAATTTTCCTTTCCTGCAAACCAACCATAAAATGATACAAATTTGGAGAAACAAACAAATAAACAAAATAAAGTTTTCGATCTGATTTCACATCTTCCCACGTCTTGCTTTTATGGTTTAGAATAAATGCTTATAAAGAAAAGTGACATGCATGTCATTATGATAGTGTACATAAATATAAAGCAGAAAACAAGCATTTTACGCCTAATCTGCATATCTTTTGACTGTGAGAGGAAAACGGAGTCCCCAGAAGAAACATGCAAACTCCATGCACACAGACCTTGAGAGAGGAACTGAACCCGGACCCTTGAGGTTCAAGCCACCGTGCCGTAATACTAATAATAAAGTATAATAATAATGATAATAATAATACAGTATACTTTTTTTTTTCTTAAAATGGGTAGCAAGTGTTAGAAAGAAAATAAAATTTAAAATTAAATAAAAATGTAAAAAAAAAAAAAAAATGATTGTCCTTGATTTAGTACATTAGATAACCTCCTTTGTTTTTATGGAGTGCAAATTAACCAGAAAAGCATCTCTGCATAATGTTTTTTAAACTCATCTTTATGAAAGGTGCAAAAAGTTCCATATCTGGCTGTGTATCACATTTCCAAGCTGTGATCCAAACTGTCAGGCAAATGTGAAAAAAAAAGTTAGCATCTCCAGCTATGGCCTATTCATTTTCAAATCAGAAGCTGTATTTTATGAAAAAAATAGCCATAGGACAATTATTATTATAAAGAAAGTAATGCACATTTATTGTCTTGTTATACTGTATATTCATTAATTTCTATCATAAACTAATAAATAATAAAACTAAATAATAAAAAAAATTCAATTTAGGCAGCCCAGCAGCACACCTCAGGTCTGTGTGCATGGAGTTTGCATGTTATCCACATGCTTGGTGGGTTTCCTCTGGGTAATATTGTTTCCTCCCGCAGTTCAAAGACATGCAGATTAGGCAAATTGCCTAATTTCCTGTAGTGTTTGATGTCTTTGATCTATTATGTATTATTTGTTTACAGGTGATATTTCGATATGCACTCGCTATTTTTAAATACAAAGAGGAGGACATCTTAAAGATCCATGACACTGTGGAAATCTATCAGTACCTCCGCTTCTTTACCAAAACAGTCACAGACCACAGGTGAGGATATACACAAGTCTAAAGATCTTCCAGGCAAAATAGGTTACTGTAATGTATCATCCAGGAAGACAAACTTATTAAGTTTCTTACTTTCTATCTGTTTCTTGAAACCTGTATTTCAATTTAAACTACTCTTTGATATAAGTCAACCAAGAGGCTCTTTAAACATGCACTTTTTGACTTCTGCATTGTGGGTTATTCTGAGAGCTTGCTCCTGTCCTCTGTATGGCGTTACTATTTTTGCCTAGAAGACAGACTGTCGCATGTATAATTCACAAAGCTTGCGCACAGCCTAGTGACAAACACTCACCACATATGCGCATCAGTTGAGCGATGAGTTTAAGGGCAGTCATGCTGTAGACAGTTCTCCTGCTGAATCTTTAAAGACTCCTCCAATAACAAGACACACATAGGGCATATGGGAATGTCTTTAAACATTCTATATATACTGTATGTATATTAATTTTGCACAAAGTTCCAACAGTTTTAACCCCGATTTACCCTTCACAGAAAGTTGACAAGCATCGCCTTCTTGGATTTGAACCCATTTCGGACGAAGCATGTGAGGAACCGGCGTGCTGTGCACCTGCAGCGGCTACAAGCTGAGCTGCGTGAACTGGAGAAACAGCAGAAAGAGTATAGCTCGGAAAATAGCAAAGACAATGGCCTGGACCTCATTCCCAGTGAGGATGATGAAGATGCATAGAGAATTATACATTTAACTTTCCTTAAAATACACAGAAGGCGTACAAAAGCATTTTGTACTTACAAAAGTAAAAAAGATGAGATTGAACTGTATATGTATGTACTGTATTCACACATACATCAATGAGGACTGCTAGGATTTTCTCTGCCAGATCAAATCACTGACAGATTTTTCATCAGCCTTTGTCAGACCACTAGTTTTGAGGAGAAATGCATGTTTGAAGAGAAAACAGAAGAGGTTCACTGCACCAGTGGATGGTGTTCCATTCTTTAAGATGAGACACAGTGGGTCAGTGAATGTGCTTAATCCGCTTTCACAAACACAACAAAATTCCTCATGGCTTTAATGGACGCATTTGATTTATGCAAAAGTTTCCTGCACTAAACACAATATTACAGGTTATAGCACTTTATTTATACTACTATTTGTTGTACAGTTCATTCATTTAAAAATGTTTTTAGACTTAAGGTAGTAATAATTTTTTACAGATGCACTTATTTTTAAGATATCACTATATTTTATAATAAACCAAATATGTGTCCTTTTGTGTGATTTGTAAGTCAATACTGTCCTGCACGTTTTCCTATGAATTAGGACTTGCCTTTTTCTTCCTTCACATAATCAATGATAAAAAATATATATATTTAAAAAACATTGGTTCTTACACTTTCACTCACTCACTCATCATCTATACCGGGGGTCAATAATGGGGGACCTGGAGCCTATCCCAGGAGACTTAGGGCACAAGGTGGGGTACACCCTGGACAGGGTGCCAATCCATCGCAGGGCACACACACATACATGCCAATTAGCCTAACCTACAGTACATGTCTTTGGACTGTTAGAGGAAACCGGAGTACCCGAAGAATTGAACCTGGCCAGGAATCGAGTCCGGACCCTGGAGGTGCAAGGCAGCATTGCTAACCACTACACACATTTACAAAAAAAAAAAAAAAAAAAACCCTGAAGCAAAGAAGATAAAATTACACATACCCTTTCTTTAGTTAGTTGAAAGGCATGAAGCTCAGATAAAAACGGTGGTCATACAACACATTAATAGATTAATACTAATAAATTAATATATATTACTAATATATTAATAAATTAATATTCATTTATATCCTGATGTGAAAGTCACTTTCTCCAAATATATTCTGACCACTTCTATGTGCAAGACTGAAAGTACATTTTCAAAGATCTTGTATTGATGATCACTGTTTTTGCTTTATATTGTAAATACTTGTCTTTTTGTAAGTTGCTATATTGTTTGTATCTGCTCCCATGATACACTACACAACCATCCGTATCCTAAAAGGCTTATGGTAGAAATGAGTTTTTAGGGCGAAGGTTAATTAGTGAAGTTAATGCACAAGAGGTACACATTTATTTTGACATTTCAAATGAACAATAAATTGTTTTCTCAAACATGTAGTTTTCATGGGGAACTTAGAAAAAGCACAGAGTCGCTTGATCTATTATTTAAAATAATAATAAAAGTGTTCCCTCATTAACCTGGTTTAAATAATGGTGTGCAAAGAACTATTGTTAAAATTTTGTTTTAATTTCCCACATAATCTTCATTCAATGCAAGTGCTTCAGTGCTTAATAAATCTCTGAATTCCTTTTAAAACCCATTAGGTTGAGCTTTACTGTGTCACATTTGAAGGTTTCATTTGTCTCACCCTCATATAAGCAGCTGAGTCCAAGCACGGAAGATTCAATAACAATTAGCAGTTTTCAAACCCCTGTTTTAAAAATTTGCAGCTATTATTTTAGCTGATATTAATACCTTCATCTTCCAAGATTCTAGAAAAGGATATAGCACAGCTCATATCTACATAGAAATAACACTCATGAAATATAGCCGATAGAACTACATGTATGACCTCATTATAGCACAGAGAGAGCGCTGGTTAAAGTGGTAAATTACCTATTACTGGCCTCTATTGTGTTGTGTGCCCTTGCGTGCGTTACTCGAACTTGAACACTACTGGTCATACTATTATTACCTTCTTACCTTAACAGACTGGATAATGTTTTAGGAGATAAACCAGAGAGCGGCCCAGGTCTTATTTGACTGATCATTATTAGCTTGTCCAAAGGAATGATACCATGAGCTACGTTTTTGCATTTTAGCACAGGATTTCATTACCTTCGATTGGATTATTGTAATGCATTACTGTCTAGCTGTTCCATTAGGTGCATAAACAAGGTCCAGCTCGTCCAGAATGCAGTACCCAGAGTCCTTACTAGAATAAGAAGACATCATTCACAACTGATTACAGCATTGGCTCCCAATAAAATTTCACACAGATTATAAAATACTACTATTGTCCTATAAAGCGCTGAATGGTTTCAGTACCTGCTGGGTGTTTTTTGATGCACTATGCTTCAAAAAGGTGCAGGATACTTTTTGGTACCTCAAATAATGATGGCTGTAAACATACGTTTTTACTCAAGTTAACAGTAAAAGAGCAGATATAATGAGTTCACGGGCATAGAGTGTTTTGATGAGCTGGAATGTTACGATGGATACGGTTATTACCCCTACTCTTACACATTCACTAAGGTTGGATGATGGTGCACGGAGAACCTGAGTGCTTTATATGCCAGTGTGTCATACTTGTGTTGCTTTCTGACTCTATTCTATAGAGTCTATTGTGACTCTACTGTGTTGCTTTCTCATGCTTTGTCCTTGCACATGAACCTTATCCTTTATGTGAAAGAGAGCATACATAATTCTCTCTCTCAAAAAAAAAAAAAACTTCACGTTAACTAAAATGAATTTTCTTGTTTTTCTAGTTACACTATTTGACCATACAGCACAAACTTTTTGATGGGATTTATTTATGATCACACTATCCAATATCACCCAAATAATGGTGGATTTTGTTTTTCTCATCATGTCATCTCTGGAAGTTTTTCCGTGGCACCGTCTCCTCCGACTGGCTCATTAGTGACAAACTGAGATATACTCTATATATTACATTTTGAATTTATATACTTTATATACTGACTATATACAGTAGTTCTGCAAAGCTGCTTCATGACAATGTGCATTTAAAATGCTACCTGTACACAAATTAAATTTAATTGAATGGGACAGTTGAGGACAATATTTAAAATTTTTTCCATTTTATTACTTTAAAAAACAAGATACATATGAAATCATAAATATAAAAAAAACAAAAACCTTAAGTCAATGTTACAAACAACTCTACTGCAGGTAAAAGCTAAGAGCTAGTGTTACACCAGACAAGGAAACTGATGTATTGCCTATTCATAACAGTATTCTTCACACAGAAACGGCCTATTTCTCCACGGGGGACGAGAATAGAAGCGCAGTTTCCCGTAATGAAGAGGAGAAACACACTCACATCTCAACAACATAAAAACAGTGGCTTGTCACTGAATAAAGCTATTCTTCTAGAAGTGTCAGTGTTTAAGTCACATGGATTCCTAATTCCAAACAATTCACGTCCTACAAAAATGGCTCATTGTTTTAAAGAGTTAGAGTTAGAAAAAGCCCAGACTGGGAGCATGCAGGGTGTATATGTGTGTTTATATGCGTGTGTGCGTGTGTGTGTGTGTGTGTGTGTGTGTGTGTGTGTGTGTGTGTGCACGCTTGTGAATATGGACATTACTAACTTGGCTCTGGCTATAAGCAGAGCATCTCTACTTCTCTCTAACAGACAGTGACTGGCCTGAACCTGCCACATGCCAGCTGCTCAGCCACCAAGCTGACTGAGAGAGAAAGAGGAAAAACAAGGACTCAACTAAATACCAAAACAAGCAGTTAGAACAATACAGCTTCTGTGCACGTCAGCTTGAATTTTACATTGTGCACCCATTTGGCAAAGTGGGGTCGAGCAGAGAGCCAGATCCTGCTGTTCCTCAGCACTGCCTCAAGATCACAGATCAGCTTCTCTCACTCAGATCCTCACCAACCAGAGCAGAATCAGAAAAAACAACGCTGCATTTAGTAAAGTGAGTAAAGGGCAACTTCTGCTAACAGCATACATCTCACCACAGCGGGCAAGAAATTCTCACACTACCATTTTTTGAACTATTTCTTAAAATTTTTGTTTTTCCAACCATTTGAGTATAAATTAGTCAACAGAGTGAAATGTTTATAACCATTTTAAATCGAAATCTTTTTTTTTTGTTTTTTTTTTTTACACATATGCCATCTCTGTGTTAAAATGAGTACTTAGTGCAATTCTTTACATGCTTTAACCATAAGACATGTGTCCGTAACAAATATTAATTCTTACTTTTTTTTTTCTTGATTTGTTCATACTGTTTTTCTGAAGCACACTTTTACTGTAGGTATTTTCAAGATACCCTCCACTACATAACATTTTCCCTCCTAATGTCAGACCTGAAATAACACACATGGACAAACAAACAGAAGACCACAATACACTTTAAGGTCCCGTTTCCAAAGAAAAAAAAAGTCAACATTCTCTTATCAGTCGTGTATCGTTACATGTTCGAATATACTGTACAGGTTTTTCTTATACAAGTCCACTCAAAATCCATCACAAAGAAACTGTTATTGTATTAGGAAATTAGCCAACATTTCTCAGGGACCATGTGGCTCATTAAAATGAGTAAAAATCAGTAGACATGATTATTTTTGTCTTTTTACTGAAATGATATCTACATTTTATAAGATATTTATAAGACCTTTCAAATACTGTATATAGTGGATATTTAGACACCTTTGCTGTTAAGGCTTAGGAAGTAAGTGTAGGTTCCCTCTTATTGTAAAATTCACTAGTAAAATAACTTGATAATTGTTGAGAAACTGGAAAAATGGTGTGTGTTGGATATTAGGTTCAATCAATCAGAGTGGAATTATTTGAATCCATTTGATGTCAACATTACAAACTGGACCGTGTACTAGAAAAACTTGAAAACTGTAGAAGAACTGATAAACTTGTGAAAAAAAAATAGCTCTAGCTTAGCAGCTCACGCACTCACTTATCTGGGGGGGCTTCTATCCCAGAAGGCTTAGGGCAACGAGGAGGGGTACACCCTGGACAGGGTACCAATCCATCGCAGGTCACACACATTCACACACTCATTCGCACACTACAGGCAATTTGGGAACGCCAATTAGCCTAATCTGCAGCACTATGGGAGGAAACCCGGAGTACCCGGAGAAAACCCACCAAGCACAGGGAAGCTTAGCAGCTCTAATTTTCTAAATATGAACCAGGTTATCTTCTATAGCAGATCTTCTGCTACACACATTTATATAAATTAGATCATTTATATAAATTTTATATACATTATTTAACTAAGGACAGTTAATACCATTAATACCATTCTATTGATTTTTATTCTATTAGTCTGATTAGCAAATAGATGACATGGCTTGATCATTTGTCCATTTGAGTCAAACACAAATGGACAAATACATTTACTATTCTCTCATCAAATCTCCTCTGTTCTGTGTATGTGGCATTAACTAAAAGTGCTAACATGAAGCACCACTACAAAATAAATCCTAACCACTTCTCTTATTTATGGATATGAACTGACAGCTAATGGTTAAGAATTAAATGCAAGTGCTGACAGTCAGGTTAGTCACTTATCCACAGGATTTTAACACCAACTTGTTTATTAAAAGGTGGACCATATATATCTCAAAAAGTCCCCCCCCCCCCCCTTATGAAAATGAGTTTCCTCATTCCAGTTTCTAAACACCTGGCAAATGTTGGCTAAAATCCTTTCTCCAAACACTCCTTTAATAAAGATTAAAACGAAAAAGAAACTTGTAAAATCTTGACTCCTCTTATCCATGTTCTGTACATGAAGAACTCGCTTGTAGTTTTACTGCGGGCATTAGATACCGAATGGGTTATGGAAAGCTTAAACTGGTTTAAGGCTTACAAGAGCTCTGCAGTCGAAGGTCATACCGTACTGCATACAACCAATTAAATCCAGCAGGATGTGCTGCATGCTGAATGGGTTAAGGCAAGGTGCGAGTTTTTGTGTGCCTCTCCTCTCCAAGCCACTCGGTATCACAGGGATGCCTCACAAAAAAAAAAATAAATAAATAAATAATAATAATAATAATAATAATAATAAATAAATCAACAAATCTGAAATGTAGTGCAAGTAGGAAGACTTGAGTTTGCTGCAGGAGTAAAAGTGGATGCTCACACATCACACAGATTTAAAGCACCCAGACTCTCCACAGGATGCAGTTTGAGAATATTACAGTAGGGGACTCTTACTTAGTGACAGGTTAATACTACTCAGTTGATATCGTTAAAAAATCTCACATGCAGAAATACTTTTAGAATTTCTCCTTCCCCATAGACTGAAGGTGGGAAATCACCCTGTGTTTAAAAAGAGACCAGGGCCTGGTGTCCCGAAAGCAACCACACTTTTAAGTATTGTGAGAGCCATTCATTTACAGTAGGATAATCAAAAACGAACTTCATGCTTGGACACAGTCAGGAAACCAGGTCCTGGCCTGGCATTCATGAAAAGGTGGAGCGCAAATCTACAATAAGCTGAGGGTAGAAACATGCAAGCAATCTGATTTAAAAAATCAGCACTTGAAATGTGAATCTAAGCGCAGAGGTTTATGCAGCTCATCTAGGAAATATGTCGGGGTTAAGAAACTAGGCAAAATCCTGGGTGGTTCTGTATGTGTCCAGCTTCTCAGAGTCTTAATGGAAATCCAGTGTTTGCATTTAATATCCTAATTAACATCAGTTATGTTTTATATTTAGCTCAAAATAAAGCTGGAAAAAAAAAAACACTCATTGCACAACAGGTGTCACTGGCCCAAAAGATTCAAACAAGTTTCATTTTGATGTCTAAATCATCGGGTTTTATCTTCTTTAACACTGAGGCACGAAAAAAAAATCATAATAATAATAATCTCAGCCTCTAAGCATCATCCCAAATACACATCCATAATGTGACTGGGTGTAATAAAAATATCAATAAGAGCAAATGATATACAGATGCTTCAGTGTTAGGACCTAAAACAATAAAAAACCAATTAAGTCCTTCATTGCTGCATGACACAAAGGTTTCTACTAAACCTCAAGAAACCCATTTAAGAAAAAAGGAACAAAAGTTTGTTATGAAAATTTTACATAATAAAAACAGTGATTCTAGACATTATTAATACTGTTTCACTAGATGGCAATTGTTTTAGTCTTATAAAAAAGGACATCACTACGAAAAATGCATCAGCCTTTTAAAATATGCAGCGCTTCAATATAAAGTGCTTCATTACATTGTTATTTCTTTTTTTTATACAGTTTCTTATTAAAATATTGTATTCCCTGGAGTGAAACCATAGTAAACATGTTACACATTGGTAAAAATAAACATTTTGGAATGTCTTTAAAAAGTCCCATGGCCGGCTTTTGGTCAAGCTGAGCTTGTTCCGGGCGCCTAAGAAGAAAACAGTAATTACATTTTTGTTATAAACAACCAGAATAAAAACACCTGAGAGAAGAAAAGACGGGCAATGCCACAAAATGAGAGCAAGAAAAGGAGAAAAAAATGAAGGATGAGTGCAGATGTGAATTTTTAGACAGAACATGCTAGAAGAAGCGTAGGCGGACGGACAGACAACAGCCGTGGCCAAAAGTTTTGGAATGACACAAATGCAAATTTTTTATAAAGTCTGCTGTTTGAGAGTTTTTAGATCTTTTTGTCAGATTTCTACTATGGTTTAATGAAGTCATACTGTGTCATCCCAACAGTAAAGCATCCTGAGATGTGTGGAGTTGCTTCTCAGCCAAGGAAATGCGCTCTCTCATAATTTTGCCTAAGAACACAGCCATGAATAGAGAATGATTGATACAAAAACATCCTCCGAAAGCAACCTCTCCCAGCCATCCAAGAAAAGTTTGGTGATGAACAATACCGTTTCCAGCATGATAGAGCACTTTTTGTAAGTCGCTCTGGATAAGAGCGTCTGCCAAATGCCTAAATGTAAACGTAAATGTAAATGTAAAGCACCTTGCTCCATATGATAAGTGGCATGAGGAACAAAACAGTGAAATTTGGATCCATGGCCAGAAAACTCCCCAGAACTTGTGGTCAATCCTCAAGATGTGGGTGGACAAACAAAAACCTACAAACTTTGACCAACTCCAAGCATTGATTAAGCAAGAACCGGCTGCCATCAGTCAGGATCTGGCCCTGAAATTGATTGACAGCATGCCAGGTAGTATTGCAGAGGACTTGAAAAAGAAGGATCAACACTGCATGCATCAACATTTTGCATAAACTTTATGTAATTGTCAATAAAGGCCTTTGACACTTGAAATGCTTGTAATTATACCGTATGATAGTCATCATACCACGGTAACATCTGACAAAAAGATCTAAAAGAGCGACTTTGTGAAAATTTATATTTGTGCCATTCTTGAAACTTTTGGCCACAACCATATCTAGAGACTTTAGTGGTCCAAAATGTCAGCCTGTTAAAGAGTTGAATTTGTTTGCAATCCTTCACCTGAAAATTATTGGTAGAAATATCACCATTCTCAGATAAGCCTAGAGAAGCCTTTTCTGGCGAAGCCAGGATGCCTAAACACACAAAGCAAAAAAATAAAAAATAAAAAAATGGATAAAGATTACCTTAATTCAATAGTAAATAAAACAGATCCAAGTGGCAGCGCAGTTAATGACAGCACCCATGGGGCTGAAAAGTGACTCAGTGAGCCAGTAGTTTGGTGGAGAGTGTGTATACCGCCTAAGCTTGTGAGCCCAACCCTCCCTCCTTCCTCCTGCTGACTGCGGCTCATTTTCCAGCCTGCCAGTTCCATCCCTTGCATGGTCGAGTTCAAAAACCTCTCCAAAAGCAGCCCGGTGACAATAAGGCCACAGAGAAAGATATATTATTTACACAAGGGCACTTTGCGTACAAGACAGCCAGGAGTTTTAAAAAAAAAAGAAGAAAAAAAAAACACAGGAGAAGAAGAAGGACAACAGAAAAAGAAAGAGTCCATGCATAAACAATAGACTGTTAGACTGTTAGAGTGCAGAATGAAGAATGGGGCTGAAGGACAATCACAGACAGTGATGGTGATTAGTGAGTGTTAGTCAACATGTGGCCATGCTGGGTGTGCTCTGAAGCAGTGTGAGCAGCAGGAAGAATGTGAGAGTAGGTAGACACACACAAATGAAGATGATGAAGTCTTGACTGAAGCATATGACGAGCGGGTACTCAGACAGCACGCGGTCGACGAACACACACAGCAGCAGGTAGTAGAGCAGGAACTCCTGCAGGACCTCCCACTCACAGCCTGCCGGTGTCATGGCCACACTCACCATGGTGTTCATCTCAGTCAGCCCCGCCTCCTCGCGGGGACGAGAACGCTTGCTGCTGCGTCCACGCTCTGCCGGCGCCACCGACCTCCGGCTGTTCTCCACGAACTCCTGCAAAAAACGACAAGAAACTACAACTGTTACGTACAGGCAATTCAACGAAACGAAAGCAAAAATACATAACATATCAAGTGGGTCAGTAGCAATAACAAGGAATCTGAAAGATGCCAGTGATTGATCTTAATGTCATCTCTAATAGCCGGCACAGTGGTGTAGTGGTTAGCCTTGTACCTCCAGGGTCCGGGTTCTTGGTGCTTGGTGGGTTTCCTCCCACAGTCCAAAGATATGTAGGTTAATTAGCATTCCCAAATTGACCGTAGTACGTAAATGAGTGTGTATGTGTGTGTGTGCCCTGCGATGGATTGGCACCCTGTCCAGGGTGTACCCCGCCTTGTGCCCTAAGTCTCCTGGGATAGGCTCCAGGCGCCCTGTGACCCTGAATACAGAATTAAGCGGTATAAATGAGTGAGTGAGTGAGTAAGTGAGTGAGTGAGTGAGTGAGTGTCATCTCTCAACCAGACAATTTGACAGCAATTTGCAGAATCTAACTTCATTAACCTTCTTTCAACTTGTGTATGTATACAGCTCCCCAAGCTATACCTACTGTACACTCACACTCAGTCATTCATTCATCTTCTACACCATTATCCTGTACAGGATCGTGGCACAAGGTGGGAAACATCCCGGACAGATTGCCAATCCATCGCAGGGCGAGCACACACACACACACACACACACACACACACACACACACACACACACACACACACACACACACACTATGGGCATTTTGGGAACCTAATCTGCACGTCATGAACTGTGGGAGGAAATCAAAGTACACGGAGGGAACCCAGAGAACACCGGGAGAGCATGCAAACGCCACACACACACAGGAGGTGCGAGGCCTCAGTGCTAACCACTACTGTATATCACCATGAAGCCAGCAAGGAAATCCTGTTGGCAGAATGAGGCTAGGTGTTGTCCCTCTTTCTAACTACAGTATGTCACGCAATCCTCATTTTAACATTCTACAAACATTCTACAAAATCATTTGACAGATTTCTCTGTGGCCCTCCTCATAAACAACCTCACACTGGCCATATCACAGCAACTGTGTAATAAAATTGATATTAAAATTGCGCATATTGAACCAGGAATATAAAAACATGCATAACACAAATCACCTAAACATGCATAACTCAAATCACCCAAAATGCTCCTTAATCATTGATTTCATGTGCTGGGTCAGTTGTTCTCAACCTGCAGCACCGTTGAACCTTCTGGCAAACTTTCCGTCTAAAGTAACTAGGTAAGCTTCTTTCCCAAATCAGAAAACTATTGCTGATAGTTATCAACAAAACCCACCTAATAATATTTTCTCAGATTCAATTTTGATTCTGGGTTTGGTTCATTTTAGAAAGATCAGAAAATAAATCTCAGAATACAGTATGTTAGTACGTAGCTGGGTTACTACGAAGCTGGGTGGCAGTGTTCCTGTTAACCAAAATGTGGTCCTTTAAATGGCATTTCGTTATAAGGACTGTGCGATTTTCTGTAAAAAATATGTTTTAATAAAAGAACATTCTTTTAATGACTAAAACATAACCAAGCAGCATACAAGTTCCTGTTTAAAAGACCTATTTAAATGCTTATTTTTGGATGCCCCAGCTGAGATATTCTGCCCTGTGCGCAGCGTAGGTTCTGCAAGCGTTATGTGGAGCGGCAACTTTATAAATAATTTTGTATTCACATTTTATACTTTGTAAATATTCGGGAGTGCGGGTATTGAAATGTGCTAGAAATAAGATTTAACTAAAGAGCTCAGGATAGCATTATTAATATCTGGCTGCTGGAGATAACCAGTGATGACTTTAAACTTGCAGGCAAGACTCACCATAAGGGCTTTGTCCATATAGAACTCCTTGCCAGGTGTGCCGTCGTTGTATTTGGTGTCAATGGCGAAGCAGAGAAACAGCACGTCCACCACGATCTCGAAGATGGACAGGAAGCAGTGGGCTACCAGAAAGGCGAACAGGCACACGATGATGAGCGGCAGCACCCACTCTGTGTAGTCCCCCTGATAGTTCAGCGCCAGCACCCCCGCGAACGCTGTGCATGTCACGATCAGGACCTACACACGAACACACACGATTCATTACGGAATAATCATCCCAGATATCATGAACAAATGAAGTCCATTAGTAATGCAAAATCTCTCCCGTTATATTTATTTACCTTGCCCAGGAAAAGCACAAAGTCTCCCACGGTGTTGATGGCTGCCACCCTCAGAGCGTTTTCCACCAGGATCACAAACGCATCGCGTGCCGACGTGCAGAAACTGGTGCTGTTGATAGCCGTAGCTGCGTATGCATTCTGAACAGAGACAGCACAGATAAACTTGCCTTCATTTACAAGACAGTGACACGAATTCTCCAGTATGGTGCTGTTCATTTTCCAGAAAATGACTAATATGCATAAAAAAGTATATAACGAATTCACTGCCAGACAACAAAACAAATTAGTCACATCCATGGATAACAGTGCCTCGTTATCCAGTACAATACCGACTGTTTTATTTTCATCTGCATTAAGAACCAGCTTGTCAGATGTCTCTAAGGTATGTGTAGAAATTGTGAAGAACAGAACTGACACTGAAATAAAAGTAAAAAAAAAAAAAAAACCTGTCAAAGGAATGGTGCGAGAAGTGAGATAAACTTCTTTGGAGCAGTAGGTGAGAAAATCAAATAGACCTCAATCAGAATCAAAATTAGATTGATTGCCAAGTAGATCGTCATATACAAGGGATTCAATTTATTAATGTGGTGCGAACTGGTAAAAACATGCAACACAACAACAATAAAAATAAAACACACACACACACACACACACACACACACACACACACACACACACACACACACGCAAAGCATGTATGTGTGAAGTTCTGTGCAAAAATCTTTGGCATACCAATATTCTGCAATGTTATTTATTCATTAATTTTTAAGTTATGTTTGAAAATAGTGACTGATTTTGTATGGATTTTGACTGATCAGACTGAGCTACAGTAGCCCTTCTATTCGATCGGACGACACAGGCAAGCCTTCGCTCCTCACATGCATCAGTGAGCTTCGGCTGCCCAGAAATACTTTTTCTTCCTTGGACCACTTTTGGTGTGTCCTGACCGCTACAGAATGGGAACATCCCACAGCTCTGATACAATCATTAAGTCATTGCAATATTGCACGGATGGTCATGTGTTATGGCAATGGCTGTTTGGTGTGTGTGTGTGTGTGTGTGTGTGTGTGTGTGTGTGTGTGTGTGTGTGTATATATATCGAGGGAGAGAGAAAAAAGAAAGAGAGAAAAAAAATTAAGTAAACAATAAACTTTTGTAACAACTGTACATTATACACGTTAAGTACAAAAGACTGCAGCGTGTGCAAAAACAGGCTGGTTAAAATATAGTACTGTGCAAAAAAAAGTCTTGAACACCAATCATTTCATTTTAGCCAGACTTTCTTTTGTTGTTAATGCAATCTTGAGGAATAGTTCTCCAGGCCTGCTGAAGGATTCTCTTTTTTGCCCCTCATTTTCAGTCCAGTTCCTGTACCTGAGCAGTTTCCTATAAATCATTCAAGCATAAAACCATCTAATTTACGGTATAAACCAGTGAGAAACAGGTGAAGATGATGACAGATGATCAGGCCGGTGATTAGTATACTGGTGATGCTGAATGCTGAGCGGTTGGAACAGACGAGAGGGGAAATGAGGTTGCTGCTAAGGCTGTTACATAAACCCTTTTTTTAACTGTATGCTTATGCATTTTCTATCATTTCATCTACATCATATAATCAATTTTATATGAAGAAATATATCTGCAACTCAGACACTGGTGCTAACCCTACTGACAGATATAAAGTATTATCGTCTTTAAATCTCACTCTTCTTTCCTCACAAGCCCGAGCAGTATGAAAAAACCCACATCCTTGCTGAACAAACACTATGCCAACAGCGAGGCAGTGGTAGTCCCACAGTATTTCATCACAGTACCTGATTTAGATAATTGAGGCACTTCTCCAGACACCACAGGCAACAAATACACGCCTTTAGCATACAGCGTGCACATGCGTTCTCCTAGAGAGAGACAGAGAACAAACGGAAGAGAAATCACAATGATCAAATGACGGTCATTTATATTGCTATATTACTGTATATATCAAGCTGCTGTGTATTGTAGTGGCATATTCAATGTTGAGAAACAGATGCAGACTGAGGATTAACTGCTTTACCGAAGTTTGGAACAAAAATGTTATTTAATATTACTATTAATAATATAAAGTATATACATTTACTTTGTAAACAATAAACCTTACCTAAATATATAGTACGGATGTGTGAAGTAGAAAAGACTGTACAGTGTGCAAAAACAGGCTGGCTCATACCTAACTATGATTAAAAGTATTTTTCAGACACTGGCACAGCAGCTCAATTATACATGATTCAGTTATGACCTTGAACTTAAGCCTATGACAGCAAATGGACAAAAAAAATTCTCATTATTTTATAAATTGGACCACTCACAACAGTGAATTAAAAATGCTATGAAACAGATTATATTCCACATTACAATTTCATGACCTCAACTTAATATTTCATAGCTTCATTATGTTGGCACACAAATAACAGTCTGTGCATGAAATAAAGAAAATAAAAACGAAAAATAATATAATGTGCTGGGTCAAGTGTTATTCTATAAACTCTTGAATATTTTATGGTGGAAGCCTTAATTACCCACTCACTCACTCACTCATCGCCCATACTGCTTTATCCTATATACAGGGTCGTATAGGAGACTTAGAGCACAAGACAGGATACACCTTGGACAGTGTGCCAATCCATCACAGGTTACAATCACATACAGATACTATAAGAAAATTGAAAACGGGAATCATTCTAATCTGTATGTCTTTGGATTGTGGGAGAAGACCGAAGTATCCAGAAAAAACCCACCAAGCACAAGGAGAACATGCAAACTCCATGCAATGCCATAAATGCGATGCAATAAATAATGTTAGATTAATGATGACTAGGAACATTCATGCAGCTACGTACTCACAAAACACTTGGCTTCAAATATTGATGTAATACATGTTTTTAAATATTTTGATATTTTTCAAATTGTCACATGCTTTTATGGGGCACTGTCTTACACAATCTGGGCCCGTATTCACAAAGCGTCTTTAGCCTAAAAGTTGCTCCTAGTGACAAAATCTAAGAAAATTCTTAGAATTCTGACATTTTCTTAGAATTTCCCCTTAAATTTAGAACTAAATCCTAGTAAAGATAAAAATGATTAATGAAACATCTTAGCCCTAAAAACAGCTCCTAAGGTAAAAATTGTTAAGAGTAGAGAGGAGGACTTTTAAGAGGCTTAAGAGTTTCTATAGCAGAGGACAAAATGGTGGAAAGAAGAAATATTCTCCAAACACTGAACGTAAAAGTAAACACTGCTCTTCTGTCCAATTTGGTTTTCTTGTTGTTTTACTTCCTTCCATCTCTCTTGGATTGTTGACTACATACCATCCAAAAGTGCAACTTAAACGACTGTCCTGTAATCATGTAAATTGGTAAAAGGTGAGGCATTTTGCTCCCATCAATCCGAATTGGATTATATCCAACTGTGTGGAAATCTTTAAGATATTTAGCCTATAACAGAAACTTTGCATGAAGTAGCCTGTAGTCATGATTATACAATTTCTTCATATACAAACATTACAATTTCACTGTCTGTTCCATTATCATATATTCTATTTTCACAAAGAGTGCATTTCAAAGTCTTTACAGAGGTCAGAGGTTATTTTTTATCAACCAATCACAGTCCTTGAATTGCTGCATCATACCTAGCAACGGGATCGACCACACCCCCTCACTAAGATAAAGGTTTTTGTACTTTCCTTCCTCAGAGTTGCTCTGAGAAGTTTCCTAAATCAATTTTAATTTAGGACTCCCAGCTAGGACTTTTTAATCTAAGATAGGAGCTGTCTGAGAGAATTCTAAGAAGCTTTGTAAATACGGATCCTGATCTTTAGTCTGCATTTTATATTCTAGACAATTTTAAAAATCCCTGTTTTGGACACTTCTGGCAAAAAAAAAAAAAAATCTGGCCAACACAAAATGATATCTCATTATTTATTTAAATAAATTGAATGGGTAGCTGTGCAGCAACACACTGAAGACAGAGAACCTTCCCTGATAAAATGTTTACCTCTTATTAACATGATGTCTCTCAATATGACCTTGTATAAATTGCTTTTGTTTTAGAAGTTAATAAGAAATAAAACTGGATATAAAATGAATGTGGCACAAATCAAAGTATAGTATAACAGAAAAAAAGTTCTCACACATGAAATGCACATTTTTACAAGATCTGCAGAGTCTTGGTGTAGTGTATAATTTGATATCTAGAGGATATTCCGGAGAGAGCTGATTGCAGTCTGCTGTGGACTGACCTTTCCTTTGAGCTGATTACGGATGTAGATGAGGATGAGACGTGGGATCTTGACCAGGGTGATAATGAAGGAGCCCTTGGCCACGGTGCCCAGGTGGTAACGGATCAAACGGAACACGGATGACAGGATGGGCGTCAGAGGGAGCTTGTTCTTGTCCCTACAAAGAGTCGGGATGTTATTAAAGTGCAGATTTGTTTTTTCTTATCAGGTTACTGAATCTGTGCGGCTACTGTCCACATCCCTCACGGAAGATTTGATCTTTTTATGTTAAGCAAATCTTCTGAATCTAATAGCTTACTAAGGAAACGCAACATTACCCATCAAACCCCAGATGGCTGTACTTGTACCTGGCTTTATGTTAGTTTCCATCTTAAAGTCATAAAGAAAGATTAGAAGATAAATGCCACATTTCCACATTTACCTTTGACTTTTTTATTGGTCATTTTTAATTGTTACACTCCTGAATGATTTTAAAACTAACACCATATCTTCTTGATCAATCATAACATAAACACAAGTATCAAGTGTAAGATCATGGTGGTTTTGTGCACAGGCGATATCATGGCGCAGAATGGTGCAATCCGAAATAGGAATAGTCCCAGAATTATGTCTGGCATTTTGTCTAGATGCTTCGTTTTGTTGTTAACTATGAAATCAAGGGTAAGTCAACAATAAACCTTTAGAGTTTACATCAATATTTTAGCGGCAGACTAAACAGCAGGCTGAAAGAAAATGCTTTTTTTACTGTGTAGTGGTTTGGTGAAAGTTCACTAATGTGTGATCTGCACCTTAACCTTTGCAAGATTTAGACTTGTGCACCAGTCTATTAATCCTACATGATCTTCCTTAGATTAACCCTTTAACTGTGTAATCTAACATCTAATATAACCCTAAACACAATGATAAATAATTCAAATGCGTTTATTTAGGAAGTGGCTAAAAAAGCCTATATACTGTATATGTGCTGACATTACCAGGTTACAAACTTGAAACTAGGTTGTAAGAATAGAGAACATTTAATGCTTGAAAAAAAGTCAGGATGCAAAGTGGGTTAGAAAATACCACTGTGCCGGAAACATTTCAAATGTCATAGCCCCTGTAGTGCCACTCTGCCCACAGCAGTGCAGGCATGTACGTGACCAGGAAAAGATCAAATGTGCAAGGCCGGGGAAAAATGTCTCTTGTGCAACTAAAATGAGCACCAAAGTCCCACTTGCAGCTGTAACGCTGCCAAAACTGAAAAAAAAAAAAAGATAATTATATATATAGCATAGTCCTCTGCAAGGAAATGGGAGTAAAACAGCACATTTCCAATATAGAAAAAAATCTAATAAAATCCAATATCTAAATAAAATTAAGAAACATTTACACCCATAACATTAACACTACTGCCAGGTGAACTGGATAACAGTGAAAAGACAATGCAGCATAAACTAATAAAAAAGTCAATGCTGGCTATGACATAAAGACACCAGAAAACTCAGCATGTCACAGCCTGTCGCCTAGAGGGCTTAGCAAGCAAAGACTTCAAGGCTATCGACCGGCCTATAAATTCCTCAGATCCCAATCTGAACAAGCATCCATAACAAACATGTCTTGTCCAGGCTCCACCCTGCAACCCATAGAACCCAAAGAATCCACCATTAATGGCCCGTAATCACAAAGCTTCTTAAGCCTAAAAGTTGTTCCTTAGAAAATTCTTAGAATTACGACATTTTCTTAGAATGTCGCCTTAAATTTAGGACTAAATCCTAGTAAAGAAAAAATTATTCACAAAACATTTTAGCCCTAAAAACAGCTCCTAAGGTAAAATTTGTTAAGAGCAGAGAAAAGGACTTTTAAGAGGCTTAAGGGTTTCTATAGCAGAGGACAAAATGGAGGAAAGAGGAAATATTCTCCAAATACTGAACATAAAGTTAAAAGTAAACGCTGCTCTTCTGTCCAATTTGATTTTTCATTAGAACATTTAGCCTATAACATAAACTTTGCATAAAGTAGCCTGTAGTCATGATTATACAATTTCTTCATATGCAAACATTATGATTTTACTATGATTTTACTACATTATGAGGCCTTTACAGAGGTCAGAGGTTATTTTTTATTAACCAATCACAGTCCTTGAATTGTTGCATCATCCCTAGCAATGGGGTCAACCACATCTCCTCACTAAGATAAAGGCTTTTGTAGTTTCCTTCCTCAGAGTTGCTCTGAGAAGTTTCCTAAATCACTTTTAGTCTAGGACTCCCAGCTAGGACTATTTAAGATAGGAGCTCTCTGAGAGAATTCTAAGAAGCTTTGCGAATACGGGCCATGGTGTCAGACAACATAGCACAACCCCAGAAGTCCCGTGGAACCAACACCCAGAGGGGGCCAGAGCCGCCCTATCAGCACAAGGGGAACCTGAAACCTAAGTGATTTTATTAATGTTATTAAAGTCATGGCTGATCAGTGTATATACAGTATACAGCTGCAGTACCTCATTACAAATTGTATTTGTAGCAGTTACATAAAGATTTACTCTAGTTTGCCCTCTAATGAATACAGTTACATACACTCAGGAGCACGAGTATGATCAAAAAAAAGGAGGTGCAAAAAACATAGAGCCATAACTGATTCCAACAGACCTGGTAAAGTAGTATGTGACCACAGCTCCAGCTACAGTCATCTGCTGACAAGCCAAGATGAATTCACTTATCCAAATGAGACCCACAGCGTGGTACCAGGTGAGGTACTGCAGCGGCCCACTCAGTCTGAACTCAGTCAGACCTGTCTTCTCGTTCTTCTCTGGATTCCCTGTGATTATGCAGAGGTATGTAAATATGTATATATATGTACATACATACACACATATACAGGCACTATTTTTAGTCAAAAATCATCTGCACTCTGGTTGTAGAATAATTTTTTTTAGAAAATACAAATACATCAGTTTCATCATTATTTCATTACTTGAAATCATCTCCTTGCTTTTCAATAAACGTCAACAAGCTCTCATATTCCCTCATTAAAATGTTTTAGTCTGAGTGTAAATACACCGCTGTCTTCACTTCACTTCACTCTCATAGGGCTGCTTTCATGGAACCAAAAAGCAGGCTTAAAGTCAGATGAAGCGAGGTCAGGACTATAGGGAGGACGCTTTATCACCTCAAAAGAAAGTTTTTGCAGTGTGGACAGAAGTGAGCATTATCATGCAAGATCACAACACCCTTGGATAGGAGTCTTCTGCATTTAATCCGAAGTTCAGGCTTCAGCTCTTCAATAAGCATCTCACTGTATAACTTGCATCACCTGATAACGTTCCAATACTTATAATCGAATCCCAAAAAAGTGTAAGAATCAATTCTCCAGCTGATGGTTGACGTTTGAACTTTTTCTTGATCGGTGATTGAGGATGTTTCCATTCCGTTTACTCTCAGGCTCGTCGTGATGAATCCACGTCTTCTCACAAGTAATGATTCTCTTTAAGAAACCTTTCACCATCCAAATTGTGTTTGTAGATATCCGAACGCTTCTGTTTTTACGCTCTTCCGTGAGCTGTTTCGGCACAGGTACACCCTCAGACCACAATAAAATGAATCTCTGCATGCTGCTCTTCTTTCGTGCAAATCACAAATGGTGCGTCCATTTTCGCTCGCACCGCAGTTGAAGTAATAACAGTTGATGTAACACGCTCGCACCTGCACAGCAGTGACTGGGGAGAGAGTAGCCTTGAACGGAAAGCGAGCGAGTTTTAATACAACCAGACTGCACATAACTTTGTGACTCACCCTCATGTGTATAAGCTGCAAATCTTATTTCAAGTTAGGTTTTTACAAAAGCACATGTGCATATCCCAAAATAATTAAAGATTGTCTTTGTTATAAAGGGAGCCATGATAATTTTGTAACCTAAATGATGAAGTAAATACCCTGTGGAAATATCAAAATTTTAAATGTCAGCTAAGAGCTTTAGTTACTCGCAAAAAGCCTGCAATCACCAGGATTTCGAAAGGTTAACAAATGTTGTCTCCGCCCCAGGCGAGTTTGGGCTAGTGTGTGCGTTTTGTAATTAAATTCCTTTGGCAGTCAAAATAACCTAGAAAATGGAAATGACATCTTTTCTCTTGATAAAGCTAAGCTCAGCAGCATGCCAGCCGCTGTAAAGACTCTTCAGCTGATGTGTAATTGTCATACAAATAACTGTAACTATTTAATTGGTTTTTCTGTTGATTTTATGCTGCTCTCAATAGCAGTGAAATAAGCCAGCACAAATAGAGGCTTGCTGAGGTGTTCTGCTTGTCTGACTTGTCTGGGTTATTCACCAGTGGTTCCGAGGAAGAGGAGTACTAGGATCCAGTAGACCCAGAAGAGGAAGAGGGCGAGAAAGGTGCAGAAAGGCTGCAGCACCAGCAGCGGCAGGTGAATGAAAACTTTCCCGGCCACGTGGAACAGAGCGATGGTCAGAGCCACTCGCTTCCTCATGAACAGCATCAGCAACAGCAAGATCACCTGATCAGAGAGATGTAGAGAGGGCACTTAAACACTAGAATGAGTGAAACACTAACAATTTAAAGACGTCTTTGCTATTTGATGCCTGCATGGATGCTGTCTGCATACACTCTGTCCATCATTTACAGCCACAGTCTCTCTCTTGTACACTGTTTCTCTTTCTCTGCCTATCCTTCTCTCCATCTGTCACTGTCTCGTGCTCGTTCCCTGTCTGTCTTTTCGTGACTCTCTTGTTTGTTTTCTCTCTGTCTCTCTACTTGCCCTTTCTATTCTTCTCTATACCTCTCTCCGACTCACCGTGAACACCGTTGCCGAGGTGGCGTAGACCAGTAGTCCTTGCACGTGGTCTTTGGAAGCCACAGGTTCATCATTGGTTTCTTTTGCTTCCTTTAAATCCGTAGCCACAGTCTCGTTCATCATCAGCCTGTGGTCTATATATAACCACCACAGAAAGCTGGTGCCTCCTACAAACACATAGCACACCTTCATATTTTCTCACATAAGCTCCTGAAATATCATACCACGTCTACAACAACTCCCACAGATATTAAGAAACTCCAGGAACTGATTGCAACAGACAGGAAAACAAGCACTTCTACAAATGTAAATGTCCCCAAACATATATATTCCCGCTGAGAAGAGTTCCAATCCAAGCCTAATACAATAAAAAAGGGGTGGGGGGGAGCTGAAGGGAAAAAGGAAAAGGAAAGGCAAACTTGCCTAGCGAACCCAGCACCACAAGAACAGTGAGAATCCACACCAGGACTGCAGAGATGTAGCGAATAATCACCATCAGGATCATGGAGAGCACTGGAAGCATGCACATCCCACACACATGCATGTTAGAAAGAGATATTCAGAGAAACACCACAAAACAAGATTAATATAGCCCTTAGCTGTGGAGAAAAAAAAAAACACAACCCACATTTAATCAAAAACTGGTTACAACTGAAATGCCATTGTTTTACACAGACAAAGAAGACATGTCAAATCCATTAGCGTATCAAAGCCTGACATGTGGCAGCTCCGGAAACCCATTCATAAGGTGACATTTTCACATTTTCTTCTGCTCTGCCTGGCTAAACAAATTGGCCATTTGGATTTAAATAAGCAAATACAGTACTTAATAGCCTTTAATCGGATAACTACCACGGTTTACTGTATATGATTTAGCTGTCAGCAATTCTTTTAACCCTAACTAATGCAGTGAGTTGCTTCTTATTTCTTAAACAAACTTATTGGAAGACGTGTCCGGAGGTCATGGAAAAGATGTTACTGTGTTTTAAAAGCGTCAAAATATTGTCCTGCATTAAGCAAAGAAAGCAACTGGGGAAATTGTTGAAATTACTAGAACTGGGTAAAGAACTGTTCAACGCATTATTAAAACCTGGAAGGATACTGGAGAGTTCAACGATGCAACTTCACAGTCGTTAATTGTGAAGTTGCATCGTTTAAAAATTTACATTTATGCATTTGGCAGACAATTGACAGTAGAAATTGCAGCTATGGTTAATCTTGACAAAAAAAGTTATTTCCCGAACTGAAACTTTGCATGCATCTGAACCTGAAGTAAAGTAAGCAGTTTGTTTGAAACAGGAGTGAAAATGAAACAGGAGTAAACTTTTCTGAACATATGAGAAATCATTTAATTTTTGCATGATTACATTTTAACACCTCAAATATAAATATATATAAATTAAAAATGATTTTGGAGTCACTGTGGCGATAAATGAATTGCGACTGAAACAATTTCCCCCCGACTCTAACGATTAATGCTGCACATTATGGACTTGTTGCAATTATTTAATCACATAAAGCTGTAATATATTACAGGTAATGTACGCATAGCCAGGAATGTATGTTGAGGTGGTCAATAATTTAAGCATTTGTTTATTTTTTTTTTTATGTTAGCCTAGATAAATACATCTGAATACAAAATGGTACATGCAGTAGTTACCTACTGCAGTTAGTTGCATTAGTGTGTGTTACTTTTTTTTTTGGCCAGGTAGCCTATAGCTTTTATAATTGTAAAAGCTATAGGCTCTCCTGCATGCATCTGAACCGGAAGAAAAGTAGGCAGTCTGTTTATCGCCAAAAATGAGTAAACTTTTCTGAAAACAGATTGTATTCCCACTGCAGCACAACAGCATTTCACACATTAGACATAAAACTTTAGGCATATACAGTATCTAGACTTATATAAATTGCAATATAGCAGCTAATTCTACAAAAAAAAAATTATGATGGCGTGACACTTAGCTTGTGAGAACCCTGGTCTAGCAAACGTACCTAGAAGCATTTTAGAATGTGGAAGGATACAGGAGAAACCACAAAAAGCTCACAAGGAAAACAGAAAAATCTACACAGCCTTTAGCCAGAGCTGTTATTCCCACCATGAACCCTGGAGCTACGAGGTGGTAACACTACCAGCTGCACCAGAATGCTGCCTTATTTAATTTTTCACATACTTTTTATTATATAGTACATTTAGTTGTTCAAAAACCTATTTGTAAACTTTCACATGCAGGGTTTAATCTTTACCCACTAGGTACAGTATATACAGTAGGTGCAGACCAAAACAGTCACTCCAAGTGCATTGGCCTCGTTGTTTCTGTTGCTTTCTTTAAATCTGTAGCCACAGTTTCAGCTTGTGGTCTATATATAACCACTACAGAAGACTGGTGTCTCATACAAGCTCACAACACACTGCCTCTCAGCCGATTCTAGCTCAGATTGATTGTACTGGAAAGTGATTTGACCCTGAATCGACATGAATGCAGGCAACATTTTTTGGGCACGAGCTGCTAAACTGACTGACGGAGTGCAAATCGAGCCGAAGGACAGAACTGAAGTGCTGCAAATGAAAAAGAAAAGAATAAGAAAATAAATGCTGGATATGGTATACTAGCTTTAAATAATTTATTATTATTATTATTATTATTATTATTATTATTATTATTAACTTATTTATTAAACACCAGCACTATGTTTTCTCTGTACTTCATTAATTTCAGCCATTTCCACTTCTATCTTTTTCCTGCTGCTACATTTCTGATCAATAAATGATAAAGTTCTCGCTTGTGTTAACATTGCACTGTTAAAGTTATTATTTCTGTCAGATAATATTGATTCTTCCTGCCATTATTTGCAGTCTAAAGGGCAAAAATAAATCTAACTTACTTATGTGCTCAGTGTTGATAAATGAGCGTTTACACTAAGAGAATGGGTTCATCAGGAGTCCGCAAGGTACTTAAGGGTTCTTAGCTTCCCTAAGAGATTTTTATCCTGTTATAGAGTTCACCACAGATTGCAAGCACAATTTGTTCTGGAAGCATGCTTGTAATCCAAAACACTTGTATATCAAAGCAAATTTCTCCATAAGAAATAATGGAAACTTTGATGATTCATTACACAACCCAAAATATGCATATAAAACAAAATATCAAGTAAAAAATAAAACACTATAAATTTACTCTATAAAATAAATAACCTGCACTTGGCTGGTGTAAGATGAGGGAGGAGAGGAGGAGGAGGGGGGCTACTGTGTAGGATAACTTTCGCACACACACACACACACACACACACACACACACACACACACACACACACACACACACAAATGGAGTATCTGTCGGCAAACTGGAATCTTTAACTAGGAACCTCTCTAATGGCGCTTGCTTTGGCTCCTGTGAGGATTTCGCGGAAATGTGACGTTGCATTGTCGTTAAACTGATTCATAGCTCACACTGCTACAGCCTTTTTAAACTTTTTTTCTTCAAGAGGGCTATTGTTGCAGTACAGTTACTGAAGAGCAGTCACCACACTTGGACACACACACACAAAAAAAAAACACTTTACACGCGCGCACACACGTAGTCACAATGTCATAGTAAACAGTAAATGCGCGCACAGATATTGACTATACGAGTGATGCAGGTGCACTGAGACTGAGTATGAGAGAGGATTACCCATAATTCCAGAGCACGAGAGAGAGAAAAACAAACACTTGGCTCAGTTCCGTTCAACCACTGGCTGATCATGTGATCCTCAGCAGACAAAGCATATATGTACTACTCGAATTTCACACACATGCGGCGGAAACACTGCTCTGTCGGGATTCTTTTAGATGATATCCTCCCCACTCTCATTGATTACTCAGATTTGTTGACGGTGAAGTAATTGGTCGCTTTACATCTCAGGGACCCTCGTGTCTGTGTTTCGTTCTAGCTGTCCATTTCAGTTACACTGTCATAGTTAGTCCTGCTGGAGTCCCTGCTTGCACTCTGCACTAAATATAAATTCACCTTATATATTATGTGACTGTGACCATACCTAACTGTTATCCCTCCTTCTCTTCTGCTCTCTCCTCTTCTCTCTCTTTCCCTCTCTCTCTTTCCCTCTACCTGTCTCTCTGTCGAGCTATACATGTCGCTCCTGAGCTGCCAGTGATCCAGACAACCTCTGCTCCCTGGAGCTGTCTGACTCGTCCTGGTGTCCGGCTTCTGGCTAGAGATCTCGTCGCATGGATGCCCTGTGTGGTCTGCCTGGGTTACGTGTGGTGACTGGGGATGGTTCCACTTTTACACAAAGACAGTCCAGGCCTCGGCTGTTGCAGACGGCTGTTCGCTGAGGTGTCATTACTGCAGTCGCTCGAAAGTTCAGGACTGGAGTTTCCTACAGTCTACCTGAGCCTCCAATAACAAACTGGAATCCATATTAACTTAAACACATCTCCTGTTATACTGAACTTCCAGTCTCACACAGTATGATGCAGATCAATCCCTGCTATCCGTTTTCACCCAAATGAGGATGGGTTCCCTGTTGAGTCTGGTTCCTCTCAAGGTTTCTTCCTCTTGCCATCTCAGGGAGTTTTTCCTTGCCACTGTCGCCGTCGTCCTCGGCTTGCTCATCAGGGACAATCTTATCATTGTGATTCATACACATTCACATTTCATACAAACATCACTAATTATTTTGATAAAATTTAATTGAATTGAATTTAACTGAAGGTAAACTACAGGTTTTTTTTTTACTTATCTTTTGCAGTAATTATTTTTATATTAATATTTTTGTGTTGTAGAATGAATCATGGAGTTTCCATTACTTCTTATGGGAAAATTTGCTTTGATATATGAGTGTTTTGATATACAAGCATGCTTCTGGAATGATTTATGCTCGCAATCCAAGGTTTAACTGTATACATGTATATACAGTATATATTAGAATTCTGATCGATCGGAAGGTCAGGAGTTTAAGCCCCAGAACTGCCAAGCTGCCACTGTTGAGCCTTTGAGCAAGGCCCTGAACCCCATCTGGGAGCTGTATCCTAGCTGACCCTGTGCTCTGACCCCCATCTTTCCCATCATAATTTCACTGTGCTGTAAAGTACATTTGACAAATAATTGAATCTTAATATGTGAATAGTTTAGAACATAGCACCAGTGGGATAATAGAGGAAAGGCAATATTTTAGCACCTAAAATACAAAGATATAAAAAATGTAAAAAGATTTTGTATTCAATGTGGTGATAAATGAATTGTGATAATTCACTGAAACAATTTTCCCAAAAACTCTAATGATTTGTGCTGTACAGTATAGACTTGAATTACATAATCACACAAGGCTGCAATTTATTACATGTTATGTATGCATAGCCAGGAATGTATGTAGAGTTTGTGTATAATTTAAGTGTGTGTCTATTTCTTAAATGTGGTGTTAGTCACCTAATTTTGTGTAGCAGTTACCTACTAAAGTTTAAATCACAATCAAATTGTGTCAAAATAACCACAATGTGATTTTTGTGATCAAAATATGCAGCCGTAAGTCCAATTTATTCATGTTATATAGTTATTATGAGCATGTTATATGGTGTATAATGCTGTTACACTGTATTACATAGTACAATTCCTGTTTACCCAACATACTGTTTATGAGTTCCAATCAGAAAGAAAAGAAGGAAGGCAGTTACCCAGCGCTAGCAGGCAAAGCCCCGCAATGATCTCCTTACTGGCCACCACTCCAGCGATCAGCCTGTGGAGTATGGTGTTATCACTGACAAACGTCACCACCGCCTCTGCAAACTTAGAATAGCAGGAAATGTCCACAGGCGTGCAGCGGTTAAACACCGGCAGAGCTTTACTGCAGAGAGAGAGAGAGAGAGAGAGAGAGAAAGAGCAAAGCGAAATGCAGAGTAAGCAAGGGAGAAAGCTGGCTGCTATTAGAGTAAGAGCCTGAGAGTCTTACCTCTGTGGAACTGGAAGTTTAGGACATTTGTCAAAGCGCTCTGGAAGGCTTGGGTACCTATGGCCAGCCAGCTCATAGGAGCAGAGCTCTGAGCCTGAAAATGGAAAAGGAAAGCCCACAGAAGCTTATAAATGCTGTGAAATCAGGTGCGAAAGCAATCTAGTACTGATTAGGATTGAAACAGACGCAGATTGAACCCCGGTTTGCCAGAAATGATGAATCAGGTACTAGGATGTTAGCTTAAACGGATCATTTAAGCTGTATCTAAATGACTGGAGTGGCTCGGAGCAACCCTTGACGGACATGAGTGATCTAATGATCGTTACATCTTATAATCTTATGATGCCTTGCACAATTATGAACTACTAATCAATTTTTTATACTAATGACTGAAGTGAGGAAATCAGAATATTAGGAAAATCAGAGACTCAGTAAGCCTCAGCTCAGCGATTTAAAGAATCTCATTCTGCTAGCGTCATCAAGCATTGTGATTTGAGCTCGGGCAGAAAATGGGGTTACGTAACCAGAAGCCGTTTTTTTTTAAGTGTGCTCGAGGTGATCAGGGTTTGTGTGTCCATTAGCATGTTAGAGTTAGCATTCCTCTAACATGCTAATTCTTTTCGGTCGCTTTAAGATGAGCATCGGAGCAATGGCAGGACTGCGATTTTGATTGAAAGAAATCTGAATTTTGTGTTTGAATGTCTTTGGTCGCAATTCTGGCAAGGAGCAAATCAAATTATCAAATGTACAAAAAATCTGATCGAAGCTCATCTTAACTCATGAACATATGTTTTTTATGATATGCCACATTTGACATACATTAAATCACATGAGGCTTAACAGGACTCATCAGCAGTCCAGGAGAACACCTTTTCCTCCTATAACATTCTTTTTTTTAATAGCTTTTAGTGCAGTTACTGCAAAGAGTTACTGAATAAGATGCTGAAGAATTTTAGGAGAAAACTAGT
>JAAGKR010000131.1:183975-281475 GCA_011419295.1 Clarias macrocephalus
TCATGAACATATGTTTTTTATGATATGCCACATTTGACATACATTAAATCACATGAGGCTTAACAGGACTCATCAGCAGTCCAGGAGAACACCTTTTCCTCCTATAACATTCTTTTTTTTAATAGCTTTTAGTGCAGTTACTGCAAAGAGTTACTGAATAAGATGCTGAAGAATTTTAGGAGAAAACTAGTGAATAGGTTCAAATCCAAAAATCCAAAAATGTGTATTGACACAGATGAATCTTATATTCAGATATATCTGAATATATATTATATTGCAGATATATACTGCATGCATATAGAAACAAACATGTTAATTATATTCCTCTGGGGGCCAGAAGGCGTGTCAGACAGTAAAGTGGACACACAACAGCAACGCACTGGACTGGAAACAACAGACTCCCTGCAGCAGAGAGTCAACAGAGTCTTTGTTTTACTCAGCACACTTCTGCTTGCGTGTGTGTGTGTGTGTGTGTGTGTGTGTGTGTGTGTGTGTGTGTGTGTGTGTGTGTGTGCGCGCGCTTTGAGTCCAAAGTTTACATGTGCATGTGTTTGTATGTGTGTTTATTCCTAAGAGCTTGTGAATAGAGATACAGTGTGAAGGAAGATGGTATGTTCGGGTCACCAGTGCACTCATGAGGAAAGCCTTTGTCTGAACAGGGAATGGATTGACGCTTAACGACTTCATTGCCATGACATCATGGTGGCATCTGTGATGACAAACTGCTTTACTGTCCTTGTCCAGTTACTAAATTTTTAGACTGTTCTTCAGGAAACACCCTATTCATTGTCCATTTATTAAACATGCTCCTGTAGGGACACTCACCTTTAAATATACTGTATTGGCATCTGTACTCATGAACAGCTGAACAACAAATGTGAATTCAACTGTAAATGATTATGGATAATAATTGTGTGTTTATTTGAAAAGATATCGTAAAGTGTCCAAACAGTCTTCATTTCAATCATTATGAAGAGTGAGGAATCAAATATCAAGTATCAAATATGAGGTATCAGATATCAAATAATGTAACAATGCAACTAAACAAACATTTAGGATTTTAGTTTTTCACTTTCTGCGAATATCTGTTCTATTTAGCAGATATGCTTTTTTTCAGCACAACATTCGCAATATGATGAACTGAATTTTAGTTTATTAGTTATTATCAGTAATTATTATGAATAATTTTTAGTAGTAATAGTAATAATTAGCAATTATTAGTAGTAATATGTACTTTTTATAAAAGGAACTTTTTATAAAAGTAATGATAACTTTTGTTCGACCTGACATATCCGTAAAACCCAAATATACTATAGTTTAAAGTCTGAAGCCTCCCCGTAAACACACTCCAGAAAGGCTTCTATATAAGCACATACACTTTCATCGTCATTGAACTATACTGAGTTGCTGGCATGTATCTGTACCGCCTAAGTTTTAAGGGTTAAAACCCTAGTCAATCTGTAATGTGTAAAACTTGGGATTGATTGTGCAGACGTTTAACAGATGCTCTATTGTAAGTTCTGTTAGTGAGTGCCACAGCCAAAAAAATGTAGATTCTGATCAAGTTTAAAATGATCACTGTAATAGTATAAATCAGTGTATTCACAAAGACAAATTTTTCGTTGACAATTTATTTTATTTATTTTTTTGCAGTTTTATGGTAATTTTTTCACTTTTAAATTGCCCTTTTTCTTCGTGAAATTTTTGAAAAATAAAGTTTTTGGAAAGATTTCTGTTTAGCAAACCACTCCAACATTACATAAACACTACTTCACCGAAAATGCATAGTGGATTTTGTTTTTTATAGCGAAAAATAGCACATTTCATGTCGTTTGATAGGCATTTACACCTACTCACACATGCTGTAAACAAGCAAAATCTGTGTAGTTTTTATTGGCACAGACCAACGGAGAGGCAAGTCAATCACAACAGAACTGTCACTTCTAATAGATTTATTTAAATCTTAAACCTTGTAAACGCTGCCATTGCTTTTTCTCGAGCCTGAATTGCTTGAGCCTGAAACAGAGTTTCACCGTAGTTATTGAATTGTAATTAGTGAATAATGGAGTAATTGCTGAGCTGGGTTATTTAAAGAAACCTTAATTGGTTCAGGTGCTACTGCTACTGATCCATTTATCACAAAAAAAAAAGTTACTGCACTGATTTGATCATTTATTAGTCTTTTATCATGGTAATACATTATTATTATTATTATTATTATTATTATTATTATTATTATTATTATTATGAGAGTTATGAGAGTAAAAACTCCCTTTATTTCTCTATATCATCCCCTGCTACACTAATGCACTTATCCCATGCTTGGATACCATCAAGGTAGAAAGATTTCTCAGTACTTGTTTAATGGAGTTCCTTTAATATGGAAATTGCTTGGAACAAGGTCAGGACTATGTGACAATAACACCGGGTTCCTGTAATGTTCAAGTCGTGCGGTGATCAGTATGAGGTCATGCATTGTCCTGCAAAACTTGAACAACTTTGGTGATCAATCCCTGAGAATATTGCGCTCTCTGAATGTTCACAGGAATGACCACAGGGGGGTTTTGAGCCACATCGGTCTGGACTGTAAGTCAGAGATGTACAGTCATTTTTAATACGTTTGAACCGATCATATGTCTTACTACGGCTCAGAGTCGCATCACTGTGCTTGAAGTTTTCTGCACATTAATTACTTCAAGTCTCAAAATTCATCACAAGTCCTAGTTTGACTTCAATACCCATCATATAATAATAATTATTATTATTATTATACATGCTTGTTGCAGTTTTTTTTTTGACATTCATGCAGATTTTATCCTGTAAATTCGTTAGGATGTTCAAATACTTCAGAAATATTTGAAAATACACACATTACTGAATCACAGTCAGAAAAGTCACCTGAGCCTGGAAAGTTGTGTGGAACAATCATTATGTTAAAAAAATAAAAAAAAAAGATCTTATTCAAAAAGCACGGTGGTAGAGATCAGCTTGTTTAAAAGACAATGGTGGAGAGCACATGCGGCATACGGCATTCACACAGAGAAAGTGTGACGGATTTCTATGCAAAATATACTTGTGACAGAACATTGATATTCAACATATAATATGCAAATAAGTTGTGCCAATAAGCTCCACATGAATGTTTTCTCTGTAAGCCTGAGTTGGATTGGATAAGCTGCAACAGATCATCTGCTACAGAAACTGCACTGGTTCACGGTTGGTAGAGTCTCTGAACTACAGCCAGGTTTTCTTTCCCATATGTTTTTCCATATGTTTGCTTCAGTATTTTTCACTCAGCTCAGTTTGATCCGATGAACTACTTTGATGGGTTCATGTTTGCCAATGGAGAAACAATGTTCTAGTGGGACAGAGAGATTATGGATGGTGCAAAGTATATAGAACGTTTGAATGTACTGCTACCAATAGAAGTATTTTCTAATACTAGTTGAAGATCAAATTTGATCTAAAACACACTGAAGAGTATAATATAAGCCAGTGTTTTTCACTTATTACTGTTTAAACAACATTATGAGGCTTCATAGAGAGGGACATGCCTGTCAAGCACTAGCCAAGAATAACTGCAATAGTTTATCAACAGTTTATAATCATATTATTTCTAATAAAAAAGACAAAAAACATCATTGTTATAGTCGAAGTTTCTGTAATATCTGGGCAAGGTCTATGTCAACATACTTTTCAGAATATCTGTAGGTGCATCACGTTATTTAAATTGTCCTTGCATTGATTCCTCTAGTTTCTCCCTCAGATGGCAGAAGGAAAAAATGAAAGGACGGAATGCAAGGACGGAAGAATCAAGGCCAAACATGTTTGCAGAATAAGATGTCCTTGTTCATTACACCATCATTTTGACTTGTATCTTCCCTCAACGAACGTCAGCAGCATAGCACCTTTACAGGATGAATAAGTCTGTTTTATTTAAGAACATTTCAGTCCAAAATTTTTGTGGGCACCATGCGTTTGTTTCTTATTTTTAAAAATAATTTAATTAATTAATTTCTTCATTAAAATATCCACTTTATCCTGGCCAGGGACAAACAATCCACTGTTTTAAGGAAAAATCGTAATGCCTCCTAATGGTCATCTGACCGATGTACCTAATGTAAAAAATTTTATTCATCACTTTTATGTGGAGGCGAATAAATGCAACAATACTTGTATATTACATGCTAGAGTGTAATGCTTCCACTAGGATGCATTTGTGTCTCCATGCTCTCAAAGCACCCTATTCCATTACTTGTTAATAATTTCAAGTACGGTGGAAGATTGATAGATTTCAGATCAAGGACTGACAGGATCAAGACGTCAAGGTACTTTGTAAACGATAAACACGAAAAACAAAAGGGAACATAGCTTAAAATGTAAGATTGTTACATCTTAACATTTACGAAATTTATAAATGGCACTTAAATAGTGGGAGTGCTGGCTCAGGCGGTTAAGGCTCTAGGTTGTTGATCTGAGGACCCGGGTTTGAGCTGTCCTCAGTGGGTTGCCATTCCCAATAAACGCCATTGCCATTCCCAATGAACTAACCCAATGATGGGTTTTTGCAAATGTACTTGACAATACTGTTCTTGCAAGAAACGTTACAGAACAGCTGACCTGTTATCTGGTGTTGTTACTTAATTACATAATGCCATATATGTTATAAAAAAATATAATAATTAGAAGGTGTGTCCAAACATTGGATTGACCCTGATACACATCCCTGTGGGACACCTTTGGTTTTCTGATTAAAAAAAAAAAAAAAAAAAGTCATATTAATCATTTCCGCTCTACACACACTGAAATATCACGAATAAATGAATCTACAACCATTTACATGCAGAGAAATCTAAATCAATAGCCAACAGTTTGTTTAACAGCAGGAAATGATATGATCAATGATGTCAAAGACGTCTGATGTGAAACGTTACTTCATGAGTGCATGCTTTGTGCTGGGATTGACTAAAGCACTAGGGTACCTTGGAGCAAGGCGGACTTACCATTCGTCATGGCAAATTTCTTTAGATCGTCGTATGTTTTCATCTCCTCATTAGGACACTGCGACACGCAGAGTGCCATTGATTTAATCTTCCTTTGGATTATGTCTAAATTGCATGGATCCAGGAAGAACACATATCTGTAAAACATCAGATCAAATGCAAACATATTATCATGTATACAATATTATACTGCATATAAATATGAATGATAACAAAAAAAATTATACAGTATCAGATATTCAAATGTTAAAATATAAACAGCAATCAGCAATTCACGCGGTTCTTCTAATGAACAATCCAGATACTACATCCGGCTGTCGAATACAGTCTCCACTATTGTGTGATAAAAATCCGACAGCATGCAGCACATATTTTCATCCCAGGAGTGCTGGTTCACTCCAGGATTTTTTTTTTTTTTGGCAGGGAGGTGAAGCAATGGTTTGTTTCCACCCATGGCTTGTTTCTAGTCAAGATCTCCATCGTGACCGCTGCCTTGCCTTGGTCTTACATGAGTGGGGGTTGTGGGCACAGTGCCCACATGGAGCCATGAGGCCCATTGTCCTGCATATAGAGTAACAAAAGCAGCCTGTCAGATGCAGAAGGCACACACGACAGGCAAGAGGAGAAATCCAGAAAAAGAGAGAAAGCTTGGGAGCTAAAACAGGACTGCCAGTGCTGTTGGGCCCAGTAGATCTGTTCTGTACATGTTTGAGATGTGCCGCCTCCATCACATTCTCTCTGAATGCCTGGTAGACTTGTACCACAAACAAAACCCACTAAATGTTAGAGCTACAATCAAGCACGTACATTAGACGACAACAGATTGTGTTTTAGCTCTTTTTGACATGGAGACAAAGAAGCAAAATGCTGTCATAATGGAAGATGTAGTGGTGATACTGGATGGTTTCAAAAGCCAAATTAATTGAAATACAAATCAGAAGTGCTTTTAGAGGAAAAAATATCAACAACAAAGCTGAAAGACTTATTCTTATTACATTTCTTTTTTACTTTGTTTATTAGTGAACGACACATCATACTTTAGTAATTTACATTCATGGCATATGGCAGATGCCTTTTTCCAGAGCGACTTTTCACCTCAGTATACATCTGAGCAGTTGAGGGTTAAGAGCATTCTTCAAGGGCCCAACAGGTGGGTGGGGTGGGATTTGAACCTGTGACCTTCCGAACCCAGGCCAATGCCTTAACACGTGAGCTACCTCTGCCCCTGTAGTAGAACTTAAAAGTTTTAAATGTTGCTCAGCATCTATATAAATTTGTTCCTGTTATCAGTTATATTGAAGCAGCTACAGTATACACAGACATTCCTCACTAACCTCTATTTTTTTTTTCCTAATGGTAATAAAATAAAAATGTGACCAAGAAATAGGAACGCGCAAGGCATTCTGTCTTGAAACGTACTAATTGTTACAAAGTGCTGATATTGGAGACTCCTTCCATAAAATGGAAATGGTATGGAAGGAATAAATGGTAAATAAACATCTTATTGAAAGCTTTACCATGCCAATGTTAGATATTTTACATTTCTAAATGTTGAATTACAGTATAAAAAATGCACCCACTAAAGAGGTCTCTGTGAGGGAGCTGTTTCTGTATAAAAATAAATAAATAAATAAATAAAAAACATAGTGCATGGATAAAAAATGTCATTTAGCTTTGCATTTGACTCTACTCACAGTGCTGCTCTTAAGGGAAATTAATCAACACCTTTTGAAAGATAAGTTTCCAGAAAAAAGAGCACTGCTGAATGCTCAAATCATACAGGTCAGAAAGTGTGTGTTATTATTATTATTATTATTATTATTATTATTATTTACAGTAACAGCATAGGAAGTGCTAGTTGTATCATAAATGATATGTTCATAGAAAGCCAGTTAAAATACTGATGATGTAAGGTATAACGATATATTCTGATATAAAAGATATAGTTTGAGACAACAGCATTTACATACTGTTTATAGCGTGATGGTGCATTGCATAACTCGTTTCTTCCGGGAAGCCATGCCAGTGTTTGCATCTTTCCTCTCTCACGCTCCTCACACAGCCTTGCCCCTACTCTTCCTCTGCATCTGCGTGCAAACCTGGTGCTCTGGTGATTTTGTTCTGTCATGGTGAAATATGCTATCGTACAAGCGTGAACTGATAGTGATACGTTTAACAGTCTATATAAATATATGACATATAAAGTATTCTAAAGCAGTACGAAGAGTGTGTTAAACTTTGTGGTGCTGCTGCAACCTCAGCCGGGAGGCTTTCACAGCCCGAAATGTCTTTCACGGCCCTGAAAGAAAGAGTGTTTCAAAGTTCTTTCACCCAGGAGTGGTGAGAGAAAAATAATACCTATTGAGGCCACATCTTTCTGCACTGGGCGCTTGAAAATCTACAATTCATTTTCAAACATGGCAGCGCTTCAGCGCTGTTATTTTACCGGTGAAAATATGAACTAATCCCAGGAAAAATATTCACTTTAGCTTTTCTCATTCATATCGATTGGTGCAGGTGTTTGCTTACATTGAGCAAGTAGCCTATTAGTAGCTTATTTTAAACTAAATTGGCACATAACTATTCATAACATCGCTTTTCCTCAAAATTTTGATTTCACCTATGGTGCAGATTACACTTCAGGTAGCTATCCAAGTACTTCAAACTTCAAAAGTTTCATTAAATTCTGTCCAGCCAGTTTTGCTTGATAAAAAAAATGTGGTTAATAAATATTTTTTATAAAGATTATGTATGGCCAGGGGGAGCATTTTAGCGCATAATACTTGGCTCTCAGTTTGGGTATTTTACACGCCCTCTGCTGCGAATATGTTTGTTCTAACAGCCCATAATCTGTTCATACATCTTTGACTGTTCAGTTTTCATAGTCTACTTGCCTTTTTTCTTTTATATTACATTACATTATGGTATTTGGCAGAGGTCCTTATCCAGAGCGACTTACATTTGTATCTCATTAAACATCTGAGCAGTTTTAGGTTTAAGGGCCAAGCTCGAGGGCCCAACAGTGGCAACTTGGTGGTCATGTGGTTTGAACCTGGGACCTTCTAAACCATAGTTTTTCAGTAAGCCATGCTGTGTCGCGCTTTTGTTTCTGTTTCTTTAGATAATGTATTTAAAAATACATACCTACATATATACATACATACATACATAAATGATAACAGGCTCTCTATACAAGCTATCTATCTATGACACTCTGGGGGCTCTGCAGTCTACCTCAATAGAAAACTTCCTCATTAGAACAAATAGACCTATTATTGTTTTTATGTTTACATGTTTATTGATGTATTTAATCTATTTTTATTAATATACATTTCTTACATTTAGGTGACATATTTTTCAATTCCATGTGTTGCAGCATGTAGCGGCATGGTGGTGTAGTGGTTAGCATTGTCGCCTTGCACCTCCAGGGGCTGGGTTCGATTCCCGTCTCTGTGTGCATGGAGTTTGCATGTTCTCCCCGTGCTTTGTGGGTTTCCTCCGGGTACTCCGGTTTCCTCCCACATTCCAAAGACATGTAGGTTAGGTTAACTGATGTTCCCAAATTGCCTTGCCTGTAGTGTGAGTATGTGTGTGTGCCCTGCGATGGATTGGTAACCTGTCCAGGGTGTACCCCGCCTTGAGCCCTAAGTCTCATGGGATAGGCTCCAGGCTCCCCGCGACCCTGAATACAGAACAAAGCGGTATAGACGATTAGCGAGTAACTGTTGCAGCATGGTTTAAACAGTGTCTCTGCATTATATTGTGGTCGCAGTCTGTTTTAATACTAGTGCTTGTCACATTTCACATGTTGCTTTGTAGCCCACTTTGTAGAAAATACAAAGGTAAGATGTTTATTTCTCACCCCTCGGTTTGTATTAATGCACTTATTATAAGACGTTATCGCTTCTATAATAACAGCTAATACACAGAGTCGCTTGCACGGCAGAGGCTTCATATAGTCAAAGTACAATAATGAACAGATTTTAAAAAGTGTTATTTAACACTTTTTTAAGAACACATTTACAGAAGGAGTACGGGTTGTAAACACTCTCAGGCCCAGTTATGCTTTCCTTTTCCCTGTGTGTTCAATGTAAAATGACCGGGTGTGTGAGTGGGTGGGAAGAGACAGAGAGAAAGAGAGAGATGCTAGTGGGGGAAAGGATGTTTATCACAGCTCTAATGTACGTGAGAACAGGATCCAACTTGTCATTCATTAATAAACGCAAATAAAGAAAATAATGTAATTTACGTGGTGGCATTAGGGGTTTCCCAAGCGGCCACTAACCTTTCGCAGACAAACAGAAGTTGACCATTGACCATGAAGCAAAAATCACAATACCATTTTAATACTTAAAAAAATAATAATTATCATTATCCAGTACATGAGCAAAACAAGAGATACCGATACAAATAAAAAGAAATATATGATGGAAAGAATGACTAATTGGAGAGCACCAACTGAATTCCTGGCAGATGTTGGCTCAGTGCAATTCTAGCACATATTTAATTTCACAACTGTGAGCTGTCATTCACTCGTCCCTCCACTCTGCAGTGGGCCGGCCCACCTGTGGCCTTAATCTTACCTAATTACCCATACTGTCACAGAATAGAATTACTTCCATGATTCCTGGTCAGAGGATCCTAATACCTCCCTGAATTCTTAAATAAGATTTAGCTCACATCTCTTTCAGAGGCACCTTAAACAACATCTTTGTACACATGAGTCATTCATTCATTCGGGGGAAAAAAAACTAGAACTGTTACAGTACATCAAGCACATACTGCAAGTACCTAGCAACAACATACTGTATATAGGAACACTACATTTAACTTCCACGCGTCTGTGATGTGAAAAGCACCTCAGGTGAAAGTGGACAAGATTTCAGAGAATGTAGAGCTGGCAACACAAAATGCCAACATAGCATCAATAATGTCTTATGATATGACGCCCTGACTATTATATTGGTGAAACCTATATATCTTGATACAGTACATATTATGAATGGTTGAAATGCCTTATTAAATCAGAATATGATACCAAAAGGATTTGCTCGCCTGCCACATTAACTTGAGTAACATCCCATTCTTAATCCACAGGGTTTAATATGATGTTGGCCCCGCCCCCTTTTGCAGCTATAACAGCTTCAACTCTTCTGGGAAGGCTTTCCACAAGATTTAGGACAGTGTTTATGGGACTTTTTGACCATTCTCCTCCAGATGCACATTTGTGATGTTGGACGAGACGGCCTGAGTCTCCACTCTAATTCATCTCAAATTCATCATCTTTGCTTTGTGCACTGGTTCACAGTCATGTTGGAACAGGAAGCGGCCTTCCCCAAACTGTTTCCACAAAGTTGGGAGCATGAAATTGTCCAAAATGTCTTGGTACCCTGAAACATTAAGAGTTCCTTTCACTGGAAGTAAGTAACTCCTGAAAAACAACCCTACACCAGTTCCAACATGACTGCGCACCAGTGCACAAAGCAAGATCCATAAAGACAGGGACAAGTGAATTTGTTGTGGAAGAACTTGACTGATAGAATATCTTTGAGATTAATTAGAGCAGAGACTGTGAGCCAGGTCTTTTCGTCCAACATCAGTGTCTGACATCACAAATGCTTGCTTCTGGAAGAATGTTCAAAACTACCCATACACACACTCCTAAACCCTGTGGAAAGCCTTCCCAGAAGAGTTGAAGCTGTTATAGCTGCAACGGTGGGGCCAACATTATATTAAACCCTTTGGATTACAAATTGAATGTTATTCAAGTTCATATGCATGTGAAGGCAGGAGAGCAATTATTTTTGGAAATATATTATTATATATAATAATATTATAATATATTATACTGGCAGAACTCCACTTACTCTTGTCTGTTATACCAATAAAGTACAAAAAAAAAGCATATGATGGGCAGGATGACCTAATTGGGTCCATTCAAAGGTATTACATAATCAATCCATTCACATTTGTAGCATTTGGCACACACTCTTATCCGGAGCGACTTACATTTGATCTCAATATACCTGTACATCTGAGCAGGCGAGGGTTAAGGGCCTTGCTCAAGGGCCCAACAGTGGCAACTTGGTGGTACTCGGGTTTAAACCTGTGGCCTTCCGATCAGTACTTTAATGCCTTAATCACTGAGCTACTCCTGACAAAAAAACAGGTTTTGTGTCTAAGTATGTTTTACACACTTCTTTCTATTTGGGTTCTAACTCACACTGGTTTGTCTGGTAACAAAACAATGGCAATAAGACTAAAGCACAGAATGTCTGCTTCAATTTAATATTATGTGCATCCAAATCGTTGTGTGAATTTGCACCGTTTTTTTAATACATGTTCATCCAATTCACTGAGACCAAAATGCAGCCAAGAAGGTTTCAAAGCAATAAAGTAGAAGGTTCTTGTCTGGGCAAAGTCAGTCTTCCTTAATTTATATGTGTCATCATCAGGGAAAACACCCAGCATCCTCAAACATGATGTCTATAAATCACAGATTTCAGCCAATTATTTTCTACACTGAAACAAACGTAAGTGGCGACATGGTAATTTTATAAGAGAGTGATCTCTTAAATCTGTTCATTGACATAGGAGTCCCTGAACTGGCATTCAGTATATCATGTGATTTGTATACATTTTGTAACAATAAAGTCACAAAACAAATAAGCACTTACAGCTGGATACAATAAAATACCAGAGCAGCAAAAAAAAATAATACTTGCCGTTTCTAAAATTAGACAGGGCCTAATACGGTCCCCTGAGGGACATCGTTAGATAATAGTGAATTTAAATGTAAATACATTATTTCTGCTTTTACCCTGACCGGGGGGAAAGTGTCACAGTGCAATTACAGGTACACCGTCACTGAATATACTTTTAATGCATATGTATTTACAGAGGATTTACACACGTGACTTTTGTTGTTGTACCTATAAATCAGAACAAATTTTCAGACACCATAATTAAAAACACATGTAAAGACGAACATAAAATTACAATCATACTCTAGAGAACAGACCTGAAAAGCATCAGGAATACCACTTATACAGGAAACAGTACCAATAAACTGCACTCATCTCTGTTCCTATACCTCATACAAAACTCCTTTGATATACAAGGAGCACATACATTTGTGTCTGAAAGCATTTAGACAAATCCAAAGAGCTCCTCAGAAAAGAGAATAAATTAATAACTTTTTGGCAATAATTTAGCTTGTCATATTTGGAGAAAGAAATGTTGTGCTTGTCTGCAAACAGTACTGCGGTATTACACGTCATCAAAGAAAATATGAATAGAGTGATGTACCGGGACATATCAAAGGAGAACTTGATCTCATCTGCCAAGAAACTGAATCTGTGGAGAAGATAAAACAACTTTCTACAAGATAATGAACCCAAGCATACAGCCAAAATATCACAAGAAGGCCATGCATGGCCTAGCTAACCATGGGACCCTCATAATCTTGGGAAATTGCAGATGATTTGCCAAGAGGCACGGCCAAATTTAATCACAATGCTGCAAAAACCTAATTACTTATACTCATATTACTTAAACTTGATTACCATGTCTGAATATTTTCTCTATTTGATTTGCCTATTAGTTTTCTTTTTATGAATTCGTGCTTATGAATGTATATTTATTTCTTTATAATTATAAGTACAAAGTCAAAACATATTATGTGTATGAATCTGAAGTCAATATTTGACCCTCAGTTGTGTCTGAATACTTATTTCCTCTTACTGCATGTTTTACAAATTGTAAAATCAAGTAAGGAAAAAATATTGGAAGTAAGACAATACACCAAATACATAGTAGTACTAAGAACTTACAAGCTAGTAGTATGTAATACAAAGTAAACTGAACTAAACTCACCAGAAGGTACAATCCTGCCTTAACTCCCACATGAAGTCCTTCATAAAATGAAAACCTACATACTGTCAAAGGTGTCACCCTCTGCAAAGTGATTTCCTGTTCTCTCAATTTAAGGTGTTTTCGATTCTCACAGTGTGCCAGCATTTTGCAGGAAATTACCTACGATGCTCTTAATTCAATTCAAGTCAATCAGACGTCTTGAAATGCTGACTTAGCTCGGTGAGGCATCTTCCTGTTCATATGATTTATCGGCATGATCTCTGAGAATGCCATTAATATATGGCATCTTCAGATTTTTTGGATTTTATCAGATAGTTAATCGAGTCATTTCAAGCTAGTAGCATCTGGGACATCATCTACCAAGTGACTTGGGGGGGGGAGGAAAAAATACAGAACACAGCAAGATCCTTCAGCAGTGGATTAATTAAAGGACTCATTTCCCAGTATAAAAATACTGACACTCAAACCTCAATGTTAAGCTTGATTCAGCCTCGTGTTTCCGCTGGTATGAGTCAGCAAAGACAGTAAGCAAAGCTTTAGCTTAATAGATGGTAAATGCAATGTCGGAAAAAAAGCATGCAGAAAAGGACAAAAATCATGAAGAATAAGCTGTTCAAATGACTAGACCAAAAGGGCAAAGACCAGAAAATGAGAACAAGATAACCTGAAACTAGAGCAAGAGCCATAAAGGCCTAGAAATGTGGACTGAGAAAAAACAAGGCTTAAACAACAGTTTTTAATTAAAGTGTACATAATTATCCTGATAACGAATATCCTGATGAACTTGAAAGTTTGCAGTTTGATAAGACAGGAAAGGTAGGTGCGGTTGTGAACAAGCAGTTCTGGTTCATAAAGCATGGGACACATAGGACGACTTGAGCAGACACATTATCAGTGCACACAAGTGAAAGCTCCATTACTGAATGACCTTGCTTCTACCAAGCTATATTTATGAAGTACTAACAAAGAGAAGAGCACACTTTATTCCAAACACAGAGAGGGCAAATTAGTTTGACATGAATGCAAATGAATTGGGAAAGAAAAAAGAAAAAAAAAACTCTTCCTGTAGTCCATTAAGCACTGTGCGGGTTGTGACTCTGGCCCCCTTAAGGTTCGTTCTGAATTATTTATGCCTTTGTGTGGCTTTAGCAGGCCTCTAGTCTGAAGGTGAAGTCACAGCTAGCTCACATATGCACGGATGTGATAATCGAAGGGCACCGGATTGTTCACAGACGCTGCAAGGACGCAAAAGAAAGCATAAAAGAGCAGACTCACTTTCTGTCACTGTGGTCCAAGCCGCTGAGCCTGACCCCTTCGATGGCCTCATTCCTCTGGCCGCAAGTGTTGCCGTAGCTGTCATATCCAAACACCAGGCGTGCTGCACCGCCTGTCACTATAGTGTAACCACAGATAGCACCCTAAAAACAAGCAAACAACAATAAGCATTCAGCACACATAGAACAGGATTATAGAAAACAACTAGTTTGTGATAGTATTTAAGACACTATGGGACCTAGTTATGATAGAAATTCATTTAAGCATTGTTTTATTCACATTTATGCATTGTTTGAAGTTGTATTCAATCATACATTCATCCTTTGTAACCACTTTATCATGGACAAGTTGTGATGAATTCTGGGGCATAACCCAGGAATACTGGCCAAAAGCGGGGAATACACATTATTTAGTAAATACACAATATTTAATAAAGCTGTCCTTCTATTCTGCCACTTGTCAATAAATGACATGGTGAGGGAAAAAATACTGTGTATGTGTATGTGTTTTTAGGGTTTTGCTCCAGAAGAGAAACTGCAAAAAAAAGGGGGGGGGGGTGATTGGGGGAGTTGTTTTATTGGGATTAGGAGTTTCAAAACAGCTAGTTTCAGCTAAATTCCAAAAATCAATGACTTTATATGTCAGGGTCCGACAAATATTGGACTGCAACCTGGAAGCAGACTTGCCAAAGTATTTCAATAGACTGAACCATGTCTTGGTAAGATACTACAAAATTGATTTTTAAAAAAAGGGCCTTAATTCAATGATTAATTTTTCTAAACACGAACCACCTCAGCTTCTTTAAGAGAATTTCTTTTGTTGTGTTTCAAATCATATGCACTTATATAAATTATCCTGCTGAAGTTGGTGAATCGGACCTGAAACTAGAGGCGTTCGCTTAGAAACAAACAGTATTACCCCCCTCTCGTCTGATTAGCAAACCGAGAACATGGCTTATAAGAAGAAAAAAGGTTGACGGAGACATTCAGGAATATACTCCCAATTTCAAATTCAAAACAGATATCGTGCACTCGATTTATGTAATTCCGTAAAACTAAACTTGTATTTTATGCTTCCATTCAGTTATAAGCCTGAGAAAATAGAGCTGGAGATCCCTTTAAATAGATAGCGCAACCTAAAACATGCATATTAACAGGGCAATTCCCCAAACACCCATATATATTTCAGTACTAAAAATAATCCAACCCGCTAATACATTTTTAATAGTAACTTTTAATTACTCTCGGGTTCGAGTTAAAATACGATCAATATTAAGCCCCGTGTTTATGATAGATAATAGAGACCTTATGAAGAGTACATCAGCATGTGTCTTTAGGCTGTTATTATCTGAAGTCCTGAATAAGTAGCTCACCATTCCCCCGCAGAAGAGCATAAATAGAAGGAACCATGGGAGATCTGTGCAGCTTCGGTCCTCCAAGGGTTTCCATTCTCTTTTCACCCTCTGAAATGCACAAATGCAATGTCATCCCAGTCAAACAGCACTCACTGCATGCAACTAACACAGAGCACGAGCCTAGGAAAGCAGTGCTTGCTCAAATGTCCTGCATAAGCCAGTAGTATCCTGAAGGTAGAGTTAAATGTGCCAGATATTCGTTTTGAGTCCACGAGACTGCACTCATAAATTATCTGCAATTGAACCGAGAGCAAATCCCTGGGTTCGTGTTTGTCGTAAGGATAATCTCAGTACAACGTTTTATCCTGATGGGCTCCAAACGGAGAGGAGCTGCAGGGATATTTCGCGCATCAGTACACTAGGGGATGCACACTAACACACAACACACACACACACACACACACACACATAGTGAAATCCACAAGGCAAAATGACCAGCACTTAGAGAGTCAAGTGCATCCTGCTCCGCTATGGGAGGAAGAACAGGACATCCTGGATCCTATAGGATTAAACCAACACGTTTTGCAACAACAAAAACAACAACAACAACAACAAGAACAACAACAAGGCGTGAAGTCCGCGGCGGCATTGACACAAAAACAACACACCACATCACAACACAATAACACATCACATCACAAGACAGCGCGCGCTACATCTCTGTCAGATTTGTGTCTCCGGCTCGACAGAGGGCCGGTGTAGGCGGAGGATGGCACGCTTCCCTCACCTCTGCGCTACCGCAGCATCCCATTGCAGGTTTGAGTCGCACAGACCTCAACGCTTCAGCGCAAGAAAACAACAATGAGCCCAAGTTGCGGGGAGCCGATGAAGTGTGTTTGACCCCCGCATCCACCGCGTGCCGCGCACTAACACGACGCGTCCATCAGACCAGGCGCGCAAACGCGTCTCCCCGCGAACGCAGCGAACTAATATCGCCTCTTCTGCCTCCAGGTAAAGAAGGATTAATACTTCAGGATTAATAGCGCTGCACTTCCGGCCGGACTGAGCAGGTGTAGCCGGAACAGAAACGCATCGTCCACTCACGCCGCGAGCTGGCCGAGGATGCGCGCGCAAGGGATGCCGGGACGCACGACGACCCCGCCAATTTTAAAACCCCCTCCAATGGGCAACGCATGTTTTTTTTTCTGTACTATAATTTTATATAATTTTTATATATTTAATGTGATGCTAGTTCATTTCAAATAGTAGCGTTTTTTTTGTAAATAAAACAAAATAGTTTAGAATTAAAATGAAACAAAATCAAAGGTGCTTTGATGCTTTCTACCCTGTACTATTGCAAAGAAATACACATGTATAATAATAATAATAATAATTGTTGTTGTTGTTATATTGATATAATAATAATAATAATAATAATAATAATAATAATAATAATAAATCACACAGCCCAGTTTAAAAACCTAATCATATTGTAAATTCACCAGTTTAAATAAATGCCTTTTACAGCCTATATGGATGTAGTTAGCCTATCTGATTGGCTAAAATAATAATAATAATAATAATAATAATAATAATAATAATAATAAATTGTCGGCATTTATTCCCAAGCAGCCACGCCGTGTGCTTGTACAAACCTACAAAACTTCCCTACAGAATAAGTACAACCTGTATGAGCTAGATGCTAAATGTAGTCGTTTATCCATTATCAATACAGAATTAATTGCAGCATTAATTTTGATCACTTTTAATGGAAACAGGCCAAATCAGCACCACGGTCAGTGACATCAATTAGTCTAATCAATACTATAGCCACGCCCATTCCGGAAGTTCGTTAAAACAAACAAAGAAACAAATACAACCCACGACGCGTACAACGTTTTTATGGCGTACGTGTGGTAGACGTAGAAACGATCAAATACGTCTGGTAATAGACGTGTAATTCTAAAATAAACAGCACATCAAAATTCAGCGTACGTGTAGCTTTAGCTAGTAATATATACATCAATAGTTTATTGCGGACTAGAGGTAACAAATATCTCATACAGACTATTTAAGACACTGCACTTTGTCTTCAAAGAATGCACAAGTTAATTAAGCATTTCAAGCAAATCCTTGTAAAAAATATTCTATTCAGTAAACGCCATAATTGAAGGCGATTCCCCGAGACTCTTTGTGCTCTTTCTTAATTTTAACCTCCAAAAATTGTCCAGCCATCACTCTGACTTATCTGTATGTATCAGTGATCGAAACGCTAAATCCACCTTTCTCCAGATAGACCTCGGCTGATAGGAGCTTGATGCTGATCGTCTCTGCTCGCCCATCTTCCCCCGTGTAAAGCAGCATTACGAGCTGACTCCGGTAATGGCACCGAGCTGCCAAGGCGCGATGGAGAAGGGAGCCATTGTTCTATTGTTCGCTGTTGTACCAGGGAGAGGGTGGGCATTAGTGTGTGTGTGTGTGTGTGTGTGTGTGTGCCAAGACAGAGAGAGAGGGAGAGAAGAGAAACAGGGAGGGAGGGAGATACAGGTGGATGGATCAATCCCACCCAGTTACTATACTGTAAACAGCTGTAGTAAACACGTTGGGCTTCACATTGGAAATGTATTTCTCTGTCCACTAGAGGGCGGTCTAATGTAATAGATAAAACAAACCCAGGGCTTTAAGTACTGGTATAATTGTACCCTGGTGTGATTTCATGAATCTGATGTCACCAACAAGCAACCTTAGAATGAATTAATTAATAGGTTTGCTGGGTGTTCAGTCCAATTCTCTATCTAATTGTAAATAAAAACTAAATGAAAGTAGTTTTACAGCTGGTAAAAATAAATGTTAGTAAGTAAAACTTCCAAGTGTTTTATTTATTTATTTATTTATTTATTGCATCATGACTTAATCTATTTTAACAATTCACAAAAGAAAACAGCAAGTTCATTAAAAAACAAAAATAAACCTACAGCTTAAAATTAAATTAATAACCAGAAAGATTATATTAGCTCAGATGTGGTTAGCACTGTGGCCTAGCAACTCCAGGGTCAAGTGTTCGTTTCCTGCCTTGGGTCTGTGTGTGTAGTTTGCATGTTTGTGCTTGGTGGGTTTTCTCTGAGTACTCCAGTTTCCTCTCACAGTCCAAACACATGCTAACTGGCGTTCCCAGAATTGCTGATAGCGTGCGATTGCTCTGCGATGGCGCCCCACAACATGTCCAGAGGCTCCAGGCTTCTCATGACCCTGTAAAGAATATAGAAATAGCTATGACATGGTGCAGAATATAGGTAAGAGCAAAGCGTCCAAATCATACGCATCAGAATAGGTAATAGATATGTGTGTACAATTTGGCTTTGATAGTGTAGATCCAATCTTTCCAGCTGCCTTCATAATGCTTGCAAGATATGGTAATCTGGTGATGTCACAACATGGTTTTGTGTAAACATGCTGTTATCATGAGCTTTTAATTGATGAATGAAATTGTTTGATATCCGTAGTTTTATTTTGGGCAGATCTGCGCACAGTATTAAAGTTTCTTATGTAATATTTTAGGGTGTGGATGTAGAAGATTTACGATTAAGGTTAGAAGGCTATCTCTGCATGACATTACACCTATAACTACACAACAAACTACCGGTTTAAGATGTAAGGTCAGGCATCATATTTCAATTGAATCAGCCTATTCTTATATTTTGTTAAGCGATTTATGACCTAGTGTTTTTGATAATAATAGACCACATTGCATTGTGCATTGTGGTTTAGGGATGTGTTTTTTTGTGTGTGTGTGAAGTTGTTTACTGCATTTCCTCTATTGAGTCCCAGGATTTGAAGTTTTACCCCAAATCACATGAATCACCAGGAAAAAGAATAGAACAAATTAATGTCAGCATAATTTTGTTTATCTGTGTCTTGCCATTGCATAGACTGTATAGCCAAAATTATGTGACATCTGACCCTTACACCCAAATGTTTTACTTGTATAGCCCATTCCAAAACCATGGGCAATGATAAGGTTTCTTCCTCTGCTATCATAAAAACCTCCTCGCTTCTGGGAAGGTTTTCCAATGGATTTTGGAGTTTGGCTCTGGGGATTGCTCATTCAGCATCAAGTACATTAGTGAAGTCAGGTCAGGTAACATCTCTTTGTGTACAAGAGTATTGTCATGCTGGAACAGGTTTGGGCTCCTTGCTTCAGTGAATAGAAATCGTAATGCTACAGAATACATTTTGGACTTTGTTGTAACAGTTTGGCCCACATATGGATATGATGATTTGGGGCACACAATGCACATGTTGTTGTAGGACAGTATGTTCTGTTGTGCATTTTTATTTGCTCGAAAAACCTTCATAAAAACAGTTTTCCCTTATCGTAGCCTGAGCCTTCCTGTAGCAGCCTGTCAGATTCTGCAGGCTCAGGACACTTTGTCCCACAGGACAAGTTGAGTTCAGTCAGCTTTAAAGAATAATGCACTTGGGAAACACGATACGACCAGTCCATGCTTTTCCAAAGGCTTACATACATAACATGCTTTTATTTGGATAAACAAAACTTAGATCCATGATGCAAGACATACTGTATGTAGTCTACATAATGAATATTTGTTTAACCATTATTTGATGGTTATTTGAAACCACAGTATTTGATGACCTTGGTGTCAATAATACTATGCAAATATTGTTAAGTTTACAAGGGTACTTATATTATACAGCATTATTTACCTTTTGGTGAAGTTAGTCACAGTAGAAGAAGCAGCCATGTTTATCTATAGTGTTTAGCTACAGTACAGACCAAAAGTTTGGACACACTTTCTCACTCAAAGAGGTTGAATTTGTATTATGGCAAGAAAAAAGCAGCTAAGTAAAGAAAAACGAGTGGCCATCATTACTTTAAGAAATGAAGGTCAGTCAGTCCGAAAAATTGGGAAAACTTTGAAAGTGTCCCCAAGTGCAGTTACAAAAATCATCAAGCGCTACAAAGAAACTGGCTCACATGCGGACCGCCCCAGGAAAGGAAGACCAAGGTTAACAGCAGCTCAGATCAGAGAGCAGGTCAATGCCACACAGAGTTCTAGCAGCAGACACATCTCTAGAACAACTGTTAAGAAGAGACTGTGTGAATCAGGCCTTCATGGTAGAAGATCTGCTAGGAAACCACTGCTAAGGACAGGCAACAAACAGAAGAGACTTGTTTGGGCTAAAGAACACAATAAAGAACACAATAAAGAAAACTCTTTGAATGAGAAGGTGTGTCCAAACTTTTGGTCTGTACTGTGCATTTGCATCGACAAGATGGGTCCAGCACGAAAACCTGTCAAGGCCCTTTATAAGCCCATATCACACAATGAAAATTATAGACAGTGGCTGAAATGGTGACGTGTTTTCTATTTTTTTTATTTATGTCAAAGTGCATTGATGGTATAGGTGTAGTGATTAACTCTAGAATTATATCTCCTTTGTCCCTCTGTCCTTAATGGTGCTTTAGGCTTAAAGTAAAATAAAGTAATTGTTGGATTTCTTGGTAGCCCTGATCACATAATCCAACTATTCAATTATTTCAGTGTTTACAACAATGCACTGTCTTGATCACCTTTAGCTTTCATTATGGTGCACTAGTGTGGTGGTGAATTCATGTGTGAAAATTATTCCTTATGTTTGCAGAACCATATTTTCACAGGGAAGAAAAAAATTGTTATACCCTGGCCATTCAATATATTCAGGTCATCAGCCGACTTCATTTCATTGCCAAATAACTTTGCTGAGCCTAGACCTGACTAACTGAAGCAACCCCAGATAATAATACTGCCTCTAAACATTGGACACTATCCCTAATGGGTGCACTGCCCAACCTTCCAAGCTTTTCTTCTTATCCTGACATGACCATCACTATTAAATAGGGTCAATCAGGACTCATCAGACCACATGACCTTTTCCATGGCTTAAAAGTGCAAACTTTATATTCCCTGGCAAATTGAAGTGTTTTCCTAATGAGTCTCACAAGCAAGTGGTTTTTTTATCGCTCTCAAAAAATGAGTATATATTTATTTTTTCATCATAGAAACAACCAAAAACAACCAGAAAAACATGTGATCATGTGAGCTGTGTCATTCCTTTACCTATATGACCCATTTTTATTTTATTTTATTTATTTATTACTCAGTCTCATCAGCTCATGTTTGTATAGTTGGTTAAAATGAAATAAAATTCAGTTTATTAAAATGGATATGTCACTCTATACTGCACAAGCCCTATATATGTCTTTTTTTTAATGGCTAAAATGCTCTAAATTTTAAGGGCTACCCCAATTCCAGTCATTTTAAATCGCCTTATTATTATTATTATTATTATTATTATTATTATTATTATTATTTTGTGCTTTTATGCAGTCTAGTAATTTGGCTCTTCGGAAATTATGGCCTTTTTTGGCCCAGGTAGTGTATTTTGCCTAATTAGCCATGGGATTTTTATTCCTTAGCCTTTTACACACACATAGTTCTCTGTTTAAAATATTAATAGGTTTCTTGAGTTTTTTTTTCTCCATAAATTTGGATTTAAAAAAAATTAGACACCCTTAAATTGGTTTGATCAGACAAAAAGGGTGAAAATGGGGTGAGATTTCCATCATCTCATAGATAGATAGATGGATGGATAGATCTAAGGTCCTTGGTTTTGTTATTATGGGAAATAAACATTTATGTTCCTATTGCTCTAGATTTGACGCTCAGTTTACAAGTTTACAAAAATAAGCCCTCATACCTAAGATTACGGGAAGGCACAGCGCGTCCCCGTGACTGTGCTTGGCAGAGCTTTCGCTCATTCCGTTATTTCCTCATTTTGTGATGTCATTCGTCATCAGTAATGTCGGACACGAGCTCATCACTTCCGCGAACGCGCTGTACTGCAGCATCTGTCTGGACCAGCTAGCGGGCCATGACGTCACTCGACCTTTCCCCTAGATTGGGAGCGCGCGGGGTTACCTGTGGTCAATCTGTAAGGCATGCTGAATGTGTATGAAATTCCCTTATTGTGGATTCCAGTCTAGATCTGATTAACACTGGATAGTAGATTTATTCTAACCAGAAAGACAAATCTGTGGATTTTTCCCCCTCTTTGGGTTTTTTCATTTCTTTCCAGTAGCTCAATGACCCATTCAATTCAGAGTCATTCAGTACAATATTTGTACTTATATTTTTAAAAAAAAAAAACATTATTTGGAAATTGTAAGAATAGAATAAATTAAAATAAAGTTGGGAGACAGGTACAAATGAATCAGATACCCCTAAAGCAGGTACATTTAAAGAAATTTAAGGAAGTATATCAAAAGAATTGTTACCTTTGAACCTGGTAACGTAATAACATCAGTGAGAGTACAAATGAGTCAAGTTTGGAAGAGTACTGCACTTTAACCTTAAATCAAAGATAAGGGTTTGAAATAAATTTCAAAAATCTGATCTGAATTAAAGTAAAGAGATTTCTTAAATATTTCACCCTGATTTTATCTCATGTATAAACCCATTGCATCATTTTTACAGGTTCAAAAGTACAATACAAAGAGGAAAAGCCAGGGAATGTACTTTAATTTGGACAATGGTCATAGTAAAGTCAAATGGAAGTCAAAAGTCTAAGTCTAGAGATAGACTCTGTACTGCCTGTACTGTCACATCAGAGCTGACCTCTTTCAATCCCAACTGTTGTCAGAATTGGGCTATGAAAAAACTGTATTGCTTGTGTATATGTAATGACTAAACAGGCCTTGTTTCTTTCTTTCTTTTTTTTGTTGCTTTAGTTAAGTAATCTTAACTTGTACTGCTGTCCTGCTGACTATTAAGCAATATTATGCTCCGAATGACAACAATAAGGAAACTATTCTCAACCAAGCATGTGAAATATTTAAAGTGTTTGAGAAGCAACATGTTCTGCAAAGGTTGAGTCAGCCCAGGTGACCTTTGGCTGCTCTAATGCTATCAATAGCCTGTGATTAGGCTCAGTGCTGTGGTTTCACAAATGCATTTACCATCAGCATGAAGCAGTGAAAACATGAATCATCTATCTTCAGCTCGTGGACAAATTATTAATGTGTCTTTCCATCTTTTTTTTTTTTAAAGATTTTATTACACAGGCCAATAAAATGGTCCTAGATACTGGAAATGAAACCTTAAGTCTCATAAGAAAAGAATAGCATAAAACAGAAAAGAAGTAGAACAAAAATAAATAGAATAAATATGTAGCTATTTTATTACAAATTAAATGAAATATGCTTAATCAGTAAGTGCTTTATCCTGGTCAGGATTCACGTTCCAGCCCAGAAATAATCAGTGCAAGAGCACACTCTGGATAGCTGGGAGTGTGTTTCAAGTTGACCAGTGTGCATCAGTCCATCACAGGGCTCAGGATTGGACCGGGGCTCTGTGAGACAGCAATATCATCCATGTTGACAGATTTGTCCTATGCTGTTTGACTAAAACACATATACCTCCCTAAAATCAGGAACATTGGGAAGCTCTCCTTAACCCCAAGTTCAACAAGTGATGCCAAATCTGGTCACAACACCAGCAGGATTTCTTCAACATGAAATTAATATATTCCCTAGTGTTTGTTTGAAATCAGTAAGCATGCAAAAATATTCACTTCACTTAAACTGTAACATAGACTATACAGTTTGATGTTTTGAGGCAGTCCATCTACATTATTATAACAGCTAAGCAATAATCAGATAAACATGGGCACATCAACTTCATTACTCTTTGGAGATTGAATTGACATCCCACTTCCAAGGTAAGTCAAACAGTATTATAGAAGTGTAATGAGATGTAAATTATGGAGCGAATACTATCTATAAATTGTTTGTTTATTACTTAAACATTGTATAATTAACTCTTTAAAATCTCTATCTGACAAATCAGTAATATAGATTTTGCTTTGTGTAGGATCAATTACAGATGGCACAGTGACTTGATAATTAGCACTGTCTGTTCGGTGTGTGTGTGTGTGTGTGTGTGTGTGTGCATGGAGTTCACATGTTCTTCCCATGCTTGGAGGGTTTCCTCCGGATACCCTGGTTTCCTCCTACAATCGATTTTTTTTTTTAGATTTTACAAGATAAAGCGGTATAGACTATGAATGAGTGGTAATTTATTATTAGTCACACTCACTTACTCACTCACTCACTCACTCATTGTCTATATCGATTTGTTCTGTATACAGGGTCACAGGGGCCTGGAGCCTATCCCAGGAGACTAAGGACACAAGGTGGGGTACACCCTGGACACACACATGCACTCACACACTCATTCACACACTACAGGCATTATTAGCTTAAACTGCATGTCTTTGGACTTTGGGAGTAAACCGGAGCACCCGGAGGAAACACAGGGAGGCGGGAATCGAGCAGAGATCCTGGAGGTGCAAGGCGACAATGTTAACCACTAAGCCACCATGCCACCCAACTTGTCACATATTAGAAAAAAAAACAAACAAAACAAATTAAAAAAAAACTAATTTATATTATCTGTGTAAGATGTAAGGTTCAAAAGAGCATCCTGCTATATAAACCACTGTATATCAAAATAAGAATGTAGAGAAATATGTGCGAGGATGACAGGAAACCAGTGTTTACTAGTTAGTGCATTGGCTCATCTCGGCTTTTTTTACTGGATGTTCGCCTACTAAGGAGGATGCATCTACCCACACCCACACACTCTCACACACACACACACAGACTCACGCACGCAGGCGCGCGCGCGCTCTCTCACTCCTCGTGACCGGAGGTAACCTCTTTAGTGTGCGTCCTGACTGCTCTATAAAGCCGCTAGCGGACGGAACAGATGCTCTTTGCCAAAAAGACAGACTTGCTTTAACAACACACACACACACAAACATCGAGCAGGAGTGACTGAATGGGGGAAAGAGTTTAAAACCGAGTTGTACACGGAAACACAGCGAATGCCCGAGAACAAACCATCAAGGTGTGCTGGAGAAAAGGTAACGCACAGTCGGTTTTCTCACGTTTCATATAAAGTGTTAGGCGTAATAAGTGCGAGCCTGTATACTGATAATCTCATCATCGTTCACTTGATTAATGGCTGGATACGTTTCAAATGAGTTTAAGTGAACGAGAAAATGTCAAAAAGTCTTGCTATTATTATTATTATTATATACAGTGTTGTTTTGTTTGGAGAACAGATTCATGATGACTTCATACAAGCTTCTTCTTCTCCTTCTTTTTTTTTCTTCTTCTTCTTCTCTTTTTTTAAGGAAAATATAATTTGCTCCAAAGTTTGACAGTCATTTGGGATTCGTTACACTGTAACTGTAACAGTAGTTTTCTTTAAAAGAAAGAAAAGAAGAAAAAAAAAGAAAAGAAAGAAAACTACGAACAAAAGGAACAGTAATGATGTTACTTAATACCCCATGGAATCTGTTCAAACCGCAAACTGGTTGAACTGAACTTAAATTAAACTCAAAGGTATATGATGTTTGCGTTGAATTTGAAGTAGTCATCGAAATGATTTCTTTACACATTTCCCCGAAGTTCTCACAGACAGGGAGTTAGCCCACAGATACAGGCTTCACCCATGTGAGGGTGACGTATTAAAGAGGTGTTCTACAGAATGTTTAAGACATGTTCCCACTAGTCGGAGAAAAAGAGCATGGATAATAAGAGGTTCGTAAATACATGTAGCTGTGGAAATCAGATACAGAATCATACAAAAGACAATCTTTATTTGCTTGGATCATTTTCTCTTTCGAACATGAAGAGAGAATATTTTTGGGAGTGTCTGTTATCCCCCCCAAACCCCCTTCAAAGTTTTTGTCACACATGCTCATGTCATTTTGATTTGAAATGGTGAGATATAAACCTACGCCAATTTCTTTGTTTATTTATTTATTGTACAAAAGTATAACAAATAGGTGACGGCAAGGGTGTTTAGTGCTTAGCACTGTCGCCTCGCGTCGCCAGATTCATGGTTCCTCGGGTTCCCCCCGGATACTGCGGTTTCCTCCCACAGTCCAAACACAGGCAGGTTATGTTAGTTGGCGTTCCCAAACTGCGCATGGTGTGTGAATGACTATGTTGGTTTGTGTGCCTCCGATGAATTGGCACCCTATCCAAGGCGCACCCTACCTCATGCCCAGAGTCTACTCGGACATGCTGCCACCCTGTACATAGGATAAGTGGTAGAGAGGATGAATGAATGAAAAAGAAAACAAATAGGTGCCAAAAGGCTTTTTAATGATACTAGATATGCACCATAAAACTTTCCTTTGCTAAGCTTTACTACTCTGGTAAAACAACTCTCAAAGATATTCTATTTACAAAAATTCATACAGAACTAATCATGATACTGAAAGGAAAAAAAGTAAGGAAAACATGTTGCAGCCTGTAAAAATCGTATTATAAAAAATTTTCTTAAAATGTGTGAGAAGTAAAATAAATGGGTGACCTCATGCTATGTTACGTTGGCTCTACTACGTCTCATTTGCGCTCTAACTTGATTACACACACCTGGTAGAAGAAGCATGCCCAGGTATGTGAAGAGGTTTGGCACATCTTTACTGTTCCCTAAAAAAATTTACCTGTCCCAGCCAAAAGTTGATATGGCCTAGGGATTTCTCCATAATTAACAGACCACACAAGTTAAGCGGAATTTTTGCACTATGTCTGGTTAATGCCAACATATTCCTCCTGTTCTTCATAACACTTAAAAATGGATTTCTGTGTGATCAGGGAATGGAACCATTTTCCTCTGGTGCTGACGTGTCTTTATTGTTTTCTGATTTGCCTGTCTAGTGGAGTCTACAATATATTTGTTCAACATTTCAATTAAGGCAATAACTATACTGAATATATGTTATGCATATGACTATATTCATAAGAATCTGGAGTTCTTGGATGAAAATAGGTTGAGTACTATATCACTTCAGGACTGAATGTGTGATTATCTTAGATCCACATCTTACTTAAGCACAATCGTATCATTGTAGTAAGTAAGGCTGTGGAAATGGTGCTGGGATGGGTAGTTTATAAATTTGGTGTAGTTTAAAAAGGTTATTGTGTGTTTAATCAAGTATTTCTTTTATACAAAAGAAAATTTTATACTTAATTATTTCCTCATTAATATAAAATTATAATGCATGCTTTTGTAATTCATTCATTATTAAAACATATCCACCCAAATAAGCTGTATTGTCGTTCCATTTATAATCACATTTGTAAATTTGTATGAACTATAACAGGAATATATACTAATGGTATAATATTGAAGGACAAGTCAAAACAATTCTTTACATGTACATAAAGTTTAAAAATGCCATTTACAGCATCAGTGCATTGAAAAAAATTCATCAGTGCATTAAAAAAAACTGTTCATCAAAAGACAATGCACTGGCATTGCACAACAACATCAAAACATACAATACAATACATCAAAACAGTCAAATGCTTTTGAATGATAATGGATATGCATCATAAAACTTTTATTTGCTAAGATTTACTATTCCAGTGTAAATTCTTACAGACAATTCACTTACATGGAAGAGAAAATCAAGCATCTGGTAAAAAAAAAAGAGAGAATGATAATGTGTTTATTGATACAGAAGTATTCATAATACTGAAAGGAAGAAAGAAAAGGAAAACATGTTGTGGCATGTAAAAATCATATTCTAAGAGTCTTGGTGTGTGAGATGTATTTAATATTTAGGTTTGAGACCGTTTCTACTGGAGTAAAATACAGCTTAGCCACTTCTGAGTGACTCAATTCTGATTGAATCAGTAAAGATTCCGTGGACTTTAAACAATGATGGCTAGAACTGAAAAAAATCACACATATGAATTGTTTCATCAGCATGAAACAATAGCAGCCCACTTCTCGTTGGCTTTGATCAAGTGCAGTCGTTGCTGTGCAGCTACCTGCCAGGACTGGGCAGGGACATAGAACTGTGAGAACGATACTCCACCTACAATAAGGTCCTTTATTATCGGGAATTCTGGGATGGGTTCCTCTAAAACCGGGTTGTGGGCAGGATACAACAAGACAGAACTGGAGACGCGGGCATTAAAGACGTGAGCAAGAGGATTTCAGATAGGTTGCTGAACTTTAGCCTGGACTTTTGAGCTGCTCTGTTGGTTGCACTTGGATGCCTCTTATTTACTCGTCCTGCTCTCCTCTTGTGTCATTGCAGTTGAGAGCTGCACAGAGCAGCGTGAGGAGGACCTGAGTGAAGATGTCTGTCTCCACTCAGCTGGGCCTGCTGTTATGGAAGAACTTCACTTACAGGAAACGACAGACGGTAAGTTTGGTCTAGAAACCATATGAATGTGAATGAAGACAAGTTGATGCATGTGCGTAACATATTTTTACAGGTTAGTGTGACTGACTAGTGGGACAAAATAGCAAGACGAAATAGACTATTTAGAATGCATTGCTCATCATGCGTTCAAATGCTTTCTTTTGTTTATTGTCCTGTAAATCTATATACCATGTTTATGACAGTAGGTTTAGTGTGAGCACGTATGACATTGTTATCTTTTATATTAATCTACACTAGAGACTCATGGCTTAATACCTGTTGTAAATCTGTCATCTGCGGACAAACAGTGAACAAAGCAGGATCTCTCGAAATAGCAGGGCCCCATTCAAGGAATATGCAGATCTTTGAATAATCTAAAGGGCCTTCAATTTTAATCCCTTAACCTTCAGGCTTATTATTTATTATTTCATGTTAAAGTGCATTCGGTAAATGCTGTACATTTACATGCTTCTCTAATCACACAACTATGCTGTATCCTAGATGTTTAAGAGTTTACACATAGCTACAGTAATTCCATGAAACACATGTTAAATTCTTTAATGGGCTTGAGGATTTATGTTCTATACAGTGTTAAAGTAAGCTTTTTTTAACATTTCAAAATCGAAGCTTAAGGAAAAACAAACCACACTGCAAAAATAAGCAAGCAGTCAAACCATTACCTCACGTGGTCAGTATTGACCAGTATTGAACATGCACCAACATCATAGGATGTCTGTGTGATCGCTTCACATGTATGCTTCCTGTATCTGCAAATGTATAATTACGACATGACTGACAATGTTTTAATAGTAAATGTTGTGAATAAACGGAGCCAAGGAACAGCTATATAGTGTCACAGAAGACGTTGTGTCTACAGGATAGGTGTGCTAATCCACTCCCTTCCTGAAAGCTCTATTAGCAAGAGACAAAACCTTGTATTTTATTGGGGGAGGGGAGGGGGGGGGGGACAATTTCCACACTAACATGAAAATTCTGATCTCTGTGTAATCCTGACTTTTTTTTCTCTCTTTCTCCTTTTTCTCTCCACATGTTTACATTTCACAGTTCCAGCTGCTAATTGAGATCGTATGGCCCCTCTTTATCTTCTTCATCTTGATTGCTGTGAGATTGCACTACCCCCCATATGAACAACATGAGTGTAAGTCATATTCCTTTTCAGTGACAGTTTTGACATTTTTTATATTAATTTAATTTAGGTGCTTTTTAACACCACATGTTTGCTCAGTACCTAATATGATAGTAGAAATTTAACTGGCTACTGTGTTTTATTATAAAAAACAAACAAACAAACACATTAATCCTATAACAAACCATGGATGGTTTAACACTTTCCCTCCGCACAAAAGATAAGATCCCATTGAGGTGAGAATGCACACTTGACAGAACTTGGCTTTTTCTTTTCACTGCTGCATTTATGATCAGTCATTATCAGTAATAAGAAGGTGAATATGGGGCCAGACTGCCAGTAAACACTTACATCGTAATGCAGGTCTGTTCAGTGCAAATTTCCTTTCAAAGGTGCATCAATTATCCTTAAGGTCCAGTTAAGTGTTTTTAATGTTTTTTTTTTTCTTTTTACTTTCCATACTTAAATATATGGAAAGCTATCTCGAAGATACCTATGTGACATTCACATGACAATATATATATATATATCGAAAAGCAAATCAATTCAATTGCCTTTATTGAGTTTATTAGAGGTGAAAACTTAATGGCTCATCAGCACATTGAAATCAGTAACCAGTACATTTATTATGTATTACCTGCAGTTATAACATCAGTATCACATCATGGATTTTATTGGACCTTAATGTTCTTCAACCTCCTTGCTATTCCTCTTGGCATGTTTTCACTGGCACTGGTAGAAAATATTTATAAAATGTGCAAGGTAAACTGTAAAACTTGCTTTGTTCTTGTTTAGTGGTGTTATAAAAGATTTCATGGAACAAGTTACTTAGTGTTCAATTTACTTATGTTTCAAGATACTATTCTTTACTAACTACAAAGAACTCATTAATGACATTCTGCATATTAACACATCATTACAGGTGCACCACCATTATGGATTCCTGACAAATTACACATTTCCCATCACATGACAAGGGCTTATTATAGTTCACTCCTTGTACAGTGTTTTTCAGTGTTTTGTTTTGGCCCTTGGTTTAGTGTCTCTTCTTGAAGGAGGAAGCACTTGCTGTGCTGTCTCTCAGTTCTGCATAAATGCAGCCCGGGTTTAACACAGTGGTATCACTTAGTTGTGAATCATGCAGGATGTGTTTCCAGGCATGTTGCAACTGTATAAGAAACAAGGAAACAAGTTCCCTTTTTCTGTGGCCAGTTTTGAAGAGTTTTTCATTTAACAGGAAAAACAAGCAGAAAAAATAACTAGAAATGCAGATTGACTCAGGCTTAAACAGGGTTTTAGGAAACGTGGTTAGCATGGTGGATGTGATCATTTGTTGGTTGAATGCGTGCAGTGTATTTATGTACTGTATATTGGCCGTACACTAGTTCCTTGGATGTTATCTTATCTGTTCTGTGCTTAGCTTAGTGAAGGGCCAGTTGGCAGTCTTAAGGTTGACTGATAGCAGACATACTTATTTGACTTGTCACACAAGTAAACTTGTTATCCTTTGTTTGGGCATGAGCCTTAGACCAAAGGTCCTACATTTTGCTTAGGCAATCATTCTCCCTAGAATAAAGTCTTTCTAAGATAGGTTCTTTTCTGAAAGGAGATTGAAAGGTGCTGAAGTTTCCTAGGCCACAGATAAGATGATCACAGGGTCCATGGCTGCTATCTGAGTCATGTCCTTTTAGAAGTCTGAAAATTGCACAACTAAAATAACAAAAAATTACACAGATGGGACCCAATCTCTCCATCAATTCGTTTCAACATTTGTTTGACAATCCTCAGAAAAACTGAGGATATGCACAACTAGAGTTGCCAACCATGCTTTATTTGTTCCCAGTTTTTTTCTTTCTTTCTTTCTTTTTTTTTTTACGTTTTTACTTTTGCATTTTGCATTGTGGGAACATTTTATTTTTACTTAGGCAGTTAATAAAATTTTTTTCTTTCTCTCTTTGGGTCTCAGGTCACTTTCCCAATAAAGCCATGCCCTCAGCAGGCACCTTGCCATGGATCCAGGGCATTGTGTGTAATGCCAATAACCCATGCTTCCGTCACCCCACCCCAGGGGAATCTCCTGGAGTAGTCGGCAACTTCAACGATTCCATGTAAGTTTAAACCTGCATCTCTGTACATGGCATCAGCCCAATAGTAATTCCAATCATTTGTAACTAAATGATTTCTAATAACTAAAGTAGAATGTACTGTTCAAGTGACAGACTAAACAGTATTAGTCTAACGTCTCATCTTTTACATCTTCAGAATATCACGACTTTTTTCGGATGCCAAGAAAATCCTCCTGTACAGTCAAAATGACAAGAGTCTGGATGGGTTTAAAGAGTTAATCGACGCAGTGAAAGCCATGCAGAACAGCTCATCAGGTGAGATTAAAGTTGTGGGAGTGTGGAAAAAAACTCCTTATGTCTGCTCAATGCGTAACATAACCTTAGGCATTATTTTATGCTGCTTTGTTCAGGCAAGTATTTCGTGTGAATGTCTGATAAATGTCTAACATCAAATATGTAAATCCATGTGTATTCCTTGTGGGCTGTAAGAGGCTATTTGTACAGCGCAAAATGATCTACGTAAAGAGGATGTGGGCGATGGGTAGTTTTGAGAGTTGAGAGCTTTTGGGCGAGCTGAGGCAAGTTAGTGACAGGGTTTGTGTGGGTGAGGACTAGAGGAAGATATACATGCACACGCAAACACATGCTGTTCCATTCAGGCCTCACGCAACATCAGTCTTCCCCTTGCTTCTGTTTAGTATGAGCGCAGAATTCTCAAGATTCTACAATTTCTCTTTTACTCACAGAAATGACACATTGTCTTAACTGAGTTACACTTTACTCGGGACAGTATATTCAATTCAATTTTATTTGTATGTCACTTTTAACAATTGTCAAATTGTCACAAAGCAGCTTCACACAAACAAAAGAATTATTTAAGTTTGTATGGAACATGAATCAAAATGGTCAGATAGTTCCTGATGAGCAAGCCGAGGCGACGTATATGCATTTAAAAAGTGGTAAAGTGCTCGCTTTATCATGTGGAGATCGCAAGTTCGATTCCCGGGTGGTGCTGTAACCTCTCGCAGCTGGAGGTCCAGAGAGAGCTGATTGGCCGAGCTCTCTCGGAGGGGAGGGATGAGAGGTACTTAGTGCTCCCACATTAATCACGACTCTACAGCCAATCAGGGGCATCTGTGATCTCACGCAAGTGGAAGGAGCGGATAGCGCTGTCCTCCGAGTGTGTTACACCGACCCCCAATGGTGCGTGAGCGAGCAGTTCGAAACGATACGGTCGGTTGGCGTCACGTGGTTCGGAGGAAACATGTGATAGTCTTCGGCCCTCCCAACTGAGTGGTAGAAGTAGCCTTAATATGCCCAAGTGATGGGGAGGTATTGGATACGACTAAATTAGGGAGAAAATTGGGGGGGAAATTATTTTTTTAAAAAGTCATGGTTGGATGATCTAGGAGGCTGGATTTTTATCTATTTTAATCATGGGTTCTAAAAAATCTGTTAAAAGTGCTATTTAATTTAAGAATTGTGTTGATGGATTGTATGGCTGTTTTATTGACCTGAAACTGCTTTTAAATATGACCTTTTCATCCTGCCAGTTACGTTCGCTGAATAAGAAGACATCCTTTTAAAGACTTACTTTAACTGGAATTTGGTGGCCAGATATAAAGCTTCCATTTATCTTGTTTTTCCATTTTGGCATCAAAAGGATGTCTTCTTATTCAGCGAACGTAACTGGCAGGATGAAAAGGTCATATTTAAAAGCAGTTATAGACTTAACAATCGCATAATTATTACAACAAGTTTGTTTGATAATTACACAAGTTTTTGCTAGTCGTTACCTGCTCTGTATGTGCATGTTTGTTACACTCAGCTTTACAGTCCTGCACTGATAATGCACTGCTGTTTTTACGATGTCATCTGCATAGTTGTTATCTCATATTACTCCTGCTTTATAACTTTATACTTCCATTCTATCTAACACCATGTTTACTCTTAATAAATAATAGGCCGTAGTAAAGCTGACTAATTACAAATAGTCAGATTTGGTGCTGAGTTTTGGAAGTTTTATCAAGCATATAGGAAAAAAACAAGAAAGGCTATTTAATCTAGACACAACTTCAAAAATCTACTTCTCTGCCACTATAAGAACATGAGTGCATGAATGCTTTGAACATGCTTTCCAGGTATTGTGGAGGCTCTCTGTGTTTACTCCTGCTGTGCCGACATTTAATTTCGGCTTTAGTATTTTCTCCTTATAAACAGATAAAGGACTTGAAAGCCCTGTGGGTCAAGGGGTTTGTGATTATTGGCCCTAGCTGCTTAGTGAGTTCTGCTTAAACTCATTCACACGAGCATCCCAGGAGGGTTCTGGGCCTTTTTTCTCAACGCATTGTACAATTTATCATATTTAGTAATAGTTTTAAGTGAATAGTCCTTAATATGATTCAGTGGTGTTTAGTTCAGCTTCCAAAGTGTAAATATTGGAAATAATTTATATGGTACTGAGGGATCTATTTAGCTGCTTAAATATGTGTCCAAATATTGATTATGGATTATTCTTATCTTGTGAAAATGTAAACTCGACTGTTCAATCTTGTTGAGCTGAAATTATTATGTATGCAGTATCAATCAATGCACATAAATGAACTTTAGTAATCAAGCAATTTGAAAACTATTGATTTCAGTTCTTTTTATACAGGAAGTCTAGGATTTATTCATAGCATGGTAATAATTCTCCCAATTAAGATACGTTAATTCAAACATTAGAGTTAATTACTCATGAATTACTCATGAATTACTCATTTGTTATCTGCCCTTCTTAGAATAGTATTTACTGCATGTGCCTTAGCTTGTTAATGTCCAATTATCTCCATGTACATAGATACATACAGTATGTAGATTACTATGTACATGTACTGGATAACTTAATCCAATACTTCATGGACATTTTTGACATTTTTTATACTTTGGTAAGTGTCAGACAATGGACATATTAGGCACTTCCTGACCAAAAGAATGGCTACTTTAATATTTTATTGGATACCCTTTGGTATGATCATGGTATGCATTCGCCATGGCATTGTTTGAATAAGCTTATTCAAAGTCACAACATTTATTCCAGTCCACAGACACATTAATTTCTCTCCAAGTTCTTGTATTGATGATGGGAGAGTCGGACCTCTGCGTGAAGCCTTCTCCAGTACACCCCAAAAATTCTCTTTGGGGTTAAGGTTTGGACCCTGCGTTAAACAATCCTTGTGTGAAAAGGATGTCTCATGCTCCCTGAACCTACTGTATGTTTGAGCCCAATGAATCGTCGTCATCTTGAAATATGCCCAAGCCATCAGGGAAGAAAAAAATCTACTGATGTGAAAACCTGGTCATTCAGTGTATTCAGGTTATCAGCTAACCTCATTCAACAGTGCCAGACTCTCAATAATGCTGAATGCATTTCCAATTATTAGTTTTTAGACCATATTTGTTGGTAGTTCAAGTGTTCATCCCCTGTTCAAATGCCTTTTCTCATTGGTACCACAGTTCCCATTTAACAACCTCAACAGGTTTATACTTTATCCATTTTTGTCCTTAAGTGTGGTTCCAGTGTGGAAAGTCTTCAAAATGTAGGAATCTATCACCTGCTGGGGCTTTTTGTCCCCTTCTCCAGAATGGAGAGTGGATACACTTCCAGCCTTTGTTCCCTAAGAGCCAGATAGCAGAATGGGAGCATTGAAGCCAGACAGCCAGGCGATTACTTAAAGTGGACTTTTAAACCGGCCCTTGGAGGGAAGGTGTGAATGGCAACCCTGAAGAGAGGTGTGACTCCTGACACTTGAGAGTGTGACTTTAGGGGGCATTTACCATTCATATTGCAGGAAGGCTAGGTTAAAAATATTTGAAATTATCCAGAAGTTTAAATATGTTATAGTCAGAAAAACACATTTACCCATATTAATATCTGACGGGTTCTGTTTGAGATTTCAGGATTTAACTGCAGTACGTAAGAGTATATGGTTGCTATTTGAACTCAAAATTGATTGCATTTAAATATCCCAAGCCTTACATGGTAAACTATTTAGAAAGAAAGCATTCTCTACACCGTTCTAAAATGTTACCAATGTTCATCCCAAATGTTACCAACGTTCATCCCAAATGTAGGCTCTGTGTGAATTTTCTGTGCATTGCCAGGCTTTACCTGCTGGGGCATGCATTTGAACTTTCAAAGAATAAACGAAACCTAATCCAGAAAAGAGCAGGAAACAGGAACATACAAAGGTCCTACACCTCACTGAGCTCCTACGCATTCAGCGTGTGCTTACATGTATAATGACAAAGGCTTAGGGACATGGCAGGAATGCCATTGAAAGGAAGGGGGAATTCTGGAAAAAGGGTATAATTATGCTAAAATATTAAACTTCTCAAATGAATGTATAGATGACCATTTGGGTCAATTTATAAAAAAAAAATCATGTCTGGTCGAATTGCAGGAACTTAATGAAAGTATTTGTTAAACCATTTTAATTCTGTTTTTTCTTAGGTTTCAAGCTTAAAGACTTCTTAAACGACAACGAGACCCTGTCTACATTCCTCCTGCAAAACGCTTCCATCACAGATGATGTTGTACAGGAAATTCTAATGGCAGAAGTGAACCTGGAAAAGGTGAGCAGTGAGACAACTAGACTAAACTAGAGCAAATTCTAAACTCATTTGGTCCCAGTTTTCACATAATATTGCAATGTATTATCTATAATATGTGCTATAACTGGATAATTGTTCCTCTAAATGATGCACTATGTATTTAAATGCAACTTTATTGTCCTTTTCTCTTCCAGTGGTATATGACTTTCATATTTAAACAGCATTTAAGACATGTTCACTGTTTTACAGGGCAATTTATTATTAACATAGCTTCTGTGTAATCAGCTATAAAGAGGAGCAAGTTGCGTAAAAAAAAATATTCACCAAATGGCCATTCACAGTCAGGCAGCATTTCCAGTAAATGAGGGGTGAAAAATATAGGGGGGAAAAAAGTGTCTTAATAAGCTGTTTGCCCACGACAAACTGCTAGACAAGTTTCAACAGGTCTTTGCACAGACGCTACGAATGTCTGGAAATGTACTGGGGAATAAACACAATTTTTCTCCACGATATACTCTCAGCTGGGGTTTAGTACCGAAATCTCTCATAATTGTTCAAATATGTTGCGAGCTGGTGCCTCTGAAGGCCATAGCACAGCCTTATCATCTTTTCCATTATCATTAAACTATTCATTGAGTCCTCTTGTCCTGTTGGTGGGGGGGGTAGAGTCATCCTGGAATAGACAACTGCCTATCTATTAGAATAGAAGAACGTCATTAGAGGATAAAAGATATAAGTGATTCCTCCGTCAAGGGGACGTCAAAAAGATGCCAGCATTGCATCACTGCAAGAGTTCCCCAGTTTTTTTACCTTGAATTTGCCAGGATTTTGTATATACAGTATTTCTTACTCTTTTTTTTATAGTTTATTTATGAATCTGCTATCCACATATTAATTCATTGATAATGACATAGCTACTTACACCACAGGCTTTTCTTTGCTCTTATCTGGTTGCAGGTGTTAACACGAGGCTATGGGGTTCATCTGAGGACCATGTGTAACACTTCCATCTTGGAACAGTTTGTGACTTTCCCAAACAGGGAAGTAGCAGAACTTACCCAAAACGTGATCTGTGGTTCACCTCAGCACTGGCTGAACCAAGCCGAGAAACACTTCATGGCCAATCTGGACTTCTTTCGACCTCTAAGGGTAAGACAGTTGCATAAAAAAACAAGGTTAACTGACAAAAAAAAAACATCTTAGGAAGTAACAGCTCTTTCCACAGTAAAAGCGAGAAACTGCCTTGAAATAGAAGCATATAACCACAAAAGATCATTGTTACATTGTAGACAGAATCATATTAAATACTGTTAATTTTAGCAAAGATAACGCTTTGAAGAACTCTGGCTTGATTGTGTAGCATTACTTCATAATTTTACGGTCATAATCGATGGTATTGTGATCAGACATTCATTTAGCTCAGACTCAGGACTGTATAGGGCCTTTTAAAAAAAAAAAATTTTTCATCATAATCAATTGTTTACACACTTATCAGATATTGTAACTGTAGCAAATACATCCTGAACATCAATTGATCTTGATTTGAGATTAGTTTAATAACCTGTGGATGAAGGAAAACCTTTATTGTTTGTTTAGGATCTCTGGGATCATGAGCATGAATTGTTTTTTCTTTCCATTTTTAATGTGTTTATGTATATTAAAGAGAGAAAATAAATTGTTTTAGAGTTCAAGGTTAAGAGATAGAATAGAACCAGGATATCATCTCTTCTTATCAGGAAACTTTCATATTCCCCCATACATCTCACTGACCACAGCTGTTTTCAAGAGACCACACCAGGTGACTCAACCACTGATGTGCACTTTGTACAGAACCAAAGAAATAAGGTCAGAGACAAAGAGAGAAGTACAAAGAAAAGAGAGAGTGTTGGAAAGGGGGCAAGGCCTTTCAGAGCAGGCAGAGGACTAGACATGTTTTGGCTTGAGTTTTGAACACACCTACATTAACATGTAGCCTGGAGATGCAGTTTGATTATAGCGTGCCACGGCAGATTTCTTTGTAAGTTCATTATAAAGCCACGAGCATTATATTCTTTCCAGGCATTTGCTCCTCATCAAAAGTCGAAAATGAGTCAGCAATAGGATTTTGGGACAACCACTTTTCCACCGGAAAAGGGACAAATGAAACAGAAATTAATACGTGATTTGCATCGGTATTTCTACCAAACCTTCTAGTGTGAAAATGAATGAACAGCATTGCATCTATTATGTAACATTTATAGTTTCTCGTAGGATCATTAAGAAATTAATCTCTGATTTTACAGCCTGGTAATTTAGATAAGTTACTGTCAGACAAATGATCTTAAAGCAGGCAGGGTCACACTAACATTTTACGCAGTTCTTGAGAATATTAAATAAATAAGCTAGGATTTTGTGAGTTTGTGGATTAAGCTAGGAAAGTGTATCTAATGAACTTTGAAACAATGTTGAATTGGTTAGATTTTAATATTTTGTTATTATATACAGTATATGTGTTTGTTTGTTTTTTTAGTCTGACTTAAGATCTGAGAGAAACGACACCACCGTCCATGTCGCCAAAGCCACAGACAACCTCTTGGAAAGCCTGGGTTCTGTAGCTGTGGAGGTAATAACTCTGGTTTAATTATAAACTATTTTATTTATTTTAATGCTGCAAAAACAAAAAAGATGCATGCACACGCAGAGTCACTCATATCTAATGCCAGTCAGCTTTACCAAGTATGTTTAAAGCATGCATGTGAGTCTAAACACATTTTGACTGAGTGTATATGAGCTTACATGTGTATACAGTATGTTTGCCTTGGCTTGAGGTCCTTTAGCCAGACTAAAAACATCTCAGACTTTAGCCAGACTAAAACATGTTTTGATCTCAGACTTACAGTCGCAGCAATGTATGGAATAAAACTTCAATAGAAGCCTTTCCTGCTTTTGCTTCTGGTCCCATTTTTACAATGTTTTTTTCCCCCTCTATGTCTGCTTCTGTTTGCAGTCGGCTAAATAATTATATCTACGTAGTTTGCATATTTCAGCCTTTTATTTGTCATTTTGAACAATACCTGTGTGTTAGGATAATCTTCAATAAACATTTGAGTCTCTCTGTAATAATGCCAGTACACAGGGAATGAAAAATGAAAGTGCCACATTGCGTCTGGATGTAGCTCATGCTGTGTCCCTTCAGGGACATTTGGGGTAAGAGTTGTTTTTAAGTCTCAGCTGGACAGATATACAACCAGGCACAGCTGATCAAGCACAGAGACAAAAAGAGTCACACAAAGAGAGAATAGCAAAGGATTCCTGAACCAAGGTTTCAACTGGTTAGCATTTACAGGGTGTACTTTTGCTTGGGAATCTGTGATCTGTGGGCTTGCACAAAAGCTCCTCTGTCTTCTCTCATTCACTGAACACAGGACCAATGTGGCTGCAGAATTTCATTACAGCAAAATACAGGTATTAGTTGCTTAATGACCAGGATGAAACAACTAAAAGTTGTTCTATGGGAGTCTTGTTGACGTTTGTTGGAATAAAAAGTCTTTTTGCACTTTTTACATTAGTTTGAGGCTTTTTTCCCCTACATCTGTTTGTTCAGCATGTGTCTGGTTCTGGAACAGTCCAGCAACTGTTTTCCTGTTTCCCCTTCTTTCTTGTATGCCCTTTTCTGGCGGAGCATTTTTACAAAATTGGAAGCATGTGACAGGTTGGCTTGCTGATGTGGCTCTCTGAGTCAAAGCTAACACTTCACATGGAGTACATCTGCGGCACACCTCTTGAACGACCTCAGAATGACCGATAGTTACTTTTCTCTCTTGTGCTGTTTGCCTCGGCGCATGACACGCTTTGTCGTTGACTCATGCGTTTTGTAAGGAAAGCAGAGAAACAGTGACTTAAGGATTATTTGTAGCTGGGTCAAAGTTGATGAGCTTCACCTGACATTTGTAGCGTTTTCTTTGACATATTTAGTATATCGTGTTAGGGTTTGCGATATCAAATGTCAGAACAAGCTTTTCAAGGTGGCGATTTATTTGGCAAGTTCAGTTTGGGAGGCCTCAGGGCTGTCACTCCCTTTAATAAGTTATTGCATATTGAATCTATGGCAACAGAAGAGATAAACAGTCTTGACATTTGATTAGACTTGTTTTAGATAAAAACAGAAATGCAAAAAAAAAAAAATTAAGAACATCAAAGAACACTGGGAGTTTTTAATATCTTAGCAGAACTTGATGGATGTGTTTAAGGTCAGTTCTCTTCTTTTAATTCTCATACATGTTGGCTCAGTTTTATTAGCAGCTTCCATTTTTTTCCTTCATGCCTCTAAAACATCTTTATAATCTTTTCTCAGCTGGCCAGCATGCGGAGCTGGAGTGACCTGCGCAATGAGATCCTCTTCCTGACCCAGAATGCCACTGGTTCGCCCAGTCAGATGTACCAGGCTGTGTCCAGAATAGTGTGTGGACACCCTGAAGGTGGTGGCCTCAAAATCAAGTCACTCAACTGGTACGAGGACAGCAATTTCAAAGCGATGTTTGGCAACTACAACAGCAGTGAAGACGAACCTGTTTCTGTCTATGACAACACGACCAGTAAGCACGCTCTCCATTTAGTCTAATACATGCTGTCTCTGTCTGAAATAAATTTACTTAGGGTAAAGAAGGGTTATAAATGCTGCTATGCAGAACACATCACTGCAGTGGCTTGTGTAAGAATTGATACATGATGGGAATAAAACATTGGCTGAAGGTTGATTCCCATTGTCACAGCTACAGTATAAGCAGCCACTTCCTTCATACTGTACTTAATACAGTTTATTATTTATTAATCTTATTTCTTCCAGCTCCCTACTGTAACAATCTAATAAAGAAGATGGAGACGAGTCCCATCTCTCGGATGATCTGGAGCGCACTGAAGCCTCTGCTCATGGGGAAGATTCTGTACACACCGCACACTCCTGCCACACATAAGATCATCCAAGAGGTAAACACCTTTAACACTGAATGCAACATAGAAAAATGAATGTTATTGTGTATTTATGTGCTATAATAGTTTACCATAATCTGTATTGAAACGTAAAGATAGGTTTCTCTGCATACTTGTCCCTGTGATTTAGGTCAACAGGACATTTCAGGAGCTGGGAATTCTTAGAGATCTGGGTATGATGTGGGATGAAGCCAGGCCCAAGGTGTGGAACTTCATGGAGAATAGTGAAGAGGTGAACCTAATGCGGGTATGTTGGGCCTTTTGCTTGTTACTGCCCTCCAGTGGTGGGCGCATCACCAGCTCATCTCTAGAGACAAATGTACATACAGCTACAAGCGACTGTAAGGTGGGTGTTTGTTAATGTGTAACATCTGCCTGCTTGCTTTCTTTGCATACAGATGCTACTACAGAACAATGTCACAGCCTATTTCTTCAGTGCCCAGCTGAGTAGTACTAAGTGGAGTGTACAGGATCTTAGCAATTTCCTGACCAAGCATTCAGAGGACACTCGTCCACCCGGGACAGCTTACACATGGAGAAATGTCTTGAATGAAACCGATCAAGCTATCATGAGTATATCGCGCTTCATGGAGGTAAGTTAAATTACATGTCCACCCTCACTTTGTGCACAAAAGGAACTTCAAGTTGTTACCTAATGTGCAGACCGCATGAACTTATGACACAGATAAAATGGAGAAGTGAAAATAAAGGAACAAGTGGAAAGCTTTAGTGTAGACAAGGACAGGAAGATTACTCATTTCATGAAAAACATTCACGTCCTTTATTCTTAAAGGAATATTTTAATGAAAGGGTAGTAATCTTAATCACTAAACAGCACCAAACATTTTGGCAAAACTTTTTAAAGAAATAGGTTGCTTATATTGCTGGCCTTCAACCACATATACTTGATAATAAAAATAAAAAAATAATTAATAAATAAATGATTCAGTTAAGAGGTAGTTTAAAAGAATCTGAATCATTGTCTCTCTTTGCAGTGTGTGAATTTGGATAAATTAGAGGCTGTGAGCACTGAGGAGAAGTTAGTGAAGGAGTCTCTTGGGCTGCTGGACAACAGGAAGTTCTGGGCAGGAATTGTGTTCCCTGATATTGACCTAAACAGCTCAGAGCTTCCTCCCCATGTCAACTACAAAATCCGGATGGATATTGACAATGTGGAGCGCACCAACAAGATCAAGGATGCGTAAGTCGATTTTTGGTCACTTTCATTACAACCTCTAAATGCCAACCAACATTCTGCGGTAAATATATTTACCCAATCAATCTTTTTTTTCTCCTCCTATTGCTGCAGTTACTGGGACCCTGGCCCCAGAGCTGACCCGTTTGAGGACTTGCGGTACATTTGGGGCGGTTTCTCTTACCTCCAGGATGTTATCGAGCAGAGCATCATCAGAGCAGTAACAGGAACTAAAGAGAAGACTGGAATCTACATCCAGCAGATGCCTTATCCATGCTATGTCGATGACATGTATGTTCCTCTTCGAATCACTGTTGCTGTTTGTGTTTTGTCGACCAAGTCCTAACGGTATTCTTTTCTTTTTTAGTTTCTTGCGTGTGATGAGCCGCTCCATGCCTCTATTCATGACCCTAGCTTGGATGTACTCTGTGGCTATAATAATAAAGAGTGTTGTCTATGAGAAGGAAGCCCGCCTTAAGGAGACCATGAGGATTATGGGATTGGATAACGGTATCCTGTGGTTCAGCTGGTTCATCAGCAGTCTTATTCCACTTCTCATGAGTGCTGGACTACTTGTGTTTGCGCTCAGGGTATTGCCAATATTTAGTCTCCTTCATGACTACTTTAAAAACTGATTTACTTTAACAATAAATCTTATGCTTATATGATGCATCTGAAACACACTGCTGTTTTGTTTTTTGTAGATACATGATCAACAACAGCAGAGAATGTAATCATAACAATATACAAATGTATAATAGTTTTTTTTTTTTATATCTTTGTCTGCAGATGGGAAACCTGCTTCCTTATAGTGATGCTGGGGTGGTCTTCCTCTTTTTGGGATCCTTCGCCGTGGTCACTATCATGCAGTGTTTTCTCATCAGCACAGCATTTTCTCGGGCAAACCTGGCTGCGGCGTGCGGAGGAATCATTTACTTTACGCTCTACCTGCCTTACGTGCTATGTGTAGCCTGGGAGGATTACGTGGGTCTTTCTGCTAAAGTTGTCGCTGTGAGTTTACAACCACCACGACACGTTCCAACAGTGACCCTGTGGCAAAGTGCAGCCTTTATACAACCCGGTATCTTATTCAGGAGCGACCTTGCTGGTTTATCTTATCTTAGTCAAACCAACTGCTATGAAGTTCTTTGTTTATGTGCACTGCTGCTTGACCAAGTCACGTGAGGGCGCTTAGTGTAATTCTAAATGAAATATTTTATATGCTTTTCTGAATACAACACATTATCCTTACAGCTGAACTTATTTATCTAGCATGGCATTTTATGAATAAAAATATCTGGCCAGGTGCTTAATTCCGCACAATTGTTCATCCCGGATGTAGTGATTAGCACTGTCGCCTTGCACCTCCAGGGGCTGGGTTCGATTCCCGTCTCTGTGTGCATGGAGTTTGCATGTTCTCCCCGTGCTTGGTGGGTTTCCTCCGGGTACTCCGGGTTCCTCTCACAGTCCAAAGACATGCAGGTTAGGCTGATTGGCTTTCCCAAATTGGCCGAGTGAGTGTATGAGTGAGTGTATATGTTTGTGCCCTGCGACGGATTGGCACTCTATTCAGGGTGTAGCCTGCCTCGTGCCCTAAGCCTCCTGGGATAGGCTCCAGGCCCCCCGTGACCCTGAATACGGTATAGACGATGAGTGAGTGAGTGTTCATCCTGGAAATTAATCCCACCCTAAGCTCAGCCCTCTTTATGTTGTTTTGATAGGGGAAGTAATGTTGAACACATTAACAGGAAATAAAGGCTTGCAAATTATTCTAAAATTATTATTTGATTATTTAAAATTCCTGTGATACCTTGAGCCAACTCGGAGTTTCTATCTGCAGAGTCTTCTTTCTCCTGTGGCCTTTGGATTTGGCTGTGAGTATTTTGCGCTGTTTGAAGAGCAGGGAGTGGGGATCCAGTGGAGCAACCTCATCTCTAGCCCAATGGAAGGGGATGAGTACAGTCTCACTACTGCCATTATCATGATGTACGTCGATGCCTTCATCTATGGTGTCATGACCTGGTACATTGAGGCTGTGTTTCCTGGTCAGTATGGTATTCCCAGACCATGGTACTTCCCATTCACCAAGTCTTACTGGTTTGGAGAGGGAGAGCAAAATCAGGCACCCACAATACAGGGAAAGAAGGCAAATTCAGGAGGTAAAAGCACAACTTTATTTACCTTTAAACATTCAACTTTAAATATAGATTTATTAACTATAAATAAAGTAGGACTTCCCTGAAAGCTTTTCTTCCCCTGTATAATGAGCATTTCTTTCATCTGTACTCTTCTTTCATATTTTGTAGCTGTGTGCACTGAGGAAGAGCCCACTCATCTTGAACTGGGGGTGTATATTAAGAACTTGGTAAAGGTTTATCGGCATGGCAAAAAGCTTGCTGTGGATGGTCTGACACTGGGATTCTACGAGGGTCAGATTACATCTTTCTTGGGGCACAATGGAGCAGGAAAAACCACCACCATGTAAGAAGCTAAAATATTCATTTAAAACAACAGCATTCAAAGCGCTGTATGAAAGAATGGCAATGCGTAAGCAAAGTGTGACAGTGCTTATTCAACGTTTCAGGTCCATCCTGACTGGCTTGTTTCCACCAACATCTGGAACAGCATACATCATGGGTAAAGACATCCGGTCAGAGCTAAGTGCTATCCGGCAGAGCCTGGGAGTTTGTCCTCAGCACAATGTCCTTTTCAGCATGTAAGTGGCTTTTTATTTTTTTTTATGTTTTTGATTAACATGTGATCATAGATGAATATATCTGAAGCTGCATTTTGCCCTTTGACAGTTATCCATGTAAATGCTTATAAAATTCTGTCCAATCCCAACTACTGAGACACATTTAAAGTGTATTTATTTTTCAGAATTATTATGTAATATTTGGATATGTTGCGTATTTAGGCTGACAGTGGAGGAGCATATCTGGTTCTATGCACGCCTCAAAGGCCTCTCTGAAGAGAAGGTGAAGTCTGAGATGGATCAGATTTTGTATGACACCGGTCTGCCACACAAACGCAAATCCAAAACCAGTGAGCTATCCGGTAGGTAAAATTGACCTTACAGTTAACCAAACTGTCCCAGTAAATGTTGGAGTGTTTAAGTGGTAATGATGTTTGCTTTTTTAAAGGTGGCATGCAGAGGAAGCTTTCAGTGGCCCTTGCATTTGTTGGAGGATCAAAGGTGGTCATTCTCGATGAGCCAACTGCCGGAGTGGACCCTTACGCTCGCAGGGGCATCTGGGACCTCCTGCTGAAATATCGTGCAGGTTTGCCTCAATCACTAATAGTAGAAGACTCAATCTTCAGTCAAATAATTAAAATTAATAAAAAAAAAAAAGCTCAGTAATAAAAAGCAAATTGTACTATAGGCCGAACTATCATCCTTTCCACTCATCACATGGACGAAGCAGACATCTTGGGAGATCGTATAGCCATCATCTCTCACGGAAAGCTGTGCTGTGTGGGCTCCTCTCTCTTCCTGAAAACTCATCTGGGAACTGGATATTACTTAACACTGGTTAAGAAGGAACCGGAAGCTTCTCTGAGCTCCAGCAGAAACTCCACAACCACTGAATCTTATATCAAGAAGGTAGAAAGATTTCTTCATTTGTTTTTTTTTATATTTATATTTATGTGGCAAATATAGAAAACTGAATTCTTTCTTTTTCTTGCTGAGTAAATGATGCATTTATTATATATATTCTGTAATTGGTTGTTGTAGTGATTTGTTTGATATAAGCAATGATGGCGTTCTGTGATTTTACTACCATTCTAACATTTCTGGCAGTCCTTAGTAAAAAACACACAAATCAGATAAAAAAAGAAAGAAAGAAAATAGAAAACTAAGTGATAGTTTTGTACTTAGTTTACTCATATAAAGTTTTAAGTAGAATATATTTATTTTATACACTACAGTATACAGTTTTATTATATATTATAATATTGTATTTTATATAATTATATCATAATATCCTCAGATATACAAGTCCACTTTACAAAAGCATACTGTCATACTCAATGAGATTAATCCACACAGCAAAGCCCATTGTTTAAATTATTATTCGGTGAACACCTTAGAATAAAACTCTTTTTTTCTAAAGAATTAGCTTTAAAATTCTAAGATTATGTGAATTGCGTGTTTCAGGATGAAGAAGACTCGGAGAGCAGCTCAGATGCCGGTTTGGGAAGTGACCATGAGAGCGATGCTGCCACAGCTATCTGTAAGGTTTTAACCTCAGATCAACCTTAGATCTGGATTTTCAGACTGATCCTTAAAGTAATACTGTAAAACTTTAGTTCTAAATTGAATCCCTGTATTAATATTAATAATACTCAAACCTGTTGTGTATTTGATTGTGAACGAACACACAGGCACCCCGTGGACAGATTCACCTGTTGCTCCCGCAGACATCTCTCTAGTCTCAGGTCTGATCATTAAGCATGTCCCTAACTCACGCATGGTGGAAGATCTGGGCCATGAGATCACCTACATTCTGCCTTATGAATCGGCTAAAGATGGCGCATTTGTTGACCTTTTCCATGATTTGGATGACCATCTCGCTGATTTGGGCATCTCGAGTTATGGTGTTTCAGACACCACACTTGAAGAGGTACGTTATGCTTTTTTAAGCAGATCTGAGATTATTATTAGTAGTAGTAGTAATTTATTAGTTTATTAATGTATTATTATAATTTTTTTAGATTTTCCTGAAAGTGGCAGAGGACAGTGGGGTTGACACTGAAATGATGTCAGGTAAGATTTCCACTTGTAATTTTCACTGATAATTTAAAGCCGAGATGGAAAAAATGTTAGAATCGTTTTTCTTATGCTCCTCTTTGTGTCAGCACAGATGGCACGCTCCCTATACGCAGGCGTAGAAGACATGCTTTTGGAGCTGATCACCAGAGCTGCCTTAAACCCCTGACTGAGGATGACAATTTTGATGGCAACGACTCTGAAGCTGACCCAGGTACTTCTTATTAAACATGAACAAGAATGTAATTTTCAGTTATTTTTCTTCAAGCCAGTGTTACAACTAAAAAACATTTGTGCGTTTTGTAGATTCCAGAGAGACCGATGTCTTAAATAGTACTGATGGGAAGGGTTCATACCAAGTCCAGAGCTGGAGCTTGACAAGACAGCAGTTTGTGGCTTTGCTGTGGAAAAGATTCCTGTACGCCCGTCGCTCCAGGAAAGGCTTCTTTGCTCAGGTATGAAGTGAACGGCTCTGGAATCTGTTGAAAAAATGCTAAATTTAGGTTTAGATTTAGATTTAGAGATAGTATTGCTCATTTCTGCTCTGTTTTGTTATGCAGATTGTCCTGCCTGCAGTATTTGTGTGCATCGCTCTGGTCTTCAGTCTTATCGTCCCTCCCTTCGGAAAATACCCAAGTCTTGCCCTGCAGCCATGGATGTATGAGGAACAAGTCACCTTTATCAGGTATTTAACTCTAGTGTACACCTAATCAAGCATTAAAAACCTCCCATATCAGCAAGGCACTTTTCATGATCATGTACCTTGGACTCATTATTACAGCATGTTTTGCCACCTATAAATAGCACTGGGTTGTGTATATTGTATTGTATAACTCTGGTGAATCAGAGGTTCTGACTAGAATAAAAAATTCTAAATTGCAAAATATTTTTTTTCTATCTAGCTAAAGTATGTAAGACTTCTGTGTGTCTGTTGTGTTGATCAATAGTGATAGTTTGTTAATAACATTGACTCCAAATGATTATGGTGTGTAATCATACCATTTCTAATATTTGATAAAGAAAAATTATTACAGAAGGGATATTTACACTATATAAGACGAAACAGGTGTAATGTAAAACTTTTCCGTCATAACATGGAGACTGAGTATATATATTTGCTCACTTTTTAAACAGCAATGATGCACCTGAAGACACCAGCACTCAAAACCTACTCTTGGCACTAACAGAAGGCCCCGGTTTTGGAACACGCTGCATGGAGGGATATTCAATACCGTGAGTAAATAATAAAACATTTCATGAAAACCATTTGGATGCCATATTTTAACAGAATAACTAACTTCACCATCTGGTACCATGCTCACAGAGATGCTCCCTGTACTATGGGTGATGATGAATGGTCCATACCAGAGGTCACTGAAAGTTTGTGGGAGGTGTTCAGGAATGAAAACTGGACCATGGAAAACCCTTCACCAGAATGTGAGTGCAGTTGCGATGGCAAGAAAAAGATGCTCCCAGAATGCCCTGCTGGTGCCGGAGGTCTTCCACCTCCGCAGATAAAGATCAGTGATAGGGACATACTTCAAAACCTGACTGGAAGGAACATCTCGGACTACTTGGTGAAGACGTATGCGCAAATTATTGGCAAAAGGTAATCTTTGTCTGGACTGTTCGGACGCTGTGGAAAACATAGTCAAGCCCTGTGTCAATACTTTTTGTGCAAATATTAATTTTGCTACATTTGCTTTATTTAAGTTTGAAGAACAAGGTGTGGGTGAATGAGTTCAGATATGGGGGTTTCTCACTGGGTGCTAGAAGCACTCAGGTTCTGCCTCCTGCCGAGGAGATTGATGACGCCATTTCACGAGTGAGTGAAATATTCCAACTGCGCAAGGTAGGCTCATTATTTTTATCTTTAATTATATCACTTGTGCTCAACAACTAGCTCAGTGGCTAATAACACGAGCTTTGCTGTTTATCTAGAACACAGGGACAGCAGCTGATCGCTTTCTAAACAGCCTCTCTGCTTTCATTAATGGCCTGGACACTAAAAATAACGTGAAGGTAAGTTAATGTAGTCATCTGGGTGTTGTAATTGATTTTAGTTTCTTATATTCCTAGATTAGGAATTGATTTGTGTTTAACGTCTTTCTCAGATCTGGTTCAATAACAAGGGCTGGCACAGCATTGGATCCTTTCTCAATGTGATGAACAACGGTATTCTGAGGGCCAATTTGCCTCCCGGGAAGGACCCGAGCAAATACGGCATCACTGTCTATAATCACCCCCTGAATCTTACTAAAGAGCAGATCTCCCAGGTGGCGCTGTGAGTGATCATGACTGCTCTAATGTTTCATTTACTGCCGGTTTCTAAATAGGTTCCTTACATATTCCAAACCTGTTTTCTTTCAGGGTGACGACCTCGGTGGACGTACTGGTGTCTATCTGCGTTATCTTCGCTATGTCATTTGTCCCTGCTAGCTTTGTTGTCTTTCTCATTCAAGAACGTGTAAGCAAGGCCAAGCATATGCAATTTATCAGTGGAGTGCAGCCATACCTCTACTGGTTGGCCAATTTCATCTGGGATATGGTATGTTTCTTTCTTCTTCTTTTTTTGGACTTAATGCAAAAAATATTGCTTAGATGATTTGTTTTATATGAACATATTCTTTTGTTTTTTAGTGCAATTACATCGTCCCAGCAACCCTGGTCATAATCATCTTCGTGTGCTTCCAACAAAAAGCCTACGTGTCAGCCACAAATCTGCCAGTACTCGCCCTGTTACTGCTTCTGTATGGGTGAGTATGCCGTCAGTACAATCTATGATTTTTACATGAATGTCAAAAATAAATGGGAATGTTATAATGATGATAAATGTTTTTCTTTTAGATGGTCCATCACACCTCTGATGTACCCAGCATCCTTCCTGTTCCAGATCCCCAGCACTGCGTACGTTGTCCTGACCAGTGTCAACATACTGATTGGGATCAATGGCAGTGTGTCCACTTTTGTTCTGGAGTTGTTTGGTGGCGATGTAAGTTTAAAAATGTTTCATTCTTCAGCAACGAATCTTAAATAAAGCCATGAATAATCAAAGCCCAGTTATCCGAAAATGTCAAATGTTTATTTATAAATTGTAAAACAGAGTTTTGCAAGTTTAGGATTTGATTAAAGTAGAATAAACAAAATGTGCCTCTTAATTAAAACCTGATGAACGACTGACTCCCTAATCTTGTCTTGGTCGTTGTTTAGAAAATTGGTGGCCTCAATGACATACTGAAGAATGTCCTCTTGATCTTCCCTCACTTCTGTCTTGGACGAGGCCTGATTGACATGGTGAAGAATCAGGCCATGGCTGATGCTCTCGAAAGATTTGGTATGAATAGATGGTTTATTGTACACCTCTGAGATTGGGTTATGGGTGGCAAAAACAATTTGCGTTCACACCAAATTAGGGCTTGTAATGCAATTTCTCATAAAGGGCGTAGAAACGATTGGCTTTTACAGAAGACTTCAAGCACAGTATGGTGATGAGACTCTTAGCTGCACAGGATGAACGTCCATAAATGTTGATTCTGGGCGAGGTGGCTCACCGCCAACTGCAGGCGTTTTCATGAAAAAAAAAAGTGGTATCCTTGAAAATTGATGGATAACGCATCACCAAAGTTAGCCAGAAGAAAATATAGAGTTCTTACTCTCATAACAGTGTTCTGTTATCCTGCAAAATCAAAAGTCACAGTTTGACTTGAAACTTCATGTTTAAAATCAAAATAAAATAATGCACTAAGGTAAAACAAAGAATTAGAAATGCATTTAAACAAGGAATAATGCTACTGTGTCTATAAAAACTGAAGAAAACAAGTGAATTCCTGTTCATTTCATTTTTCCTTGTAACAATCACATGGCTGTTAGTGTAGAAAATGACAGCTGGCAGGCTTGAGTGACAGTTTGATGTTTTTATACAGAAATTTCCATTTTTGGTTTCTGATAATGACATGCTGTAGGATGTCAAATGCAAGGAAAAACCCTAGCATGTGCACAGAATGACAATGACAGAATGTCCACATGCTTAGCTGTCAACCACATGTTCAATACAAGAATCGTTGTTCTTGTCTGATGTTTCCATGGTTATTCCAGCATTATGGCCAGAATTATTGAGGCACTCTATCCATAATAAAGCAGTTACTTAAGATAAATAAATAAATTAACAGAATTGAAACAACAAGGAAAATATCTACCATATAATAATGGTGAAGTAAAAATGCCTCTGAGGTTGTTTTTGTTTTCTACAGTTTGTCCTAGAATATTACATTTAAATCAATTGTAATTTAAATTTTATTTATTTAGCACTTTTATTTATTTAGCACTTTTGAGATGAAATAAGGAAACAGTGAGAGGAACCAGACTCAAAAGGAAACCCATATTCACTTGAGCAATACCAGATAGGATGACCTTAAATAACATTTTTAAGGCTGTCTGCACTTATAAACAGATTCCTACAGCTTGTCTCAATGTAGTGCTCTAAAACCGTATTATCTCAAAGTATTTTAAACAAAACTGGTAACAAGCTAAGGTTCCTAGAGGAATATTATTTCCTACAGTATAGATTAACAAATGCTAGTTTGTGAGGTCAAGCAAAAGACACTAAATGCATAAATTCCATATGTTTAATCATATATTGGGATTGGAGGACATTATGTTGTATGATGTTTGCTATAAAAATACACACACAACTCTGACAGTTTGGTGGGTTTTGTATACAGGAGAGAACAGTTTCCGCTCTCCTTTGGAATGGGACATGGTGGGTAAGAACCTGTTTGCCATGGCAGTGGAAGGATTGGTCTTCTTCATCATCACGGTCCTCATACAGTACCGCTTCTTCATCAAACCCAGGTAAGCAACAATTTCAACCAAAAAGCACATTAGTAAGAAGTGGGGCATTGTTAAACAATTTGATTTACTGTATCATCCTGGTACCTCTGCAGAGCTCTTCGTCCTAAGCTGAGTCCAATTGGCGAGGAAGATGAGGATGTGGCCAGGGAACGGCAGAGGATCGTTAGTGGAGCAGGGCAAGGAGACATCCTTGAACTTCGAGAACTCACAAAGGTCTGACAAATGGTCTATATAGTGTTTTAAGAAAACGAGTGATTCAGTTGTGCCTATTTATAAATGCATATTTTTCATTACAGGTGTATGAAAGGAAGAAGAAGCCTGCTGTGGACAGGCTGTGTGTGGGAATTCCTCCAGGAGAGGTGAGACACATGCAGATACTTCGGAATCTTAGTTTGGAATTCCCAAATATGCTACAGTGTTAGTTGAGTGTTTGCAAGTCAAAAATTCCACCTCTATCCTTTTCCCATTAGTGCTTTGGTCTGCTTGGGGTGAATGGAGCTGGGAAGACAAGCACCTTTAAAATGCTGACAGGAGATTCTGCAGTCACCAGCGGAGAAGCGTTCCTAGCTAGGAAGAGGTAAACCTGAATACCTACATTTAACACTTACTTACTTACACTTGTATGTTTTACATAGAAATTACTGTATAATCACAAACATTAAGCAAATCTGCCCTTTTTTGCATTCTCAGTATACTCAGGGAAATCGATGAGGTACACCAGAACATGGGCTATTGTCCTCAGTTTGATGCCATCAACGACCTGCTGACAGGCAGAGAGCACCTGGAGTTCTATGCCATTCTACGTGGTGTTCCCGAAGGGGAAGTGTGTGAGGTGAGTGTATAACGTGACTGACATATAAAGAGCTGATCTGTACCTGTGTGTGAAGCTTGTTTTGGGGGGGAATTGGCATTAGCAAAGTGGAGCCATTTGACGACTGGTTGACAAAAGATTTGACATTTACTCAATTATATGAAACAATAAAAAAAAATTTGATTTGGTTTATTAATATTAATTTCAGCTTATCTTTTTACACATGCTGGGACTACATTACTTTTTTAAAAAGAAGACTGTTATGTTTATCCCAGTGAAAGAGGCGAAAGGGAAAAAAAATAAACAGAAATGTACTGGCATAAAGTGTGAAAAAAATCCAAATAAGACTTCCAAGTGAAATAATGCCCTCAAGTACTGTACAGTGTAAAGAACAAATGATTCAGTATCATTTAGCACTTGGCTACTTTTGCTCTTTTCAGTGAGTTCTGCACTTTCTTAGTTTGAAAGGTGCAACACTGCCCTCTAGTGAACGTCTCGGTCATTGCAAGATAAATTTTGACCCTCGAGTAAAATGCAAACGAAACAGATGTTTCTTTATAATTCAGGATATTGCTTCTCTTATCTTTCCTCTTGAGAACCCTAAGGCTCTTGATTTTTGGGTCATTTATATTCTGCTGCTTTTGTTAACTGCTACACTGCCCCCTAGTGCTGGCAGCGACTTTATAATAATAAATCCTTAGGGAACAAAGAAAATCAAATTCATTGTGTGTCTGTGCTAGGTGGCTGAGTGGGGCATCCGCAAGCTGGGCCTCATAAAATATGCTGACAAAGCAGCTGGAAGCTACAGCGGGGGCAACATGCGCAAACTCTCTACAGCCATGGCTCTCATCGGAGGCCCACCAGTGGTCTTTCTGGTATGTACGCACTCCCCCGTGGCTCGCACAATCAGCTCTTACTGTTTTGTCACTCTTGTTGATTATGAACTGTGTCTGTGAAGCTCTTGATAACAAAAACAAGGCCAGATTCCTGACAAATGTTTTGTTGTGCTCTTATCCAGTGACCGTTAATTAATCCTGCAGTCTTGCATTTCTAATACATATACTTAAGCTTTAAAGCAAAAGATCATTAGTAAAGTCTTTTTTTGTAGTGTGTGCTTTGTATGAGATATGCGCACTAACTAGAGCATGTGCCTTCTGTCCCAGGATGAACCCACCACTGGCATGGACCCCAAGGCCCGCAGAGCTCTGTGGAACTGCATCCACAGTGTCATCAAAATGGGCCGCTCAGTCGTGCTGACTTCACACAGGTACTGCATCTGCTCATTCTCTCAACTATACAAACAGCTGATACTGTATGCTTAAATTAATACTCCAGCATTGTTTAACCTAATATGTTTGTCTGTACTGAACAAGTACCGAAAGACCTGCGTACTCCAAACTCTTTTATAACGAATGTCTTAAGGGCAGTGGTTCACTGATCACCGTTTAAAATACAGTTTTAAAACCGGAGCAGTTGCACTTTAACAATAAAGCTCTTGATGCGGGGATGAAAGAATGTCCGAAGCTAATTGTAAACAGTTTTAGAGAACATTTCTAGAGCGAAGCAGAAAAGAAAAACGTAATTTTGTGGAGTTTTTGTACCTTTGTGCCATCATGTTTAAACTGCAAAGCAATTATAACAAATATTCACATTTCTGAAATAAAAACCTGGAAATACACACACATTACAGATGGAAAAACACTGAAATATTTTTTAAAGTTGTAAATAACTATAGCATGTTTGGACTTAATAAAAATATGCCAAATTAAAATTTATGTGAACAGTGTTTTTTAGCAACAGAAGTAAGAAAAATTATGGATCTGTTTGGATATGGAAGTACAGGGAGTTAGTTTATTGTTCCTATTTTATGCATTTGTTATTATCAAGCTGTTATCAAGACAAAAGAACCCTAACATGACGTAAGTGAACCTTTTGCTCCGTTTTTACACAGCATGGAGGAGTGTGAGGCTCTGTGCACCCGGATGGCCATCATGGTAAACGGCAGATTCCGCTGTCTAGGAAGCGTCCAACATCTGAAAAACAGGTGAGATGAGTCATGGATCATGGAATTTGCCTTACATCATTTGAAGCACTTTGAGTTTAAGTATAATAAAAAAATATTGTATAGTTATAAAAATTTCTTACAACAACTTTATAAACACTGGGTATGAGTCACATGTAGTTTAATGTGGTTCAACATTTATTCCACCATTAGATCCTCCAACACTGTGTGTGTATGTCTGTTCCTTCTCGTATAGGTTTGGTGATGGATACACCATCATCCTGAGAGTGGCAGGACCCGAACCCGACCTGCAGCCCGTGATGAAGTTTATTGAGATCGAGCTGCCTGGTAGTACACTGAAGGAGAAACACAGAAACATGCTGCAGTACCAGCTGCCCTCGTCCCTCTCCTCACTCGCTCACATCTTCAGCATTCTTGCCAAGAATAAAGATTTTCTCCAAATCGAAGACTACTCCGTTTCACAGACCACACTGGATCAGGTGAGATTCAGAAAAGGATTTAGAACAAATGTATGAGAGGCTGCCAACAGAAAGTACTTTGTACAATATTATCATTTAAAAAATAATAAGATCTCAAAAATGGCACCTCCTTTGGTAAAGTAGCTTTGTGATTGGGATTCTTAAGCAAAAGGGGCAGCACATTCTGTGCCAGAAATGCTGAAATCTCAAACTTGAGATATATTGCAACCGTATTCCCAAAGTTATGTCTAAGAATATGTGAAATGAAATTATATTTAATATATTATATTATACAATCTACAATAGAAAAATATATAAACCATGCCTTTCTTGCAAGCACCCCAAATTACAACATCACTGCTGAATACTTAATGTGGACAATTCTCAAGAGCTCCAGAAGTTCATCTTTGACCAGAAACATTACTACTTTTGAATATTTGTATTACAATGTGACTTCTTTTCTTGTAGGTGTTTGTTAATTTCGCCAAGGACCAAAGCGATGATCACTGTGACCACTCCATACGCCGCAAAGAGGTAATCGTCAACATTCCTCTGCTCAGCCTATCAGCAACTTTAACGGATGAGGAGAACCACAAAGAGCACTTTGTGTGAACTAAAGACTCCCTTACAATAGGAGTTACCTGGAGCCAGTGAAATTCATGCATTTCACCTTGCCGTTCTTGTCTTCTTGCTGCTGTCAGCTAGACCATTTCCTCAGGGGGCCAAGTCAGGCCTGCTAGAGTACACTGGCTGGTGCAGATGCAGTAGCTAAAAAACTCCATGCAAGTCAATGCAAAAAGACGAAAACAAGTTCAGTCTGGACGTACTGCATTTCAGGGAGGTCCAGATCGCTATGCTTAATTCCAGCGTAGTATATAAGAGTAAAACTTGAATATGTCAATCAATATGTTCTTGTACGAAAGGGACCAAAAAGCCTGTCTCTGTGCCGTTTTTTTTTTTTTTTTTTAGATGTCTATGAAAGATTGATATGAAAATCTTTGATATGAGAATCTTTCAAGCACAATGTGTAATATTGGATTGCAAATTATAGTAAAAAAAAAAAAAGGATCAGGGTCTGTATCTTATTTGTATAAGAAATGACATGATGAAGAATCATTTGTGTTATCAACAGCTAAACTGCTGGTAATTTGATTTTCTATTAATATGTGCCTTTATTTATGAACAAAATAATTGTCATTTTTTTTCCGGTGCAATGTGGCATTATTTTTTGTAACATCCTTACAAACAATGCTTAACATTGGCTTTCAGTGCTATGATCTGAAACTACGAAGTGTTTAATGTTAAGTGAGAAAAGTACTGTAAAGTGCGCCGTTTAAAAAAAAAAGTTTTAATCAAAGAAGAGCGATTCATTTAGGGGCAGCAGGTTCACAGTCACAGAATATAACATATACCTCAGCAAATATAAGAGCTCAACAGACTGAAGGACATTTCAGGGGATGACTGGAAATGACCCCATTATATTGGGGTTTTGAACAGACTTGCAGCATTTAAAACCACACTAATCATGGATTAGGCATCAGGCATGTGATCTATCTGGTATACCCAAAAGAAAGCAGTGTTATGGATCTAGTACAATAATACACTACCCATTGATCCATCAGTATTGTGAAAACGAGCTTCTCATTGGTGTAAAAAAAAGGATGGCTTTTGTTTCCATCCTTTCAATCCTAGCACTTTACTAGCTGTGTTCGTTTAAAATTTATTCATATTTTTGCACTGGATTTTCCACAGAAAAAAAAAATCCAAAGTTTTTTTTTTTTTTTTTACCTCCACTTTTTTCTAGAAGAACTGAAAATCATTTCACTATGGTAACATTCCTTATTTAATATACCTGTTTACATTTCAGATTTCATTAATAATGGCTGTGGAACATCTGTTACTCTGTACAACAATAAAATGACAAATCTACAACATAAAAATGCTTCTTCATTACTGGCTGAAAGGTTCATATACAGCATGTTTAACAATGTCTGAGACTATGGTTCACTGCAAAGTTTGCATATCTTTATGAAAAATGACAAAAGAATATATTTAATAACAAGAAAACATTAACATGGGCTTTCTGAAACATTGGTCATATGTTTTGCCTAATTGATGTGAAACATCTGCAGTATTTTAGACTAAATGGTTCATGAAAAAAACTTGTATTCAAAAATTATTTTAGACATTGACATTTGGTTATGATAGCCCAGTATTTAAAAATGTATGTTAGATAAAATAAAGCATTTAGCTGTTTTCTGAATATTGAAACACAACATAGTTGTGATGAAGTGATGAGTTTCTTTGAAATTTACAATACTTACAAAAACAAAAGAAAAAAAAAACACAATGAAACCAAACAATTTTAAATGTTTGCGTGAACGAGCTTGTTGGTCTTTTCTCAGTATAACAAAATACAGTACATTAAAACTGCATATGAACAACCTAGAGCAAAACTGTGGATTGATAAATGCTGAATACAAAAAAAAATCAGCACTTAAACCCTGGGACAACTCTGCAAATGTATAAATACATTATGAATGAGTTATAAATATTGGTTTAAATAAATACGTTTAAAGCAATCTGTCCTGCTTGCTCTTAAAACCATGGTACAACCATTAAGATTTATAAAAATGTAACATCACACACACACACACAAAACGTCCTCCATATTTCACATTGCAAGAATTAGATTTTTATTTTAAGTATTACATACCTGCACACATATACACACTAATATATATATATATAGCCTCTGGTACATAATTAAGCGCATTAGAGTATTGCTACATGGAAGGCATACATGACTATACATTTTACAGATGTCTGGTGTTGGTTAATATAATGGGAACTACTAATAAAGAAAACTTAAAATAATGGTTATTGGTTCCAAGTCAAATTGGTAACATGTGTACCAGTGGGTGTGAAAACAAATCAGATGTCTGTGTGGCTGAAAGATTAGGATTTGGACAGAAATTGTTTTCTTCTGCCTATAACAATTCAACTTGAAATTGTAAATGTTTCACTAAAATGATTTAACTATAATGATTTTATTTATCTTGTAATCTTTCCTTAACAAACGATCATATTGTGTACGGAGCAAGTTTATGAAAAATTACGAAGCCCTCCAAAAATATCTAGAACACTTGATTTCCTTAAACAATAGTTGCGTAATGTCAAGTACTATTTGTAATCTGAGGCCAGCTGTAAAAAAAAATCTGACACATACCTGCTGAGCCTTGAGACCAACCTTTAAATGAAATTTTCTTCCTTTGCACTTTTGAGGTGAATGAAAATACTGGTTGAGAAATGCAGTACATGCAAGAATGAAACATATTTTTTTTCAGGGACGGACATGTGTTTCAGAAATATACAGTAGAAATGTTATGTAGGGTTTTCTCAGCCAGCACATAAACCATGCCTACTAAGAGAAATGAATGAAATGGGTCAAGAAAATGACTGAAAACAATACTGTAAATGCCTAGTGTCATGCCATACATGTTCATGTACATATTGATAAGAAACGTAAGCAAAACACTTGAAGTCCAGCACACACCTGTCAGCCAAGAGCTCAGTGCTCATTAGATCTATGGATGGTAAGAAGTTGATCATGGGTTGTATAGTCAGCTTTTAAATGTTCACTTCAGAGGAGAGTAGGAACAGGGAAACAACAGCTTGCTTTTCTGCGACTTCAGATTGGCTACATTCTGCCGCACTGTTGAGAAAATACACACACACAAAAAAAAAAAAAAAAAAATATATATATATATATATATATATATACACACAAGATCTCAAGACTTTATAGAAAGTGAGTATGGTTTCTGGAAGTATAAATCAGTCTGTTAAAATATGTTTTTTCCTCAAACTCCTAATTAGGCACCATTGATATCACATAATAAGCAGTGACAAAATTAAAAACATGTCAATAGTCCCCTGAAGAGTTTATCTGATCTGACATTACTTGCCAGGACAACCGTCAGGAAAGGACATGTGATGGACTGAAAGATGTTACCTGCAGACACAACCCTAGGATCACTGTGGGCTTTGTGTCTTATTGCTGCCCGATGATCTGCGCTCTCATACCACCATAGAACATGCACTGCAATATACACCAAGAGGATAGTTTACACAACAAGACACCTTTATATACTTCAAATAGATAAATGTTAAGTAGAGATATGAAATCAGTTTAAAGGAGGACTTTGTGATGCTTAAAGCGTTTCTAGACTTCAATATACTGTAATTCAACATCAATTAAAGAAACTTCAGGGAAAAATTCTTAATACCATAGATTAAATGTGGCTAATTACAGTACTTTGTTTTAGGATGCTGTTAATTTTTCTAGCCTGAAAATTAGTTAGGTCCCCAGCAAAACAAAGCAGCGTGGTTCAGTCCACTTTGATTAAAAGAAAACTAATTTTAAACAGCAGGGGGGAAAACAGAGCAAGGGCACCTTGTTATCCTTCTATTTCTGATTTGCTTTGTCTGCACCAAAGGTCTCTTAAAATTACAAACTGCTTCTTTAATAGAACAGATATTTCCAAATTTCCCTTAAAAGCAAAGTTGACATAAAGAATTCAGTAAATTTACGACCTTGAGCCAAAATGTAATCCTTGATGGCCCCAAAACAGATTTCGTGGACGAAATGTAAACATTTACACATCTACACAGTGTGAAAACTGCTGCATCACAGTCACCTCTATTAAGCAGTCCGAACTCAGTGTGGAAAACACCCACAGGGAGAGCATATCCTGGAGCTGCATGGGTGCCCACTGCTCCCTGAAAACTTTCACCCCACACAGCAGGGCCTCCAGGTTTCATCTGGAACGACACCAGCTCGTAGACACCTGGGGAAAACCATACAGCATTTTATTTCCTGATTAAACCAAACCAAAACCTCAAATGTTTGGAGTAGCAGTATTTATAGTCAGTAGGACACATGGAAAAGAACCATTACATTAACTATAATGCACATACTTAGACATTGATGCCCACATTCTCATGAGAGGTCACTAGACATTATTCACTTACTAGACACCAACACATTTCAGTCTGTCTGTCTGTCTATGAATTTATTATAGCTCTGTCTACAAAAACTAAACGCTGCTGTCAGCAGTTTCTTAGTCAGAACACCTGGTCAACCACCAACATTCAAATGATCCGAGCATTTATTTGCCGTTCTATTTAGAAACCAATTTCTCTTGAAGGAGGAAAAGAGTTTTTGTTAGATTTTAAGCTTAAAAGCAAATATCCTTAGTTTATTGCCACCTTACCAAAACAATCAAAAGATGCTTAAACGTGATGTATTGCCAAAAGAGCTGTGTATCATAGATAAGATGGTTGATTTGATTTTCAGGCATTGTGGTTTCCAGCTCAATTCAACAGCATAAATGTTTGAATAACAACAGAATAAAATATTCCCTCAAGCAGCTATATTTCTTACAAGGTTTGAAGCACTAATTGTAAGTATTATTTAGTAAATATAGAAATGATGATGATGTTTATTTAAATGTTATGTCTTGTATATAGCGATAATCTTTTTATTTTTCCTGCCAATCTTCTGCTTTCCACACTAGTCCATTAGGTGGTGGTATTGCACCAATTGCCATAAACTCAAGAGAAGAGGAAGAGACACTCCCCAAAACAGAGAGTTTTAGTAAACTTTCCAAGTACACTGCAAAAGATTAAAGGTAAGATTTTCTGCAAAAGCCATGGTACTGTATGCTTTTATGGAATTAAAAATTTTGGACCATTTAATGCTTGAAAGTTAAATTAATAATTTTAAAAGAAATTATCGAAAACTGATCCATCAACTCAATTAACTGAACCGACCAATAGATGTTTTTCAATCGCATTTTCAAATTTAGTCGCATAGCTCTAAGTGCAAAGCAGACAAAAAAGTATAACTTAATAAAATTTTATTCTTACCTCCTTCTTTAGGCGGTTTCTGAATTTTGCTCCAGGGCACCAAATATGTAACTTCATTATCCTGGGAGCTCAGCATGGGCAAAGCTTTGGAGATGTACTGCTCCATCCAGGTAGGATCCTGTGCCAGTGCTGCCCGCACTGCTGCTCGATGAGCATAGCTCTCTAGGATATATGTGAAGTTATTAAAAAAAAATTCATCACCATGAGAACAACCTTGACACACTGAAACATGGTGGTAGTAATTTCAAATGGTAGAGAAGCATTTCATCAGCAGGGACTGTTCCAGTCTTCAATAGATCTTAAGAGGGTAATCTTTTAATAAGACAACAGAACTTCAAGCTGCAACTAAGTGGTTCAGAACCGAAGCCTAGACCTCAAGACAGATTAAAAATTTGTGGCAATATGTGATATGATTCATTCCTTCATCTTTGAATGGTAAATGAGAATGGTCTTTCCCAAAGTTTGTTTTTGGGGCTTTGAAAAGGACCGCACTACAGGGAGATCCATTGGGGCCAGAAAAATGGATCGTAAAACCTGCAAGATTAGGAGTCTCCCATATAAAGCCAAAAGGGATTTTAAGCAGTTACATGGATAGTGGATGGCAGAATTATTGGAAGTACTAAGAATGGCTAAATTCGCACAAGTCATGTTGAAATTTCTCTCACCATATTTCCAGATGTGGAAGACCTGATTGAGGCCTCCATACTCCACGCTCCAATAGCCCAAGAGCTCAGAATGTGCCGTGCGCAGCTGGATCTTCTCACTGGTCAGCTTGTGAAAGGCTGTGTTCAGGTGTGGTTGGATGTAGTAGGTGCGAAATTCATAGAAGGTCCCATCTTGCTGCTGCGGTCCTGTTGAGATGAATGCCCTGGAGTGCTAAGGGAAAAGAAACACATGATTTTACTGATGATCACGAGTAACATACAACTTAAATTCCTTTTGCATTTAATTCATTTATCCTCTATACCGCTTAACCTTTGTACGGGGTCGTGGGAGCCTGGTCTTCCAGGAGACATGGGGCTTAGGGACAGAGTGCCAATCCATCGCAGGGAACACATACACACATTACAGACAATTAGGGAACGCCAATTAATCTAAACTGTATGTCTTTGGAGTGTAGCACACAGACCTGATGCAGGAATCAAACCCTCAAACAATGCTAACCATTATGCCACCATGCACACTTTTGCATTTCATGGAATACTAAAATTGAACCAACACAGCGTTCCTGGCATAGGCTCTGAATCCTCCGTGACCCTAACCAGTATAATATGGATCCTGAAAATGAATGAATGAATGAACTTCATCAGCTTGGGTAAGGAGCGGCACAGTAGCTAAGTGGTTTTAGAGTTCCCAAATTGCCTGTAGTGTGTCAGTGTATGTCAATGTGTGCATGTGTCCTGCGATCGATTGGGACCCCAATCCGGGGTGTACCCCGCCTTGTGCCCCAAGTCTTCTGGGATAGGTTCCAGCCCCACCATGACCTTGGATACACAGGATAAAGCTGTATAGAATGTGTGTGTGTGTGTGTGAGCTTGGGTAAGGAATAAATAGATGTGTTTATTTTAGTCAGGCCTTGGGTCAAATCCAAGTTCAGTAAACACCACCTGAACTTTGTTGTCATGTTAATTATAAACCCAGGCATCTCTGGGCCTCACACACAGTAGAACAAAGACCATGCTGTCTGGTATTTAAAAGGACATGTTACTGAACATTTACAAAGAGTAACCCAACGTGTGTGTGTTTGTGTGACAACTGTCATATTGTTAGGATCTCTGTATTACCACTGTTAGTTAAACATCTCTGTAATGTTTGTTTCTCATCTAAACCCACAACAAAACAAACTCACAAGCCGAATAACATTACAGAGGGCGTTTCCCCTCCTCCTCCTCACTGACATGACTGATTGTTTTGGGGTTTAGTGATGAAAAGCTTCGCCATGTTGCTATAAACCTGAATCATTAATAAGCCAGGTGCAGTCACGAGCGCCCACTGCTGAAGTAAAACCGGAAGCTTAGAGTGAAACACACTATTGTCAACTAACCTCGCGTCCTGTTTTGCAAAAGATGACGCTGTCCGCTTGAATAATCGCTTTTCGAAGCGCATTTCGTATATTAAACATGACTGGTCCACTAGTGCAGCACTCAAACTCTCCCTACTGTATACTGGAAGTTCTACGTGCCCTCGACCACGGATGGCTGCGTCCCAATCCGCACACTAGTCTACTAAACAGTATGCCAAAGTAACAGCCTAATTAATATTAAATAGGTTTATATTTAATATATAATATAAATTATAATTCAGTCATTTATATAACGACAGTTTAAACTGAAATTGCACTAAAATATCTGTGACTTAGAATTCACTCTCACTAACAATGTTTAACATTGCATTTTAGTGCAGTACTATGAGATTTGAGACCTAATCCAGGCGTAATACGGAAGCCGAGAAGTTAAGTTCAAGTTCAACATAAGAATTCCACATTGCATTATCAACACAACGTTGGTCATGGAAAAAAAAAAAACTTTTCGTGCACATCCTTGCTCCAGCAATAAGCAGCTAAATCGGCTAAATATAAACCAAATTAACACAGTAGGAATAATATTGACATTTTCAGTGACGGGTTTGTGCATTAAGGAAACTTAAAGTGTGTGATCATGATTATGGGTAGCCTTTGTACAGCCCAGGCCAATAGTTTTGAAACTGACACAAATATTAAATTAAATATTAATCTCAGGATGCTTTACTGCATGACACAGGACTGATGGTAACAGTCACATTCATACATTTCAAGAAAGGCAGCAAAGAAGCCACTTCTCTCCAGGAAAAACAGCATCAAAGACTGATAGTCTGAAAATAGGTACTGGTGTTGGACTGCTGCAGACTGGGGAAAAGTCTTTTTTTTTTTTCGGATAAATCCACTTTTTAATTATTGGAGCATCCGGAAAAAAAGCTTGTCTGGAGAGGACCCAAGGGAGTGGGCTCACTCAGAGTTTTGCCTAAGAACACAGCCATGAATAGAGAACGGTACAAAAAACCTCCCCCGAGAGCACATTCTCCCAGCCATCCAAGAAAAGTTTGGTGACAAACAATACTTTTTCCAGCATGATGGAGCACCTTGCTGTAAGGAAAAAGTGATAATTAAATGGCCCGGGAAACAAAACATCTAATTTTTGGATTCATGCCCAAGAAACTCCCCAGACCTTAATCCCATTAAGAACTTGTGGTTAATCCTCAAGAGGTAGGTGGAGAAACAAAACCCCACAAATTCTGACAAACTCCAAGCATTGATTGTACAAGAATGGGCTGCCATCAGTCAGGATGTGACCCAGAAGGTGACCCAATGTATCGATTCTTTGCATAAACTTAATGCAAAGTTGAGTCATTTATATAATGTAATTGTCTTTAAAATCCTTTGACACTCATGAAATGTTTGTAATTATACTTCACTATTCCATAGTAACATCTGACAAAAAGATCTAAAAACACTGAAGCAGCAGACTTTGTAAAAAATAATATTAGTGTCAACTTTTGTCCATGGCTGTAAAGGGCTTAATAGTTGTGTGATCATACATCCTAGCACTGATACTCAGCACTGTAACCTGTATCAGGGTGTCAAAATCACTTAGCTATGCACATTTTAAGGATTTTTTTTTATTTTTACGCCACTGCATTTTGGACTGTGGTCAGCACATTTACAGTACTGGCTAGACAGAATGTTCATCCCTTAATAAAGGGAGGGACAATAGACAGGCATTGATGTTAGGTAGGATGGGGTGAGGCAGCCTGGTGTCAAAATATCAGCACCTCTCCATAAATAATCTGCAACAGATGGTCAGCATCACAACATCTACATCACAACATCTTGTTTAATTTATTAATAAGGCAAATACCCGAATTATCTGGCAAACAATTTAGCAAAGCAAATCTGTCAAAACTTCAAGATCTCAAATAATCTCTCATCATGACAAAGACAACATTAATGTTAATGGTGTGCCTGATTCTCATCTTTTCTGGGGGTAAGTCTAGGTCTAGATGAATTTATTATTTAAAAAAATCTGTTGATAATTGCTTTATACAGTATTTATGTACTGTTTATAGTTTATTTATAAAATATTAAATAAGAATTTTCTTATAAGATTGCAACTGTTGTTATATAATTGTTTTCATAAATATTTAACATATTTTACATCCTTGACTGTAGTTAATATTGTCACAGTAAACTGAGACTAATAGTGACCATATAATTCAAGACTAATTGAGGGCTGGGATGAGTTTTCTCTCTCTCTCTCCTTTCTTTTCAGTAGTAATCTCACCATTTCACATGAGATTGCATGTTTATTCTTATGATTGTACACCTTATGACTTGATTTCTTTTTAAAATGTGGCAATACATGTTTATGTATCATATTGGCAATTTTCTGTCCCACATGCCAAAAAAAACTGTTGATAAATGTTTATAGAAAATTGATAACATAATTTTTACACAATCCTAAGAATAAAATTCCTATTAAATGTCTAGAAATCAAATTGTTTAACCTGACCTTATGTGACTTGATAATGACATTTTTCAAAATTCTGTTTCTCCAGATGCTCAAGACAAGTCAACCCAGCACCGAAAGGTAGAGTAATAAATACCTGCTAAGCATCACAGCATAATTATTAATTTATGACTCTAAACTGTTTTTTTTTTTTTTTTCAATTTCATAGCCTGCATGTGGGGGCATGAGTTTGACTCAGGCCTGCCCTCTTAACTATGCTCCACTATGTGGAAGTGATGGTATCACCTACGCCAACGAGTGTGCCCTATGTGTGCAATGCCTGTGAGTACCATCACACATGACACTGGGATCTAACAGATTATACAAAAAGAAAGCACAATAGAGATAAATCTTTTTTTAATTATTATTATTATTATTATTATTATTATTATTATTATTATTATTATTATTTATTCAGAAAATGAGTTAATGCTCTTGCAGTGCTGCAGTTCTAACTGACTGACTGTATAATTTTAGGCAAACCAACACAGACATCATGATTATGAAAGATGGGAGCTGCTGAGGAAGCTGTGTACCTCCTTTCTCATATAACTTTCACTTCTTCTTTCACTTCTGCTTTTCTATTTGTTTGTTATGGTGCATTCATGTAGCTGCAAAAAAACTTTGAACATATTATTGTAAACATAAATATACTGATCAGCCAAAACATTATAATCACCTACCTAATATCGAGTAGGGCCCAAGGGGCCCAAGAAAGGGCCCTTTGCAACCAAAACACTAATGACCTGTGTATTCAGACACCTTTCCACTGGAACGAACATTAACCTTTTTCTTAATTTGAGCCACAGTAGCTCTTCTATTGGTTCGAACTGCACGGGGCCAGCCTTCACTCCCCATGTGCATCAGTTGAGTGAATTTGTCAAGATCAAATTGAGAAAAAGGTTAATGCTGATTCCAACAGAAAGATGTCAGAACACACAGGTCATGTACTGTTTTGGTGGCAAAGGTGGGTCCTACTCAATATTAGGCAGGTGATGATAATGTTTTGGCTGATCAGTATAGATACGTAGTATTGCTCGTTTTTGGAAAATACTGCTTATATAACATAAAAGGCTTTTTTTAAAATTGAAAATCTAATGTTTCATTAGAAATGTGTGTATTGTGTGCTTATTTGTTGAATTGTATTTCACTGTTTGTGAACAGTATGGTGACTTATCACATTTGGAGTGATTTGAGATAGAACACTGCACTGATTCCTTGGTATTTTTAATTACGTAAAATCGATGATTAGCTTTTCTCCTATTAAAACAGAGTACAGAGGCTATTTGGCTTTTTGTGATATTTAACTGATGTATTTTAATTTTTAACCATTGTTTTTAACTAATTTAAGTGCAACAAATGTAAAAAAAAAAAAACTTTACTGGAGCCGCATTATACGAAGCACACACTGCGGAACCATTTTTCAGATGCATGTTTTAGTACAACCGCAAAATCTGACGGACCAATACAAACGACGCTCCCGCAGTCCCCATAATTACCACATGTGACATTTGCAGTGTCGGGGCAAATCTCACAGACTAGGGTTCATTCTCAGACTGTATCTAATGACAGTGTACAACATGAATGTAGTTTTTATCAACTAGTTAGCTTTAGCTGGGTGAACTACGACTTACATGTGGCTACTAAGAGCTTTGAAGCGTTCTGACCTCAGTTGAAATCCCATGCTGAGTCAGGTCTCTGTGTTGGTTGGACATCTAGCGAGAAAAAGCAGCACGCGCCTCGCTCCGTTGTGCACAAGCTGTGTGATGGCGAAGAGTAAGTTTGAGTACGTGCGCAGCTTTGAGACGGATGACACGTGTTTACGGAACTGCTACATCGTCGTTCGACTGGATGGCCGCAATTTTCACAAGTAAGTGGCGTTGACTTTACATTGTGATGTTTCCTCACAACCTGGAAGATGTCAACGCGTTATTAAGAAGTGAACATATTACTGGGGTGGCACTAGAGAAGTGTGTTACTAGGGGAGAGTCGGCTCAATGAGTCGGATCTTTTAGTTGACTTAGAGCCGAACCTCACGAGAGAGTCGTTTATGTGAACGTATGAAATGCCATTACTTACCCAGAGTTTTATTCACGAGAATATTCACTGATCAGCCATAACATTATGACCACCTGCCTAGTATGTCCCCCCCCCCCCCCTTTTGGCACCAAAACACAGTTGCACTGTGTCTTCTGACACCTTTCCAGGGCGATTCGCATTAAACTTTACAGCAAATTGATTGAGCTTTCACTCCCTATGTGCATCAGTGAGTCTTGGCTAATCATGATCCTGTCGACAGTTCACCGTTTTTCCTTCCTTGGATAATTTCTGGTACGTATGTCCTGACCACTGCAGACCATGGACATCCCACAAGACCTGCAGTTTTGGAGTTGCTCAGAACCAGGCCTTTAGCTGTTACAATTTGGCTCTTCTCAAAGTCACTCAAATCCTTACGCTTGCCCATTTTTTCTGCTTCCAGCACATCAATATTTCATGTATGTCCTGCGTATTCCTTGCAAAAATTTGTGAAAAACCCATTGATTCCATTTTTACGCGTCCTCTGTAGCATAATAAATAAAACCATAATAGTGTGGCTTTAGGCTGAAGAAATGTAACAGTATTTTTGATTGGTTTGAATTTAGAAAATTGGCTGGAGACTGCATGATTGACCAATCAAAGGATAAATTTTTTTTTTACATTTAACATCAAAAATACCCGCAAAAAACCGTTAAAATTAGTAAAATACGTTTTCCACTATCATAAACAAGTTAGGAATAGCACCCGGACGTACTTGCAACTAAGCCGGTGTTCAGTTCAGTTCATATGCCAAAAATGCTTCATATGTCGATACAACGTTCTTGCAAAAGTCTTATGGCGAAATTATGCAAGTGAGGGTATTTGTATGCAGACGTTCTGCTGTGCATTCCTCAAAATACGGTATGTGTAAAAAACGCTTTTTCTGTCATCCCTCAGACCCAAAGTTTTGATTTGAAAAAATTTAAATGAATCAACTTTAGGAAACAGGTTCACTTGCTGTCTAATATATCCCACCTGCTTCGAGGAGCCATTGAAATGTAATGAAAATCTAGCTATTATGGGAAAGGCCAAATTGTGTTGGACAGCTCCTCATCCCTCCTTTGTACTTGTCCAAACCATCTTAATCAGGCCTCTCTAACTTTTCCCCAAACTGTCCGACTTGCACTGTCACTCTAATATACTCATTACAAATCCTGTCCATTCTTGTCCCTCCCAAAGCGAATTGCTGCATCTTCAGCTCTGCCACCTCCAGCTCTGCTTCCTGTCTTTTTGTCAGCGACAAAGTCTTCAAACCGTTCATCCTTTCCCACGCATAGTGTGTTTAAATCATCCTCTAGCTCAGGGGCTGCAAAACTAGTGGTCGTAACTGCATGTGATGTAAATATAATTACTAGGATATTATTATTATTATTATTATTATTTATTATGAGGGACTCTTTGCTTTCAGGTTTGCTGAGCAGCACAACTTTACAAAGCCCAATGATGACCGAGCGTTAGGCCTGATGGCCCGCAGTGCACGATCTGTCATGGAGGATCTGGACGACATTGCTATAGCTTATGGACAGAGCGATGAGTTCAGCTTTGTATTCAAGAGATCGACCAACTGGTTCAAAAGAAGAGGAAGGTAAACTCAAATCTTAAAATTACACAAAACTCTTCTGGCCTAAACAAAGCAAAAAACTATTCATATGTTTAATAAAATATTGGAAGCAGTCCTGGTTGAGTCATGTACACTCTGGGCAAAAGGAGTTGCACACTCTAATATTTCATTCAATCACCTTCTTTGATTACAGCACACAATGTGGTGGCCAGTTAAGGTGTGAAAATGATTGTTAATGCTGTCAAAACCACTCTTTCACATTGTGAGTTCTGAAACATTCCCATGCCATCAGAGAAGGAAAAACTCTCTTGATGTGATACCCTGGTCATTCAATACATTCTGGTCATCAACTGAATTAATTTTATTGCCACATAATGTTGCTTAGCCCAGACATGGCCAACTGAAGCTACCCCAGATCATAACCCTGGCTCCAGAGGCTTGTACAGTGGCCACTATGCATGTAGGGAGAATCACTTCATGCGCTTCCCTTATTACCCTGATGCACCCACTGCTCTGGAATACGGTCAGTCTGAACTCATCGGGAAACATACACATTCCACACATATCAGTCTAGACATAATATACTGTCAGTTGAACAGTTTTTACTAGGCATATATATATTAGAATTACTATTACTGCTTTTTACTCTAGTTAGTCAGGTTCCAGGCAAACAAATCCTAGGACTCGAAAGCACAAAGTTTTTACTTGCCCACTTGAATAGATAATACAATTATGATTAGCCGTTACAAATACAAGACTGTTTTTCCTCTCTCTTTTCCGTTTTCCACAGTAAACTGATGACCCATGTGGCATCACAGTTCTCCTCCAGCTATGTATTTTATTGGAAGGAGTATTTTGGAGATCAGCCACTGCTCTATCCTCCAGGCTTCGATGGCAGAGTCGTCTTGTATCCAACTAACCGTAATCTAAAGGACTACTTAAGCTGGAGACAGGCTGACTGTAAGTGATTATTTTAAACTTTTTTTTTTCTGATTGACCTTTTCTGTTTCTCGGAACTATATATTCAGCCTTTGACTAAATGTATATACTGCGATTTCTGTTATTGATCATATTTATTTGCAATTAACATGCAGGTCACATTAACAACTTGTACAACACTGCTTTTTGGACACTGGTGCAAAAGGGTGGACTCTCAACAACTCAAGCAGAGGAGAGACTAAGTGTATGATTTACATTTAAGTCAATTTAAGAAAGTGTTGTGTTCATTTGTGGCACTTAACCAATCTTTAAGGTTGCCTCACATAATCCATTGTGTTATGTATAAAATGTGATCATATGTATTAAAAAAGCTTATAAGGTTATTTTCATTTTGGATTTATTTAAAATATTTTAGTATTTTTTTTGTATTGTTTCAGGGAACTTTGTCTGGGGATAAGAACGAAATGTTGTTTTCAGAGTTTAATATGAATTACAACAATGAATCACCTCTGCACAGAAAAGGCACTACACTGATTTGGGAAAAGGTACATGGCAATAATAAAAAGCTTGCCAATATGTGAGTTATTACTTTGCCTTATTCTAATCTTGTCTTGTTTGTTTTGATTTTTTTAAACCTGAACACCCTACAGATTGATGAAACATCGACTAAAAGGATCACGTTGCCCAAAGAAGGAGAAAAAGAGGTCACTTTTACACGGAGCAGAAGAAAGGTTACAGCTCATAACTGTGATATAATTGCAGATTTGTTCTGGGAAGAGCATACTGATATTTTAGAGGAGGACAGCTGCTGAATATTATAATGGTGAGAAGACTGAAGCTGGACTAATACATTCTATATTGGTGACACAAACAGACTGATGTAAATAATATTTTTTTTATTTCCAGAAAATAAAAGGTTTTAAGATGGAATCTTTTTTTAAGTAGTGTTTTTTTTGTTGTTGATAGGTTTAAAAAACAATCAGTATGTTCCTGTTCCTGTTCATACAGGGCACTACTCCGGTCTGAAATTATTTAGATTATTAGTTTGGATATAAGGGAGAATGTGTATCTCAGCTCTGCCATCACAAGGTGGCGCCATGTAGCTTTCAGACCATGCTTGTAGATATGACTTGGATCTGTCAACTACATCTATGTAGGTTTTATGCATTAAAAAAAAAATATATATATATATATATATATATATATATTTTTTTTTTAAATTGATCAATAAATTGCTTTAATTATAATCAGTTGAACTGCTCATTCTTCTTTGATGTTGAAGTTTGTTGCTCGGAATGCGAGTACAATCAGAGCCAAATTCCACAACCCTCGCTCTGCACAAAAATGCATTCAAAAGTTCAGCTGAGACTCATTTGAAGCTTTTGCAGTCCTGCTGAGCTAAATCAGGCTGGTGTTGTTGAATGTTTTAATTCACTTTTAAATATTAACCTAACTCTTCTCTTTCCTTTTTAAAGAAAAGGGCACAAATATTGTCCTGCAAAGTGCTTAAATATTTAAAAACTGTCTGTTTATGTAACTACCTCAGCAGCAACCTCATTTCCTCTCTCGTCTGTTCCAACCACAAGCATTCAGCATCACCAGTATACTAATCAACGTCCTGATCATCTGTCATCATCTGTACCGGTTTCTCCCTGGTACATGTTTTACGTTAGATGGTTTATAGGTTGCTGTGTGGCTTAACAAACAAAAACATTCCTTTGAAACTAGTCAGGTACAGGAACTGGACTGAAAATGGCAGCCAAAAAAGTTCTTTAGGAAGCCTGGAGAACTATTGCTGGAGAGAGAGAGAGAGAGAGAGAGAGAGATACCCATTCAGGGTTGTGCTTAGAAGCAAGCAGGAATATACCCTAATTCGGAGGACACTTGTACCTAACTGGGGCAATTTAATGTAAAAAATCCATATACCAGTTTAATCTAGAGGAAACTTGCTCAGCAAAGCATCCATCATACAAAACTATGTAGCCAGTAACCCAAGATCATGATCACACGCCATTGCCACAAGATGGAAGTGTTGCTTAAATAACCAGCGGTATAGCACTGAGTAAATTTAGTTTACAAATCTTCTAGTTAATTCTTTGTATAACACAATGTGTTGGCTCGATGTACACTATATTGCTTTACAGCCCTATATTGAGTTAACAATTTTGGTCATATGTAGATCTTTTATTTTTTAATAGAAAATTTTTTAAATAATAAAAATATTGATCGCATCTGCAATGAATTTCATTTTAAATGTAAAACATTTTTTAATGATGTGTTCCAAGTGAATGATATTGAATATTGGTTTTAAAAAATCATATACTGAATCCTGAATGGCTCATAATAACTTATTATATTGAGAGGTCTAGTAACTGATACTGTTATTAATTATAATTTATAATAGTTTCCTTTAACTTAACTTGATCATATTGTCTGTCTTTAACACAGACATAGTTTGTGTGTGTGTGTGTGTGTATGTGTGTGTGTGTGTGTGTGTGTGTTTTTAAGTATATTAAATTTTCTATAAAAGGATGACCGAGGAATAAATTTTTTCACACCATTGCTTCAACTGCTTCCGTTCATCTTGCTGTGGCTGAGTCTAGTATCGTCCTCACTGTGTTATTAATGTAGAAGCGATATTTAATGAATAATGTCTGCAACACATACTGTACACTGGCCAACAGTCCAGAACTTTATAACCTAATTGCTGGCTCCTTAACTCAATTCTGCTGCTGATTCACACACATTCAAATCTTTATTGAGCTAACAACACAAACACACACACACACATACACTCACACAGAAGATGGATGATCTCTTCTGGTTAAGAAATCCATTCTGTTGTCACCTCAGCTCCCTGAGGTAGAGAGGATGAATATGTAGCCTCATCTCCAAGGTGAGAGCGCAGAGACGAGGGACTTGGGTGACTATATTTGGCTTAAACCTTGTTTTTTTTTGCCTATGGCCATAGCAGGCATCACATTCATTTGGCCTCTCAAACAGACAAATAATAACTGTGCAAAGGGAATTTGTGCAACTTTGAGAGAAGACAAAATAAAAGAAATTAATTTGGGTCTCAGTCACTGGTATGTAGGTGTTTCGAAGTGCACTGAGAAGTAATATCTAGGCCTAAGCGTGATAATATGTAAAGCTAATCTTTGGAGATTACTTATTTGAAGTATTTCCTTTTCGCTTTATTGAAATATTTAATAAAGCGAAATTTTATTGTCAAAATCTCTCTCTCCCTTCACACACACATTAAGTACAGTGTTGTTTTTCAATAATAAATGAAGGTCTGTATTAAGTAATAACTCCAGCAAAACATAATAAAATGAAATCTAAGATTTTAATTCAAAATATGGCGGCATGATGGCTTAGTGGTTAGCACTATCGCCTTGCACCTCCAGGGTCCGGGTTTGATTCCCGGCCAGGTTCGATTGTCACCTCTGTGAGCATGGGGTTCGCATGTTCTCCCCGTGCTTGGTGGGTTTGCTCCATGCGCTCCGGTTTCCTCCCACAATCTTCCTACCCTGTCTGGGTGTACCCCGCCTCATGTCTTCAGTCTCATGGGATAGGTTCCAGGTCCCCCCATGACCCTGCATATAGGATAAAGCAGCATAGACGATGAGTGAGTGAGTGAGAATTCCAAATATTTCTTTATTACTATTTCTGACCTGTAAATGTTTCATTAATGCTGACAGTTTTCTTCAGACTTATCCATCCTTATATCCAAACTCTATAGATTAATGCATGGTTTCTTGGGAGCCTGTTTGGGTATTTGCTTAAAAAATGGCCAGAACTTAGATGAAAAACTGAAGCGCTTAGATAGTGTTCCCTACAGTCACCTGACCTCACACTCATTTGGAATCTGTTCCTATTCCTGTAGCTGAGCTCTCTTGCAGCGGTTGCTACGGGATCTTATAAGTATTCATTAGTGACAAAGGTAGTGCATTGTATCCCATGATAGAGATGTCTTACTTACAGCTTTGACCTGACTTACACCCCACTAAGTTAGTAGCAGGACTGAGAGAAATTGGCCTGCCTCTCCATAGTCATGTCCAGGAAACAATAGGCTTGTAAAATATAGCAAGGCAATAAGCACACATGCTTGAAACAAAAGAGCCGTATCACATACAAAAGTGTATGTAAATGTTTTGGTCGAGTGTGGCAGCATGCCGAACTTCTGACCTTTTCATTGACCTCTGAGGTCGCAGAGGTAAGACAAAGCCGTAATTATTTGCATGTTACTAACGCATAATGAACACACCATACACATGTGTGTAAGGGGGAGTGATAGTGTACGAGTAGGAAAGTTAAAGAGGAGATCTTCTGCTCGAGCATCTGCTGAAGCATCTGATGCTATCCTTCATCTTAAACCATCCAAAGTCCAGACACGGAGAAGAAGAGATTTAGCAGGAGGAGTCTGCTTTCCAGACAAAACAAATTCTCCAAAGCAGAGGACTTGGGGGGAGAGGGTTTACACAGAAGAGCTGGGCTCATCCTCTTCATTTGCAGGACACTGAGAGTTTGTGAAAAGAAGGAAAATCTACATGCTGGGAGCTTAGAACTGCAACTCCTCAATAGGCAGTTTAGTCATCACAACAGGATTTGGGATTTGCCATAGATCCTATTGCTCGCAATGCCCAAATGTTCCCCTCTCTCACACACACACTTAGCATGCTAGATCTACATTCTCTCATTTCACACTCATTCTCATAAAACAAATCTTTATGCAAAATCCAGCGTAAACCAGCACACTGTCTTATATCAACAGCAGCACAATCGGACCCTTTTGTTCGCGCACTGGTGCATTGATCTGTGCGTCTAAAGTCTCTGCTCAAAGAGTCTGCAAGCCTTGTAGACCAGCACTCCTCTCCCTCTCCCTCTCCTGACTGCCGTGCCAGTACCAGGCCGCTTTCTCATGCTAATCACACACTTTGTCCTCGGGTGGATTATCCTGCCATGGCTTTTGTTGGAGGCCCGAAGCGGAGCCCCACGAGGTTGACCTCAGCCACGGCCTCAGACACAAAGCCCTCCTCGCGCATACAGCCCCACTCCGAGCACGTACGTCCCTGCACACACAAATTAGTCCGGCACAATTCCATCTCAAACTGAAGAGACCCCCCCCATCATTAAAAATGACTGCACATGCTCCCACTCCTCTGAAATGCAGCCAGGCTTGAGTCTAGCGTCTGCCTCTCATGCGGCCATGTGCATGAATATATCATTATACTGCATTCCATAACATACCGCATATCATTAATTAGGTATACATTTTATCATTTATTTATTTATTAATCAATAGTCACCAGCACACTCTATATTATTCACCACAACCATGACTCAGTTTGTATTGATCTCCTTGAGCTCAGTGTTTTTTGGTTCTTCTCCAGCTTCTTCTCTCAGCTCAGCTCTTCATTTGGTGTGAGGGCATATCTTATCCTTCCCCTGCTCCAACCTCCGGCAACTCAGGAAGAGTGCAGGCTCTCACAGGTTCCTTAATTAGAGTCGTACCCAGCCTCAGGGACTCTGCCGCGCACTCATGACGCTGGAGACCTGACCTCATTTGAACGATCCTTAGTGTAGAATGGAGGACTGCCCCGTGGCTGAGCATGGTGGTGTAGGCAGGTTTAATTTGAGAATTAGTCACACACTTGCAGGGCATTTCGATGATCGCAAATATTCCAGTTGGATTCTTTAGAACATGCAAAGAAAACAGAGAATGCGGTATTTTAAAAAATATTTTCAGATAAATATATGTATATAGACCATCAATGAAACAAAGCCCTCAGAGTGATAATCCTTGGGTGAAGACAAAAAAAAAAAGAAAAAGTTTTTTGCTAAAAATACAAAAGAGTCACAAAATGTGCTCCCTCTTTTGATGGGCTGATGACATCGGCTTTTATTTTATTCCCCAGCTAATTGGCCACCCAGGCGTTCACCCTTGATTGAGAGATATTCTCTATACACAGCCATGTCCTCCCCTGTCTGGAGTTACCCTCTGGCATGCCAGTCTTAATGCCAGTGGATACCGATGCTGCTACAGAGACCAGCAAAAGGCTGAAGAGCAAAAAGCAGGGCACTGATGTGACTTCTGTTTGCAAATGCATGTTCATTATCAAAATAAAATACAGTCCTGCATTTTAAGTAGGGTTTGTGCTGCTCTTAGTAATCATTCCAGTGCTGATCGAAAGTCCTCGTTTCAAATTGTGGACATTTATTTGTAAACTAAACACTATAAATGTAGACACTGATGTCACAGATGTTCAACTCCAAACAAAGAAATGACATCAGAGCTAAATTAAATAAAAGTTCATTCGAGCTTTGTGGCTTTTTATTCTTTGCTTATAAGATTAAATTAAATCACAAACAATGTGAGACCTGTGAGACCTTTGCACCAGCATGTCTCTTTGTGCATAGGAGTGATAGATGAGCTGGACCTGATCTTATTATATAATTAGCTGTTTAGAAGGTGGTGGAATTCGTTCCCTTTGGAAGGATGTATCTAGTGATCATTTTTTGAATTCCAGAGATTTAGGTGGGGGAAGGTGATAGGAAAAGATACCGAGAGTCATTCTATAATTCGGGGTATAGTTCTGTTGATGATAACATTATTTATTCTAAACACTTTCTTCAAAAATATCATATTTTACATATTAAGCGAACGCATGTTATGATATCACACAAACGCTATGTGCAGCCTGTTTTTCACTTAGCTTGTCTTACATTGTCATAATGTCCCTAAACTGAACATGTTTGCCGTGTCTGCTTTTGCATTTGAGGGTTTCTTGGTTTCAAAATGATGACTAAAAACCATAAGAGTTAATAATTTATAAAAATAAATAAATAATATATTTTTTTCAAAATTCTATATACTAAAAAATATAATTAAAGAAATTGATTGTGTCATTTTAAAATCAATTAAATATATAATTTTATTATTATATATTAATTTATTAAATATATGAATTTATTGCATTTATCAAATAAAATGATGTTCTCTGTGGCATACATGTTAACTACACTATGTTTCTCTCAACTATGTTATGCACACTCTTATGGTTTACAAATTCTTTATCATTTTAAAGAAATTATCTGTTAAAAAATTATGCTAAACAGTTTTTACGAAAATGAGAAGTGGTCAGCCAGGTAAGTCAAACTGATGTAGTCACCATTGCTACATCATTAGTGTTATTAGTCTATATATGTTACAGCACACATTATTCATATGATTCACATCAATCCTGAAAACTCAACTCAATTTTAAAATCAAATTGTTCTGAATTGATAAAGAGGAGATGCAGGGATCCTTGGGATGCTAATTCTGCAAGGAGGGAATAATAGAGAAATAGAGTGATAAAAATGAATAACATAAAAAACAAAAGACATAATTTGATGCTGGTCACTTTTTTAAGTTGCAGGATGAAGTTCTGTTACTTACATACTTGACAAACTGAGTAGTGAAACCATCCTTTACCTTGAAAATGTTAATATTTAAGCCGTCCAACTAGCACATATGTTACACTGAAGGAATTTTCTAGTTGGAACCACTTTTTGTTCTATTGAGAAAGAACGTTGTTTTTGTACCTTTTTTCTAATGTAAAAGGTTCCAGAAATTATAAAATGGCTTGATTGCAAATGGTCCTTTTATTGTTGGGATTTCCTTATCTTAACGCGAGCAGTATAGCACCAACTGCTATTTGAATGGTATGGAACCAGAGCCCCAAATACAGCACAACAAACTTTGCCTGCACCCTCCTCTCACGAGACCTCAGCCCCACCTCATCCCACTTCCACCCCCTTTCAAAAAACAAACACAGGGAATCTGGTTAGAGAATAATAGCAGGGGGAGGGGGGGGGGACTATAACGCTGTGGATTGGGGGGGGGGGGGTTAAAAAAATTGTGGTGTGTCAAGTGAGGCACAGAAAACTCTGTGAAACAAAACTGGGGCTCTATAAGGCACACAAAAGCCCAGTCATGTCTTTTCTTTTTGGTGTGACTGGTGGGGAGAGATAAGGGAATTCATCAATACAGAGAAAGAAAAGGGGATTCAGTGTTTAGGGGTTTCCACCTCAAGCCACTGGCATTATGCATATGTGTTTAAAAGATTGGACAGATAATGCAATACTTTGTCTGACAAGTTTTGCTCTCTTTGAGTCTCTGTTTCTCTTTTTCTGTGGCGATTGTGCGGCTTGGTCTTATCCAGTCCAGCTGAACCAATGCAAATGCACTAGAGAGATAAGAGACTAGCTTACTATTTCTATAGAACAACACCAATAATAATTGTAAATGGTAGCCAGTAACACCAGCCAAGTTTATTCTAATGTGCATGTGTGTTGGGGTGTTTTGATTGCTCTAAAAACCACAAGTCAAATTATATAAAAGGATGAAAGACATACTCTTATATTACCAGTCTAGATCATTTCTCGCATAATTTAAACACATACTATAAATGTTCAAATATGTATTATAGGAAATAACACACAGGTATTTTGCGAGTAAATGAGAATTTAAGTACCAGAAATGGTCATAAACCGACAGTAAAACCCATGTCATTATGGATTTCAAACATGTGATTAAACTGGAGATGTGACGGCATGCAGAATCTAAAGTCTTAAGACGTAATAAAAGAAATCTACAGTGTATTATTAGCACACCTAAATTATGTCCCACCTGAACCCCTTCAGCAAGGGTTTATATTTTGGGAGTTTGCCAGCTACAGTAGATGCGATGTGTTCCTTTGGAGAGTAATATTCACATAAATCATGCCGCGCTCAATGTGAGGATATTTCAGGGCAAACAGATTAATCATAGTCTGCATTTTGTGAGGCTGTGTAGTTTTTGAACATTCCTGCATGAGGTGAACTCAAGGTAGCATGCAGCAAGGGCAATAGCTAGGTGTCGTTGGCATCAACAGTGTGATATTTTCATAGGAGGGCCATAAGGATAATATTTTGTTTCCTGAAGGTTCGCCACTGTGGTATATTAAATCATATTCAAATAATATGATGATAATCAAGAAATGGACTCACTTTGAGGTGAGGTTTGAAAGATTATAATGTTAAATTACAGTTTCATTACTTTTGATGTACTATAGTACATACCATCATATTCTACTTATTAAATGATAATAAATATGACGTATGCTTACACTCTGACCTAACACAACAAACACCTTAAATTTGACATGTGTTTACTTTAAGCATAGTTTTATTTTAGTTTTTGGACAACTGCAAAAGCCAAGGAGATGCTATTACTACCTTTGTAGATTTATATTGGAATTAATTCACCTGTAATCAAATACTGTTTGGTTTTGTTTATTTTTTTACTAAATTGGAAAATATGTTAGCATCACTACAGCTGGAATAGAAATTGTACGGCATTTGATTTATGAAGAATGTGGCATTTATTGTCAAGGCCCTAAATGAGGCCATGACTTTGTTTGCCTCCAAGCACATTCCATCCCCCCATAAAACAAGCTGCTATGAGATCCTTATGAGAACAGTAGCAAAACAGTTTTTTTTTTTTGTCAATGCAGATTTGATTTATCAAATGCCTAATTTAATTCTGTTCTGTTTTCAATCTTGCCATGACACTTCCTAAACTACTGAGCGATCAGGTACATTAATTCAGTACATATGATGCAAATCTTTATAGCTTAAAGGCTAACTTTAATGTTATGGTTGTTGAAAAGTACTTGGATAAGTTTCAGAGTCATGTTATAACAACACTAAAGCTTCTCCTAATAGATCATTTTAAATAGCCTATTCAATGTGGCCATTCATAAAAATAAAATAAAAAAACTCTTTTTTTTTTTTAATGTTACCATTTCATGCAAGTTTACATTTTGCCATCATTTTACATTAGAACTGATGCAATGCACAAAGTGGATTAAACAGTAAATAAAACTGGACAAAACTGAATGCCCTCCAACAAGGCAATGGCCCCAAAACACACGTCAGAGTTGGTTGTGGAATGGATAAAGCAGACTAACATGTTTGAGGTTGACTAACATGAGGTTTGTGAGCCTCAACCCTATAAAAAATGTGTGAACTTTGCTCAGATCCATGCCAGGAAACCAACAAACTTGATTGAAGACTACCAATTATGCCAAGAAAAGCAGTCAAATATCCAATCCGAATCCTGAATGAAGCTTGCTGTTGGCAAGCTTTTGTTGGCAAAATTCGGGGTCCTCCAAGACTGCAGTGATGCATTAATGAGAAAGAAACTTTATGCACACACTAACCAACCTAAGCCACATCCAGGCTCTGATCGCTGTCACTCAGATAACTTCTTCATTTGCAGTGTGATAATGCAGCAGGCATCGTGAATGCCTTTGTGCTTTTTGACATCCCACAGAGCCACAATATGGCCATCTGAGGATCAGTGGGATTAAACAAAAGATCCTCCTGTCTCCCGGGAGGCCTGGGAGTCCAAGCCTAGATGGACAACATCTAATCCTATGTTCTTTACCCGCAATCCATAGTTTAGTTATCCTATTAAAACATTTTATAGCTAGTTCAAGTCAATGATTAAAACAAATGAGGTCATGTACAGATGTTACAGACTTTCTAAGACAAGGGTAAAAGTGTTGTATTTAGGTACACCATGTAGATAAAAAAAAAAGAAATTTGTGATACATTTAAAATATACTGTCATCATCATAAATAGCATAAAAATTTAACTATACCTATGTATTATTTTATACTGTTTTTTAGTGTTCATAACTATCTACGGTACTGTACCTACTGCACTGTATTAAACCTATAGTTCAATAATTCACCATGAAAGAAAAGAGAAGAGGCTTGTAGCAGATGACAACATAACTGACATACCTATCGAGATAGCTGTAGAGATGCCACAGAAACTCATTGTTAAATAACTTAGCTACAGTAACCTCTACATTTCTTCCAGAGAACACCATTCCAGAGAATTACAAAAAAAAAAGAATAAAATAAAACTTTTTATATACTCAAACAGTTAGAGAAACTAATTACTCTCTCACTTACTCATAATCTATACCGCGTTATCTTGTATTCGGGGTCACAGGGGGCCTGGAGCCTATCCCAGGAGACTTAAAGCACCAGGCAGGGTACATCCTGGACAGGGTGCCAATCCATCGCATGGCACACACATACTCATTCAGACACTACAGGCAATTTGGGGAATGCCAATTAATCTAAACCTACATGTCTTTGGACTGTGAGAGGAAACCGGAGCACCCAGAGGAAACCCACCAAGCACAGGGGGAACATGCAAACTCCATGCACACAAAGACAAAAATCGAGCCTGGTCAGGGATCGAACCCGGACACTATTTATAATAATTTTTTTTATAAAGATAATAACTTTAAATCAAATTGGCAAAAATGTTGGCATGCTTAACCAATATAAAAATTAATAAACACGATTGTCAGGAGACAATCCTTTTAAGACAATTCTTTTACAACCATCATAAACCTCACAAACTGAATGTAAAGACTTTAATAACATACTGTAAATCCTGGTAATGACATGGGGAAACCAGGACTATGAGTACCAGTACAGTACATGAAAAATAAAAGGTAAATCAACAGGTTATTATAACATTAGACACACACAGTAGACACAAGAAAAAAAAATTCTTGAAAATGTAAAACTTAAATAGGTAAACTTATCAAACACAAACCACGTGCACATGATTTCAGCTCTGTGTCTTGCAAGATGAATTGAGAGATATAGTCTGATAATCATCGTGCACTACCAGAAAAGCAATAAATGCAACAACGACAAAGAAATTGCAGATTGTCTAAAATTGAGATTGTCTAAATAGTCTTGTTTGGCTTGTCACTATATCTGTCCATGTACAGTACATGTGCAAAAGTCTTGAGTCACATCTTGTTTTCTCAGGTTTTGCTTTCAAACTCCCAGACTGTCTTCTATTTTTAATGTCATCTTGAGGAATAGTTCTCCAGGCGTGACTTTTTTGGTTCAATTTTTTGGCAAGTTTTTTGCTCTCATTTTCAGTCCAATCCCTCTACCTGACAAGTTTCAGAGCAATGTTTTTTGTTTGATAAGCCATGCAGTAACCTGTGAATCATTAAAACACAAAAAACATCTAGCTTACAGCATGAAGCAGTGACAAACAAGTGAGTGATTAGCATACTTCAATTTAATTTACTTTTACATGAAAGGTGCCTGAACACGTTTACCCAGTACTGTACTTTCACAATATTTGTCTATTTGGCATTATTAACAACCACCATGGTACTTAACATATTATACTGTGACTATTGTTGCAATACGTCTGCCTATTTAATGTGGCACAGAGAAGAAAGCAAAAAAGGTTATAATCTTGATATCTATATGACCAAACCCCTAAGCTGAAACTACCTGCCACCAAATTTAAGATTGCAACCACATATAATGTATCATGTAAAATGAAATATAAAATTTCAGTCACTTTGGATAAGTGTGACAGCCAAATGCCATAAATGGAAATTGTAAAAGCCCTTGGTCCCCTTTATTATTTGCAACCAAAATTACTTGTTAAATTTTATAGATAAGTTGCAATAATTCTGGAACTACTGATTGCTTATATAGCTTATATGAGGTGGCATTAAAATGAATCTATTACAATTCTAATGCATTTTAAGAAACTTTCTGTTAAAAACAAATTTATTTTTATATACAATTTTACTTTAAGATATATCATAGTAAAGATATATCAATATATAAATTAAGATATATCAATTTAAACTATCAAGTTAAAATATTGTTCTATATGCTAATCTTCTTGATGATTGAATATTACAGTATACAGTATTAAGCATTAGCTTATAGTAAGCAATCTTATACATTGATTCTTTTATGAAGACACATATGGATTCGAACACTCAGGTCCATCTGTACGCAACAGACGGCGGAGACATATGAGGGAGGGGAAAAGGCTTTGTATTACCTTCATCTCTGCTGACGTAGTTGTATTTAGCAATAAAAACTTGACATTCTGTCCCTTAAGACCTGCTTCCTGTGAGGCACTGGTCGTGCCAGCATTTTCACATAGACACAAAGTGGAGTCATTTTTTACAAACAGAAAAAAATGGGTCATGTACTTTCTATTTTAAGCTGGCATTGTCAGAGGGATGCATCTGTAATCTCGAGGCTCTTGACTGAAGAAAAGCAGAGGAAACTTCAGCAAAGAGGGATCCAAGGAGCACAGCGGACTCGTAATGTGTTGAGGAGAAAGGAACGATAGTGTCAGTCTTTTAATCATGTCTCACTCACAGCTCTTATCCTGCACTCCCTTCATCACAGATATGAGACAGATGGTCTTCTTTTATTTCTCGTGCGTCCTTTTTTTTCCTTCTGTCTCGGTTTCTCACATATGCACACTTTCTCTCTTGCACGCACACATATGTGCATTTATCCACCCACGCTCGACTGGATGCTCGAGGTCCCCCTTTCCTCCCTGTGTGACCTTCATTGTGGCTTGTTTTGACTGGATCATCCACATAATACACACTCAATATGATAACTCTTGAGATTTTGCATTTATATGCAAAAAATTTGGTGAAGAATGAGCTAAAACACAGACTAAGAAGGAAGATTAAAGAGAGGAGGAGAGGAAGATAAAACAATGTCAAAACAATGCTGTTTCTTCTCAGTCCATTTGTACTCCCAATATTCTTGCCTTCTGACATAACATTCCTTTCTAAGAATTCATAGAAACTAGTAGAAGTTAAGTACGAGTGAGGTGGACGTGATGTAAGCGTCAATAGAAGCCCAGTGGTGGGTTTGCACCCTGATGTTCCTGCACCATCTGCCTTGCCCAGAACCACAGCACAGACATTTTTATATTTAACAAAACATATAAATCCTTTAATAAATTCTCTATGTACTAAATTATATCAAACAAAATATTTTAAACATTAAGAAATGTAATTTCTGTCTGTGCTTAAAAAGCTACAAAACAGCACCATGTATCTATAAACAGCATATCTAATTCTAATAAACTCTAAACTCAACTATATATTCTTTACAAACAACAAGGTTAGAAATACCTGCATTAAGTTTGTGTGTGTGTGTGTGTAATCAATAAGTCATAAAATACTGTAGATGTAAACAGAACATATTGTCACTTTCTCAGGCTTGCAGACTCATTGTATTGGCCTGTAGCATCAGTTTCTATTGTCGCATGAGCTTGGCCTTCAAGGGTCAAAGAGACATTTGTTGGCCGTCCACCATCCGTGCAGTGTGTCACATAATCGACATTTAATAGAGGCAAACTTTAGAGTGGTCCTCCTCGCGGGCAAATCGGGGGGGACGCCTCTCTGTTGTTCTGCTGCCAAGCCCATCTGTCTGTGCCTCCACCTCAGTGGCAGCACGCAGAACGCCCCCGATGACTGCATGACCTCCCATCGCTCTTACAATGCTCCCATGGCTGATGCTGAAGCACCGCTTGTTGACTCTCACAATGCACCTCTTCTGTGGCAGGATGCAAAGCAATTTGCTTTCTGCATTTTGGATGAGTTTTGTTGACATGTTGGACGCTTTTGGGGCCCACCCCAATGTTCCTAGATTTGAACCTGGTAGAGTCAACAAGCCTGTTGGAATCTTTGCTGGAAAAAAAGCATACGTTTAATGGTTTTCAAGACTTGAAAACATGAGCAGGGGTGTGTTTGGGTTCGTCTAAAGAAATTGTAAGAGCTACCCTGGAGGTTTGAATAGAGGTGCTCTGCAGGGATTCTCGAAAGATTTTGTCACATCGTAACCATCTGCGAAGGATTTCCATGTCCAGGGATGTCCGTGTTAACCCCAGTGTATACTCAGGGGAGATGCTGCTTTAAACACAATCATTTCAGACTGAGGACGGAGGGTTGCACATGGGCTGCTGGAGGCTTTTTTTTAAATGTGCAGAAGGAGCATATCATTAAAGAGTTAAATATGCTTAGTTCCTGACATATGACAGTCTCAGGAATTACTGCTATGGATTTGTGCAAAGGTGCTTGGGTTTTTCGGTTTGAATATTTAATCCTCATTCAACGATAAGCATCTGCGTCATCATTTAATATGCCAGATCATGCCTGCAATTCAGCAGAAGAACTGTAAGATCAATTATGAGCTTATCTTTATAGCCTGGGGGATACAGTTAAAATGCATTAACACTGTAAAGATAACACAAAACACAATGCTGTGACTAAACAACAGTTACACTGTCTGCCTTTGTACAAGATTTCGAAAATTATTGACATTTTTTAACATTTATTTATTTAATGAGGTATCCAAAGGAGATTTACTGCTATTTGAGTTACTTAGTTCGTTAGTTAGTCGACTAAATAAACCTTGATATGTAAAACCTTTGAAATGTCAGAGATGAAAAAACAGGCACTTGAGGAACTTTCTTTCTAATGAAAAAAAAAAGCACTAAAGAAGAACTATTTGCCCCCAAGAAATTCATATTTATAGATAAAATACCAATGGCACTGTGGCTAATGCTCATCACTCAAGAATGTCATGTACAGTATTTAGTCTTCTTCTTTTTTTTTGTGGTTTAAATATACTATAACAAAACAATCATTGTATTGATGCACACACACACACACACACACACACACACACACACACACACACACACACACACACACACACACACACACACACACACACACACACACACACAAACCGCAATTCTGCATTCTACGGCTTGTTTGTCAGATAATGGCCAGAGGAATGAACTTATGGGTGTTAGCAGTGAACATGAACATCCCCTTAATTCTCTCTCTCTCTCTCTCTCTCTCTCTCTCTCTCTCTCTCTGCCTTTCAACAACATGCCCAAGATTTTACCCCTTCTTTCCATGAACCTCCCAAGCTCACATGAACTGCCCGAAGTCATGTCAGACTCACTACCTCTGAAATGTGCTCTTTGTATGACTTAGTGACTATACATAAAGTGCAGCAGGCAGACGTTCATTTCGGCTTACTGTCTTGAGTAGTTTTCCATTTGAATTAACAATCATTTTTAAATGCACATTTTTATACTGTATATGGCTAGCTAGCTGAGTTAGCAGTTCTTACTGTAAATATACAGTATATATAGTGAGCATGTCCTCCTGGACATGCTCACTATTGGGACGTACTGTTCTGCCGCATTAGTAAAGCCCTGACATCTACTGGCCAAAAAACCAACTGTTGGCACGTTTATTTTAAAATGTTGTTTGATTTTGATGATGAATAAGAAAGTTCTGATTTTGAGTACTAAATGTAAGGTTTCTTTTCAGAATTCTATGACTAAAAAGATCTGTTTTTATCTCCTAACTGCCAGCGGTGATATGTAACACCTGAATAACCCCTTTGTGACATATAGCACAAATGTTTGTATCATCAATCATTCCCTCTTCCTTTCTTGCCTGCAAGCATAAATACAAAAACAGGGTTGTTTATACAACAGTTATCATCTAAGTATAGTTGGGTATTATTGTTACAGGTGTCTGCTACAAAGCACTATATCCTTCCTCTATCCTTTAACTGATTTAATCCTTTACTGCTCTGCAATCAACCTCAACCTCTGCTATAACACCAATCCTTGAATCCTGTTCTATATGTCCATGCTATCAATAACACTGGTTTTGCTGCCTTTGGGAGCTATAATGTACTTATGTACTATTTAGAAATTTAATTAAACAGAGAAATAATGTTACAACAATCAAGGCATGCACAAGTGACAAGAGATACGTTGTGTTCGTCTCATTCTTCAGTCAGGAGACCACGAACGGACATCATTCCGATGTTATGTGAATTTTTAAAAGCAATCTATAGTCCCAGCGTTGTGTTATGGGTAGACAATGTTGCAACATGATTGCAACTGCAAACCCAAAATTAAATCAAGATGACCCTGACCCGGTATTAAAAATTGATGAAATTAGTGCTGTATATTCGTTTTTAGTGTATGCAAGTTTTAATATCTGATCGCTTGCTCCTTCATCAAAGTAAAGCTTTCTGCTTGCATAATTCTTTTTTTTTTTTTGCTGCATTTGTGAAAATCCAGAGTTGAGGAACACATGTAATCTCAACCAGATGTCATAAACTTTTCTGAGAAGCTAAAAAAAGAAAGAGAGAGAGAGAGAGAGAGAGAGAGAGAGAAGAGAGAGAGAGAGAGAGAGAGAGAGAGCCTGAAGGTAATTGCATTTCAGAGATACCTTAAGTGAGGACATTTTCTGTAAGCTTTTTATAGCGTTCTTTCTATCATGCATGATGTGGCCCTCGTTCTTTTTCTCCATTGCACATTGTTTCAACACATACTGTAGCTTTCAGCACTATTTTATTTAGCTCAAGCTTTGTAAAATACTGTTCACTGCAAATGTAACAACCCAAACAAATAGCTTAGAAGATAAAATAAATGACAACAGAGTATATTTTACAGTTGATATCATCTATTGTTTATTACTTACCAGGTTTAAATGGTTTGCACAAGATGGTTTTTGCATGATATGTGCTTATCTATCTGGATGCTTCATTGTTCTCATTATAGTCCAACCCCCACTAAACACTAAAGAATGAAAGTTTTCCTTCACTCCCATCTGAAGCCCAAGCTGAAACAGTTTTGCCTTTAGAAAACAATGCAAATTCACATGTCAAAGCTCACTAAATTATTTCTGCAAGGTGGGTGTCACTATTGGACTGTAAGCATACTTGCAATTAAGCTACAATAAATGACACACCATAATAAATTAAACACCATTAACAATAAAATGTTCTCCTTTAATGCTAGAATATGGATTGTACAAATACGTTTCAAATTCCAAACATTTCAAATTTTCTTCCATGAGAAAAAAGTTTCGGAATCATTCTTCTGCCAAAAAGTATGCGGCTCTAAAATACCAGATGTTTTTAAGGAGTTATTCTGACAGCTTGCGGACCTATCACATCAATACAGAATGCAGGTAAGGCAGAGTTTACACACAGTCCAAAACTACACTTGAGTTCAGATTGCAGTTGTTACAGCCACTCTCAGCATGATACTAATGTCGGAGATTATGTGCTCTATTCATTTCAGTGGTTTTCACAAGAAGCACTATTAAGCCTGTCAACAAATAATCACATCTTAACCTTTTAATTACTCTATGCAGTTTTTCTAACAATGTGGCTGATTTACACAGATCATGAGACAGGTATCGGTCGACAAGCTTCCTTCTGTGTCAAAATTCAAGGCTGTGAAGATGCTTCAGGGAGTCAAATTTAGAGGTTTTTCATTTGAACTCTGCCTCAGTGAAGGGTTTGGCACATCTCACCAGTATTATTTACGAAAGGTTTCGAGAGGCCCCAAAGGCTTTTGCTTGAGTAAAAATGGTTTTACACAATCTTTCCCCAGATCATGATCTGTTACACCAACGTCTGTATAACAACTTTAATTGTGCACATGAGGCAGGTTTGCACAAAATTATATGGTTTCTGTTTACATATACAAAATAATCTGATAACGGCGAAAACCACAACTGGGAAATTATTTGATAAACTAATTTGCATCTTTACAAGAATTATTTTCAGTTGGAAGTACAATGGACTGCTAAACAGATGTGGGAAGTAGCAACGTATAATGACTTTGTTACTGTACTCATCTGTTTTAGGTATGTGCAAATGACTTGAGTTTTTGGACTTTGGTGGTTCAGTGGTACCCTTGCCTACTGTACCACATGGTACACAAATATTGGGTTTAATTCCCAGCCAGTGCACTAAAACAGTTCCTGTAAGTCTTGTGTAATTCCCAAGACTAGATAAAATGGAATGGGTTGTGTCAGAAAGGGCGTCTGGCAGAAAAACTTGTGCCAAATCAAATATGTGTAAATGAATTTCTCCAGGAGCCCCTTAAAGAAGAACAATGCCACTTCTTGAATTTTCCTTTCAAATAACACTTTTGGGGCGGCACGGTCGTGTAGTGGTTAGTGCTGCCACCTTGCACCTCCAGGTCCAGGTTTGATTACCAGCCAGATAGATTCCTGTCTCAGTGTGCATGGAATTTGCATGTTCTCCCCGTGCTTAGTAAGTTTCCTTCCAAAGACCAGTAGATTAGGCTAAGTGGCGTTCCCAAATTTCCCGGAGTGTATGTGTGTGTGCTCTGTGATGGATTGGCACCCTGTCCAGGGTGTACCCCGCCTTTGTGTCCTAAGTCTCCTGGGATAGGCTCCAGGCCCCCACGGCCCTGAATACAGGGTATAGATGGTGAGTGACTGATAACACATTTGAGTTTTACTTACTATATTTCTTTCAAAATGTCTCTACTTTGCTCTACTTTACATTTCTATTGTGGCAGGTAGCTTTTAGCAAGTTTTTATGGATTATTGTATATTTATTAAAGTTACTATCATGCCAGTTAACATTGGAGAGATTGAGAATAAAATGAGTTGATTTACAATCAATACCGTATGGGGATGTTCAACCAATATTCTGTTTTTAGAAAGACATCTTTTTATTTGGTGAATTCTTCCTGTATTTTTTCATTCTTTATTTAAATGTAAGAATTTTTACTTTCTATTTTAACTCAAGTGAAAAAAAAACACCTTAGCAGGGATTTTTTTTAACTAAGTAGGGAATTTATTTACTTACATGTTTAATTAAAGAATTTGGGTACTTTTATGACACCTACTAATAATTCATTGCTTTTGTGTCATTTTTGATAATAATGAAAATTCTTTATAGTTGTCTTATGCAATAATGGGTTTAATATGAGAAAGTAAAGAACAGTGTTGGGTGTAACGGGTTACAAAGTAACGTGTTAGAGTACGTGGATTATTTTTTTGATGTAATGAGTAATCTAACGCGTTAGGTCCACCATGTAATTACTCGGTTATTTAGTTATATTTTCAAAAATGAAATTTTTTTTTCAGACAATTTATGTAATCCGTGAGCCAGACAGCAGTGATTGCGTTAGTGTGTGTGTGTATGTGTGTGTGTGTGTGTGTGTGTGAAAGTTATCCTACAAGCCCCGCCCCGCCCCCGATAACCCGTCCCCCTCTGTTTGTAGTTAACAGATTACGGGCCAAACTGCTGAGTGATAATGGTAGAATAATTATAAAGGTCTTAACTAAAACAACATGCATGAGAAATCACAAAGAAGTTTTCATTTTCTGCAGTGGGAAAGTAGTCTAACTAGTTACTTTCATCAGAAGGTAATGCTGTAAACTGATTACTTAATCAGTTACGTCCCCAAACACTGGTAAAGAAACACAATGACAGCCATAGGTACAGTAAGTCTAGATGAGCTCTCGGCATCTTACATACTGCTGATCATAACAAGTTTAAGATGTGAACAACTTGTTTTACTACCTTTCCCCCGTTTTTTTCTCTTTCTTTTTGTGTATAACCCTGACAGACACTTAGGGCTGTGTGTCGCCAAGTGTCAGACTCGATCAGAAGTTCACACCTGCCAAGATGCAGCATACCTGCATCCCCCTGCTCCATACTTGTCAATCAGAGTATATTACATCTCCTTAATAGCTTTCAAAGACAACAGCAGAGCCATGCTAGGCCGGTTGTTACACACAGATCACTGTTCATAAGGTAGATGTCAAAACGTTTGTAATGATTGCCTGTGAGAGTCATATTTAAGGTGTAATTAGCCTGCCATGGAAAAGTTGTGAAGGCAAAGTAATAATGTGGCAAGTTTAACCTGTTTTTGTTCCTCTCTATTTAATCTTTGCGAACTATTCCCTTTTTACTTTTTTTATGTTCTTATGTGTGGTGTATGGAAAAAGTTTTTTTTATTCTTTAATGAAATTCTGAAATCTACAGGTTTATAAGAAAATAACAACAGTAAAAATAACAGTGAAATGTCTGATTTGATTGCACATCTTTGCAGGCATATAGTTAAGGCAAGTTTAGAAAAAAATTGAAATTATTTTCATGTCACATTGTTGGAATATCTTCCTGTCTTCAGTGAAAGTCACATATGTTGTGTTGTCCTGCACAACCACACCATACCATACAATACAATCCAAATCATTGTACAATCCCAGAATTTTCAAGTTACTTTGTTGATTTGACCTCTGATTATCACTGCCTGGAGAACAGAGGGGTGTTTTCATCCTCATGCCATCCTAGCTATATCCTTGCCCGTTTGTTGCCCTCAGTTTACTTGTTTGTGATTTAAGTAATGACTATTACTGAAACACATATAAATATTTGCTTGCTTGGCTTGCATCTTTTTTTCCCCTCCCTCCTCTGATCTTTACAACCAGTGGATGAACTACAATGGCCCAAAGAACTTGCATGGTTTCTCAGTGATGAATCAGAGTGAAGTTGACAGAAACTCTGAGGTCATGGCAGACAGATCGTACAGGGTAGTCATAATTCTTCATATTTTAGTGCAAAACAATCAATTTATGAAATTATTGCTGACATTTAATGTGGAAACTAGTGCCTGGAGCCTAGCTCAGTGAACAGAGTAGACAGGGTACACTTACACTATGTACAATTTGGAAATGCCAGTCAGATTGCACTACACGACTTTAGACTGTAGTTCCTGGAAGAAATTCACCAAGAAAAAGGAAGGCATGCACACTCACATGCAGCCTAACCCTAACCCCCACTCCTGGAGGTGAACGGTGACACGGGTATGTCATTGGTTTGGAGATTTTTATATATCTCTATATAACATATATCTGTATAACCTATATAACCTAGGTTTATAGTTCATTAATAACTATAAAAGATGATGTATTGTAAGTAGAAGTACCACAAATAATAGTAATATAAAGCAGTATAAATTATTATGAAATACTATAAAGTAAGATACAAATGATATAAGCTAGTATAACGCAGTAGATAAAATATTAAGCATAAAGTCAATACAAGTAATAAGGAATTTGATTATGATGGGGAGGAAAAGAAGTCATATAAATAGTATAAAGTACGAGGTGATAAGACAGTAAATAATAAGCCAATATACACTTACATAAAATTATTCACCATAAATCACTGCGGCATGAAAACTAATGGCACTTGCACAGAAGAGAGATTTAGAAAAAGCTAATATTTTTAACTGTAAGATATTTTGGAGATTTATTAGTTAAATAAAGCATAAAACAACAAACTATAAAGGTCATGATTCATGGCATGGCATGCAAAATACACATATAAGAACCCCAGACAATTCACTGTATTTAAAAATGAAGCATAATTGTAGAAGTGAAATATGAATATATAATGATTTATGAGTAGAGAAAAATATTTTGCTGCCTGTTGCACAGAAGGAATTGGGCTGGGGGTGGTGCGGTGAGGGTTGGAGGATTACTATTGTACCCGTAGGCATTAATTTTACTCCCACCACACTCTACTCATGTCAGCCTGCAGCCTCGGGCTCACCTCAGCCTCCCGTCTAGTACTACTGAGTGAGAGACGCACCAGTGCACATATACACAATCCCATGGAAACACACTATAGGAGTTTAAATGCATTTGGTTTGTTTTTACTTTATATCCAGAGGCAGCAGTATGTAATATTTAGAATGCTTCTTTTCTGACACTTGACTGGTTTTAGCATGTAAAGGCAGGCTCTGGCAAAAAATTCAAATTAAGAGACTTTATTAATAATAGGACATGCATGTCACAACTTAAACTTCAGTTGTTAAATCAATCAACGGTTAAAGATTATGAAGACTTCCATAACTTGCTGACTGATTTTTTGACTTGTGCTTTACTATTTATATGTTTCCTACATTTTCTGTGAAATTATCATATACATGAAATTTGTGCTATGAATGGAAATGCTTTGTTCCCATAATCACAACTGACTAAATGTTTGCCTTTGCGTCTATTTGCTTCTAATTTGCATCTGCATTGGAGGGACGTTTAAACTGAGTTCAAAATAATGTCTGAAGTTTAAAAGAATTTTCTGTGGGTGACCCCATTTTCCAGACAATGAGAAAACATTGCCTTAAACATATCTCCAAGACTGAATACAGGCAGTCATTTAACAGAATATGGAAAGTATAGGATTTAAAATATAACGCAGGGTTATTTAACAATGTCCTCTGCTCACTGTTAGATTAAGATCAATTGATTGTGAAAGTCTTCTCAGTCATTTAATCTCTCCAAAAATGACCTCATTACCTCTGTTGAAAATTGGCATGCCTTGTGATTTCCTTTTTAATGGAAGAGCTTTTTAATGGAACAGACCTGTTGTGTCTGGGGACAGAGCTTATTTCAGGATCAGAAAAATGTAACCGGCCACCTAATATAAAACGACCAGGAAGAACTGTTACATGGCAATATGTTTGTCTTCATTTTTATAATCATCTTGGAAATGAGAGTTTTCATTAATGTTTTTATTATATATGTTTATTAATGGTCTGAAATGCTTTTGAACAGTATATACAGATTATTGTTATGTGTATAAGTATACAGCAATCAGCCATAAAAATAACACATTAACTTAGATTATCAGTTATATACCAGCCATCCTGGTGACAGGATGTGCGGGAAAAAAGTCAATGCTATCCATGATAGAAAGGCACCAGAACACCCAATGCACACAATCTGCCATACACGGGTCCCAGCAGGAAACAAGCCCAAAGGCCACAAAATTGCCTCTAAACTTTCGATGAAACACATATCAGGTGCAAATAAAAAAGCCTGATCCCCAACAGAAGGACAAACACAAAACATAAAGTGATGTGTGTCAATGTGTAGATATGGGTGGGAGATTTTAAGTGCACTGAGTTGGTCTATTTATTAGTCACACATACTGTATAGAGCCCTCCAGGCCTCCCACTCACGCACACACCTACACACATATATAATATCATCCCCCAACTCATTTACACTGTCATGACAAATGAATAGGATTTTTAATCCCTCTTTAGACCATAATGATGTAAGTATATTTTGCTTTACACTTTCTTGCTTCATAGTGATATGAGGCACAGAGATCGTGTGAAACTTTAATTACTGGTGTAATGGGATGCTGACTTTTGGGCAAGAGTCTCCCCTGAAGCTACACACTGTACCAAGGAATGCAAGGGAGGGAGTTGATCTAACACACACACACACACACACACACACACACACACACACACACACACACACACACACACACACACACACACACACAAGGAGGAGAATCCCCACTACACTCTGCTCATAACGGCTGCTGTGCCTCGGGAGACATGAGCAAACCTGTCTGCCACATCCTCAGTGCCCTACCAGTCTGTAGTTAGCACAACGCAACACACAATAATCATTTGTGTAGATGTGGGTTGGGATTTAGGGTCTTATAAATGTGCAGTTTTTGTAAATTTCACAGTTATTACCCTCTTGATAAAAATTACTAGATTATATCACCCTTAAGGGGCCATCATATTTATATTCACTCATTGTCTATACCACTTTATCCTGTATACAGGTTCACAGGGGGCCTGATGCCTATCCCAGGAGACTTAGGGCACAAGGAAGTTTACACTCTGGATTGGGTGCCAATCCATAGCAGGGCATACGCAGACACAAACACTACTGGTGTACCCAAAGGAAACCCATCAAGCACAGGGAGAACATGCAAACTCCATGCACACAGACCATGGTAATCAAACCTGGACACTTGGAGTATGAGGAGACAGTGCTGACCACTAAGGCACCATGCTGCCTACCATAATTATATTTATATATTTAAGATATTTTTGAGAAAAGAAATAATTGAAATCATTATCATGCTTCACAGAGTTATTGTAAGATTGGTGTGGACATTAGCAGGAAACATCACATATTGTGCTGTAAATAAATAAATAAATAAATAAATAAATAAATAAAATAATAATAACGAACATTGAAAGTGTTGTGGACCAATTGAAAAAGGTCATTTACAAACATTCACTGCATTCACATTCACAGGTAAAACCAGTTTGGCACCGGCTCCCCTATTTATAGGACGTTTGGGACACCCTTGTATTTCCTTGTATTGCTAGAAGTTGCATTTTAACACAAACAGCATATAATGATTAATGATTTGTAATAAATTCTAGGAGGTCTACTCTGAAAGAACTGTATTGAAAAAGTTGCATTATTTCATAATTATTTCATCATTGATATGGTGAAGCACATAGATGGAGACAGTTATATTACACACCAATCAACCCTAACATTAACATCACATAACATTTACACATAAACATTGATTATGAATTACAAACCAGTAAACTGGTGACAGAATCATGGGCACCCAGGCTTATTCATGCCCTTGAGGCAAAGGCTAAACTGTCTGGTCCAATCCCACAGAAAAACCAATGTACAGTAGCATAATTCACCAAAAAAAGTCATCCTGGACACCAGAACAATCAGTGCACCATAGTCCCCCATACATGGGACCCAGCAGCCAAAGAGCCAAAGGTCACCAACCCAGCCGTCAAACTCCCCAATTCCCAATCTAATCAAGCTCCCATGGGATGCACTGGACAAAGAAGTTCGAGCCACCTCACATCCCACAGCAACCAAAGGATCCGCTGCCAATGTCCCGGTACCAGACACCATAGAATCCCTGCAGAGGACTTGTGGAGTCAGGTCCAGGGGGCCAGAACCTCTCAGGAATCTACACAATATTGGGCTTAATTTTGGGGGTTGTAATGCCATGGCTGATTGGTGTATTTCAATTAATTATAAATGTTACTCAAAAGATCTATCATGGGTTGTCCCTCTGATGGACTAATTCTTGAGCTTATACATCATTGGCACTCCCAGAAAGCACCTCAACATCTTCTGCTATGGCCAGCTCTGCCTCACGTCTTTTCTACTGTCTCTAAGCCGTAATGCATCACTTGTCTCACCATTGTCTTGATGGGCAACAGGTCGGACAAAGGGCGGCACGGTGGTGTAGCTCTGTCAACTTGCATCTCCAGGGTCCAGGTTCGATTCCCATCCAGGTTCTATTCCTGTCTCTGTGTGCATGGAGTTTGCATGTTCTCCCCGTGCTTGCTGAGTTTTCTCCATTCCCAAAATGCCCATTGTGTGTGTATGTGTGTGGATCGGCACCCTCTACAGGGTGTACCCAGCCCTGCCTTGTGCAGTAAAGTCTTCTGGGATAGGCTCCAGGAGTGACCTTGAATACAGGATAAAGCGATATAGACGATGTGTGAGTGTTACACAAGAGAGAGAGCCTTCTGTGTCAGTACTTTGTAATAATTCTGTACAGTAGAATCTTAAAAACAGCAAAGTTTGGGAATTCTGGTTTCTCGGGTAACATAACAACCTGCCGTCTTTGCATCTAAATAAATGTAAAATTGTAATCGATCACAAATTGCCATGGTATAAGCAGAAGACAACGCTTTGGTGCATGCTGATATAGTAAAATAAATAACATTAGGATGGTAACATTAACTTTGCTTAACATCTTTATGTTATATTGCTTCATGTTATATTATTTTCCTATAACTAATAACTAACTTTAATATAATTGGATTGGATAATATAACTGGAGTAACTAGAACAACACATATGTATCATTGCTTTGTTGAATATCCCAGATTCATAATCCTGAACAAAATATACTTTTCAAGAATGACACCACTTGACTGAATAGGCCCAAAAGATACACTAGCCTAATTAATAATAAATCTTGTTTTTTTAATGAGTGTAAATCAACTTATTGCTGTACAGTACCTAATGTTTTCCAAAACCAGAATTACTATTATTAATAACCATTACCACTTTAATCCTTTACTTACAGGAAACAAGTCTAGACATGTCTAAATGTCAGTAAAATCTGCAAATTACATAAATAAATAAATAAATAAATAAATAAATAACATAA
>JAAGKR010000131.1:286475-288954 GCA_011419295.1 Clarias macrocephalus
GGCACTCTGAGTACCTTGCATACTTTGCATAGCCAGGTTACACTATCACTATTTCATTTGCTAGATAAAATCAACCATGTTTTCAAACAGTAAGCCAATTTCTAGTGAATATATTTTGATTACATTTGATAGGCAAATAATTCAAGTTGCAGTTAGTTAAACCTAGACAGAGATACTTATCACAAATGTGAAGGTATCATATTTTGATTGTGTCAGTGTTGGTTGTGTTTGGTTGTGTCACGTCCTGTTTGTTGGTCCCACATTGTTGAAGTCCATGAAATAATTAGAGATTTATCTCCTACTCAGGTGAATCAGGTAACATTGCTGCCACAGTTCCAGAGTTCTTTGTGGAATTTCAATGCATGTCATTTGTGTGCTTGTGTCGAAATGGGTTTTCTCCAGGTTCTCTGGTTTCCTAAGCTGGTGACCTGAGCTTCTTGGTATAGGACCCTGCATAGGATAAGCTCACTCAGTAAAGATTCAAGATTCAAAGGTGCTTTATTGGCATGAAAAATATTTATATTCATATTGCCAAAGCTCAGAAATAAGTACAAGAACGTAACAGAAGAAAATAGATAAAAAAGAGAAAATAAAAGCAGAATAGAATAGAATAAAAAGAGTAATAATAAATAAATGTATATAAAATAAAAGAGTACAGACATTTAGTTCTGCAGTCGAAGACAAAGTGACACTCGTGAACATTATTTGAAAAAAAGTAAAAAGGAAAGCAATAATAATAATAATAATAACAAAACAACAAACTCTCATTCAGTCACACACTTGGAAACATCAATTAGACTTACCTGCATTTCTTTGGACTGTGCGAGGAAGCTGAAGTATCCAGAGGACAGGTTATCCCAGGTTAGGAATCTAACCCTTGACCATGGAGGTGCGAGGCCACAGTGCTGACCACTACGCCACACAGGCTTATGAAGAACAAATCTGTGCTCCATACAATTTCTTTTCTTTTTTTTTTACAATTTCTTTTTTCATGACTTTTTTTTTCGGTGATTTATTTTATTTTTCAGATTTTTCATTTGACCACCTTATGCATGATTACATTTACATATGTATTTTTCTCCATTCCTTTATTTTTATGTTTTTCACATACAATTTTGTATTTTCTCATATGACTTATTCATTTTTTAACATGTCACGACATATCACTTGAATTCACATGTCTAAATTCAGGGAACAAAATTGTGAAATGTGCCTGGGTTTCTTTTCACATCTAAAATTAAATCATTCACATAATCACATATTGATGCATGTGATGTTTTTATGATTTTCCAGGTTATGACCCCATTTCTTCTTTGTGGCATTTTTGCCACGGAGTTCACCTGCAGGCCGGACTGATAAAGGAGGCAGAAATCCCCGAACAGCAATAAAACAAATAGTCCGGACTTGAAAAGGTTCAGACTGTCTTAAGAGGAGAAAGCCCCTGCTATTGGTCACAGATAGGCAAGAAACAAAATCAGCAAACATCTCCAGGGCCACACGCCGTGTTATCTAACCGAAAATCAGCGCGCGAGATAAGACAGAGCTCGCGACACGCAAGCGTGAGGGAAACGAGCAGCACCCGTCCAGCACGCGCCGCAATCCTATTGGCTACTGGGGGGGTTGAGCTCGCGCATACGGGCGTCTTAGCTCGCGAGCTGTTCCGCTTTATCTTCATCACCTGTTTCGCCTTATCGGCTAAATTAAGTGTATCACATTTACACCAAGGGTCGTGGGTGGGATTTCAGAGAGAGGGATGGAACTGTTACAGAGGAAGGGAAGTGTGAATAATTAGTTTTCATTCAAAGTTTAAAATTCCTTCCTTTGCAAATACTGTACATTTTACTTCGTACTGGCAACCCGTGTTGCAAAAAAAGTACTGTGAAAATGGTCAGTTAACAACTCTGAAATATTTACATTAAAGATAGCTCAGTGGATAAGGCGGTGGACTACTGCTTGGAAGGGCGCAGGCTGAAACCCCAGCAGCACTAAGTTGCCAATGTTGGGCCTTTGAGCAAGGTCCTTAACACCCCAACTGCTCAGATGTATGAGTTAAAAAAAAAATAAATAAATAAATAAATAAAAGAAAGTAACGCTGGAGAAATCTGTCTGCCAAGTGCCATAAATAAGTACACAACAAATTACAGTCGTGGCCAAAAGTTTTGAGAATTACATAAATATTGGAAATTGGAAAAGGTGATGCTTAAGTTTTTATAATAGCAATTTGCATATACTCCAGAATGTTATGAAGAGTGATCAGATGAATTGCATAGTCCTTCTTTGCCATGAAAATTAACTTAATCCCCCCAAAAAAACTTTCCACTGCATTTCATTGCTGTCATTAAAGGACCGGCTGAGATCATTTCAGTAATCGTCTTGTTAACTCAGGTGAGAATGTTGACGAGCACAAGGCTGGAGATCATTATGTCAGGCTGATTGGGTTAGAATGGCAGACTTGACATGTTAAAAGGAGGGTGATGCT
>JAAGKR010000132.1:0-139626 GCA_011419295.1 Clarias macrocephalus
GTTCACCCGGGGGGGGGGGGGGGGGGGGGGGGTAAAATACAACAGCTATTCTATATTCAAATTACTACAATTGCTTATATAAATAAGCAACACAAAGGCAAAGATAAGATGGCCTACGTGTTATGAAATATATATATTGTACATGCATATATGCAAAATGTGCAATGCAGTTTAGAATTAATATTCAAATCCTTACAGTAAATACACTAATTTCCACAAGTGATAGCATGATTGTTAAGACAGCCTTAGTTCATTTGTGTGTTGGTTGGTTTCTTTCTCGACGTCGCCCTAGTCAACAGTGGCCGTTAAAAAACAACCATATTGGCTTTACTTAACCACATTAGCCACGAACATAGATTGACAGCGTTTTTTTCTGCGCTGCCCCCACATCAAATAATACACGGCAAATGGCATTCAATACAGCCTCATACCCATGAAATTGCGAGATACAAAAACAATTTTGAAGTAATAAGTGGGAGCCGCTGAATGGAATGGAAATGCAAATGCAGCCACGGTCTTGAGTACATGTCTCAGACCGAGGCAGCAAGCGCTTGGCTTTATCCATAATATCCACAATCAGTGCATTATGAGTGTCATGCAAAGGCACAACATGTTTGCATTTTGTAATTTGTGCCTTTTCATAACTTCAATAAAGAGCAAGAGCAGGCAAAGCTAATGGGGAGCGAGGGCACTGAACACTCAGAAGGTGCAAGCGTAACAGACAATGAGATAATCTAAATAAACACATCTTTTATGACAAATGAACAGACCCTGTCTAGCACTGGGCTGTAGTAGGCATTTTCCAATAAGATTCTAGTCATATCCAATCGTAAAATGACAAAATAAAAATCATGGGTAATTCAACAGCAAAATAATAAAATTGTCTGCATTTTATTACAAAGCATATAGCTAGCCGATGCAGTCTGGAATCCTATTTTCAACGTAAAACAGCATACTATGGCTTTGCTTTGTCACTATGCATATGCAACTACGCTCCTGTTGGAATTTTAAACTAAAAGCACCTGTGGAGAAACTTGTTTTTGCTTGGTTTAGTTCCATGCAGCTTTGAGAACTGCTAAGACTTGGCTCAGAGTCTGTGGACAGCAAATAACAGTTCACTCCAACAGCTGTGCATCTCTCCACCAAGCCACAGCCATCTCTGCCACCCCCCATTGTAAATAAACACAGGAAAAACATCAAGAGAACAATTTGGAGAGTAATTAGAGCAGATGAATAAACGGCAGCAGGCTAAGGGAGGGGGCTGTGTAGCTGATTAAACCAAGCACCCATACAGAAACAAAAGCAGTATCAAAGCATTGGCCTGTGCTGTTCAGCATCCCCTCACCATTTAATAAAACCTCACACACTCAGACTCCTAGTATAACAAATCCGACTGATGAGACCTGCAGTGCTACTGTATAAGTGTACAGGGTCTTAACCTTTGCACTGAAGACTCATAATATAGAGCAAACAGCAGATTACTGCTTATAAAGCAATAAACAAAAAAGATTTCCCCGAATAGTGATATTATATTCCAGATAGCAGTATGTAATTTAAATTATGTAAAACTATTATGTAAAAAATGCATCTTAATAGGATCTAAATATGTGTCTTAAATGGTATTGTCTTTAAGAAAAGAGTGTTTGATTTTAGGAACAGCTGCATCAATTGCAGTATCACAGTAGATTGCTGAGTGTCTCTATCTGGTCATACAGTCATTATTGTCCATATATATTATACTTCATTATATTATAGCCCACAAAAGCCTCATGCTCGGACCCACAGCTGAGCAACCCTCAAACACACGGCGCTAAGCCTATGAGTTAAAAATGCTTCCCTCACGGTCCAACAAACTGAGGTAAGTTTTAATCAAAGTATTATACACTGTATATACAGGATGGATGGATAGATAGATAGATAGATAGATAGATAGATAGATAGATAGATAGATAGATAGATAGATAGATAGATAGATAGATAGATAGATAGATTTGGTAAATGTTTTATTTTGGATATAGTATCAGTTCTCTCATTGCCCTGTTTCTACTGACTATATGTAAGATATACAAAGTGCCATCACATTAACAACCATGTCTTTGTTTTACATTCTCTATTGCTGCTTGATATCTGTAATTTTCTTTAGGATCAATAAAATCTTTCTATCTAAATGTAAGAGGGATACAGACAATAATTTTTTGCATTTTTAAGCTAAAATACTGTACCACTTTGGGTATTACTGTATAATGGTTACAAACGGCATTAGGATACTTTTGCAATTTATTCATAAAGACATATTAAATTTGAGAAATCAGAGCTGGTGTTTCTTCCCAAAGCTGACCAGCATGAGCAGGCTGATGTAGCCAACCAGACAACCCTCAACCCTTTAATGAAAGTTGGTATCTGACATTGATGGCGAATCAGTGTAAAAAATAAATAAATAAATAAATAAATAAATAAAAATGTATTGCTAAGAACTGCGAAAGACAATGCTTTTGTTTACTAGCATTTCTTCACAGTCTCACCAACGCTGTACAGTGACAATCAAATCATAACCCTATGCATTGTAATCAAATTGAATCATGAAGTAATAAAGTGCCTTAATCCACATGATGCTGTGCTACAGCACTCAAGAGTGGGATGAACATATAATCTGAAGCTGTGATACTGGTAGGTGAGTGTGTAAAAGCCACCGTCAGCATGTGTTCACAGTAGGGATATACAGCCCCCTGCATGGCGTCCAGATGCACTCGTCATATGTGTAAACATGATTCACTTTGGCCATTTGTGCTGCTTTCTTTAAATGCTTGTTTTAAAAAAAATGGAAAAAGAAAGAAAAAGGTAAAACAAAAAAAGTTTCTGCGGATCCTAGAACAGGTTGGCAAGATCATCCTGCATTAGCCACATTAGCCACTTTTACAGCTGCCCTGTAAATGGGCCTGCCATATCATATGGCTGCAATCTGCTCTTTCTCAACAGAGCACTCAGCTTGTGCAGCTAAATTAGCATTGGCTGGGGAAAAATCAAAAACAAAGCCTGGGAGTCAGCTGCTTTTATTCTGGGTAAATAATGCAAAATTACTTATTTAAAAAGATAAGCAGTTGTGAGAAAAATTCATCTGGATTTTGTCATCCATCTTCTTCACCAACAACAAGCCCAACATATTGATTTTCTGTATGACTAGTATCATACTGATTGAATTATTATGACCATAAAGATTAAATTCATGCACAAACCCAGCCATGTCCCAATAAAGTGTACCTTTTGTTTCAAATTTATTCTTTAATACGTATTACAGTTTGATTGGATACATAGCAAACACTTCACTTGATCACTATTTTTATTTTACTGAACATTCTACATACGTGCAGTAGATATCCGTAGCTGATATTGTAAAGACAGAGACCTGGGTGACATTGCCTTCAACTAAATCACAGGTAAACTCCCCAGATTCCCACACCAGAGCCCGACCTTGAGATGTGGCACAGCTGTTCTTTTGCTTTGGCTCTGGAAATCCCCTTGTAACAGGCGGCTCCAGGGACACAGAGAAGAGAGACACTAAAAGCCGAGCACATACAGACAGAAGCAGAGGGAAAACACCAGCTGCCACAAGGCACACAGTATAAGTACGGGAGGAGAAAGTAACAGGAGCAGAAATTACTGTAGGTAATTTGTTGTATTCATTTTGGTCCATTTATTTTCTTCAGTTATTTGCTAATAAACTCCACTGTGTGTGTGCGTTTGTGTGTGCCCGTTACTAGCATCGTAAGTCACCTCAGAGGCACACACCCTCCTACTGATCTCACTGATCTCTGCTACACGCTAGAGAACTGCAAGCTCTGGCAGCCCCACCCTGATTGTGGCCGTAAGTCCACAATAATTCCACCGGCAGGCTTAAATGTCAGTACACAAAGTGTTTGTGTGTGTGTGTGTGTGTGTGTGTGTGTGTGTGTGTGTGTGTGTGTGTGTGTGTGTGTGTGTGTGTGAATGCATGCACGCGTGTGTGCGAGCACTCACACTGGCCACGCTGATAAAAGGCCATTATGCAGCTTTGGAGAGGCGGTCTCAGAGGCCGGGCTGTGCCAAAGAGCTGATATTACGCAGCACAATCTCTAGCAGCCTTCCCAGAACATAGCGCCCAGAGCAAACCAGATACGCCCATTCCTGGAACCATCTCTCTCACTTATACGCATACTCGCTCACACACACACACACACACACATTAACACACCCTAATACTCTGTCTTTTGCTCGCTCCCCAAGCCACCTACACACACAGATACACACAGGCTCTCGCAAACTCTAGCCGACACCAACAGAAAAATCAATATGCATCTCATCCATTACGGCAATCATGGAAGGGCCGGGGAATTTTCACTCATCTCCTCCCATTTCACAGCTACAAAATTCTCATTTCTCATACAACACGCTTGCATTAGGTAAAAGCAAGCTTTGACTTCTTATTCAGAAACAGAGAATGGCTAAAAGGAACTTTAAAGACCTCCATTAGAAATATCATCAAAGCTTAAATCAATTTCTAGCTAAAAGAAAACTGTGTGTATGTGTGTGTGTGTGTGTGTGTGTGTGTGTGTGTGTGTGTGTGTGTGTGTGTGTGTGTGTGTGAGAGAGAGAGAGAGAGAGAGAGAGAGAGAGAGAGAGAGAGAGAGAGAGAGAGATCTGAGGGAGTAGATATATACTTGTTGCTATGCTATAATGACTGATATTTTATATAGAACCAAGTACATATCCCAGACATGTAATGCTTACAGAAATCAGGTTATTGCTTTCCTTTGGAATAGGATTACTGTTTTTGAAGGAATACGTAACCCGCAATATGTCCAACTTTACATTTATCTTCCATCATTTCAAGTATAGGCATTCCAGCTGCTCAAGCTAAGCCTGTGAAGCCCCCAAATGAAGACCGAGAGCTAAAGGCAGACATTTTATAGCCTTAAATAGAGCTCCCCACTGATATATGTGTAACACCTCTCTCATTCTCTCTCTCTCTCTCTCTCACACACACACACACACACACTCTCTCTCTCTCCCTCATGCACAAACACCTGGGTTGCACAGCACAGTTGGACAGAAAACAGAATATTATAGCATTTATGATATTTTTTGCTTTATAATAAAACGTTATTTCGAGTGAATGGATAATTTGTTCTGAACAAATACAAATATTGACATAAAAAGGTGGTGCACTATTTGTTTAATTCTGTTGTTTGTTTTTTTTTTTCAGAATAAATCTACTTGAGATGAAGGATAGGGATGACAAATGATATCCTCCAGGACTCACCAAAAAAAGGCTTGGAGTTTGTCTTTTTTTTTTTGTTAGTGTTCTACTACTATGAATGTCTATTTACAAGGTTCATTTATTCGTCCTTAGTAACTGCCCAAGCAGGATCAGGTAAATTTACAATAAATTAAGTCGCCAATTTATATTTTGGTAATTAGAACAAATAAAATTTGTTGAAAAAAATAGCATATATCTCCAGAATAACACATTTCCAGGTATGATCTGGAGTGATATAGTTGAGGCTGAGGAACTGACAGAGGCAGAATTTACAGAGACAATAGTTTTTCCCAATAGGCCACACTCACTTCATGTTTAAAACCAAAAATAAATACTGTAGGTACGAATAGTTGGAACACAAAACACATGCATGCACTGACACAGGTATTACAAGCCTACAAGGCACAATATTGTTGCCTATTACTCCATAAAATGAGGATTACAACTGACACAAAAATAAAAATACATTTTGTCTGAAGTGATACCATAGCTGGGTTTCCACCAGGTACTCAAAGTAAAGGTCCAAAGACATGTAGGTTAGGTTAATTGCCATTCCCAAATTGCCCATAGTGTACGAATGAGTGTGTGAGGGTGTGTATGTCTGTGTGCCCTGCAATGGATTGGCACCCTGTCCAGGGTGTATCCTGCCTTGTGCCTTAAGTCTCCTGGGATAGGCTCCAGGCGACCCTGAATACAGGATTAAGCGGTAATGATGATGAGTGAGAGTGAGAGTGAGTGACACCATAGCGTAGTGGATGGCACTGTGGTCTCACACCTCCAGGGTCAAGGTTTCGATTCCCTAGGCAGAGTGTGTGTGCACTGCGATGGACTGGCACCCTGTCCAGGGATTAGCTCGCCTTGTGACCAAAGCCTCCTGGGACAGGCTACAGGCACCCCACGACCCTGTACACTGGTTAAGCGGCGAAATATCGTTAACTATTAACCTCCTAAAATGAGTATTACAACTGGAAAATTGGCTAGAAAATGATATCCCCGTTATCCAAGTTAGCCAGTAGAAGTGGTACCTTCTGTCAGCATCAAGCCTACTTTATTATGAATTAAACATAGCGTGAAGCTGATTAGCCTATGGCATGGCATGTCACTCATGACTATGAGTCTAAAAGGGCATCACAGGACATGTTCTTTGTGTGTCAGGGATGGCATTCCCGTACCCACTGTTACCGGAACAATCTGTTAGCTCATGTATGTGGAAATGGGTAGTTAGTACTCGATGAGCAGCAGTTGAATGAGATCACGTAGCTTTGTTCGTCTCAGAGGAAGGGGGGGGGGGGGGGGGGATCACACCATGTGGCACACAATTTAATAAAAGTGTCTGTGTTCACCATGGAGCAACACCCCTTAATTCATAAGCCAGAAACCATAATTAAAAATAAATAAATAAATAAAATAAGGATTGGGGCCACCATAAGCCACCAGAACAGCTTTAATGCACCTTGGCTACATTTTCCTCAGTAGATGTTTAGATGATGGTTATGGAGAGTGCTCTATAATATTTCAGTTCAAAATCTGCAGTAGGTGTTTAGTTGTATAGAGAGCCGGTAACTGAGAATATAAATATTGTACATGAATATTTTCATCCACCATTCACTTAGCCCTTATGCACACTGGATGTAGAGATGGCAACAAAATGGAAATGTTTCATCATGGAATAAACGCAATATGTCAAAATAACTTTGCATTGATTTGCAGTGGCACTTTTGTCTAAACGTTCAATTCGGAAGCAAAAATTCCTCCTAAAGCATAACAGAGCACTTGGCTTTTCCTTTAATTTTTCCCATCTGTATGCATTTTACCAAAAAAAAATAAAAAAATAAAACCCTGACAGTGTCATTCATTTAATGCAAACATCAGCATTCTCCCTGAGGGAGGAACCCTTATGTTCCTGCTCATAAAATGTAAATCCTTATTCTCCTCTCATATTCTGCTCCTTTATTTTTTCTTATAGCACAGGGGCAGTAAAACACATGGATCATTACAATCGCAAACACACCTCTAAGCAGTTGCAGAGTAATTAACCCTCATGTCCTACCAGCATTTTCTAAAATAAAAAAAATAATAATAAATGTGCAAAGGTTCTGAGGTAACAGTGATTTTTTTTTTCAGGGGGTTGCATCCATCTATCATAAAAACGTTATGCCGCAGCCAATTTCCACAAAGCTGCTAAGCTGATTGAGGCAGACCAAATCTGTTTCACCAGCTTACATCCCTTCAAAATGGTCATCTCAGTTCCAATATCACGGGCTTTTACTGTTTCCTATTCCCCTGTTCTTGGCGCAGAGTTGGGAGTTGGCAAGCTTAGGAGGATAAAACACTCGGACTCCCCTGCACTGGTCCTGATATCTCTATAGCACAGAGCTTTTTACACACACACACACACACACACACATATACTGTATATATATATATATATATATATATATACACAGACATCTATTAACTTACCCATGGTATTATTTATCCGATGTGTTTTAATTTCCTGTCACATTATCTCAAAATGTATCACAAATACAAATGTTCCTTAAGGCATTAAAAATATGACTACATCCACATTTATAGGCATAACTAACCATACAATCACTCCCCTGTAACTCTGTATACCTTCCAAAGTAGATTAAATTCACACTAGTCCTGTGGAATGATAGAAGAGAGATTACAAAGAGGGAAGATACAGGAGGGAGGGGAATGTGGTGAGCAACAACAAAGCTGCTCCAAAGCCAATAGTGTAAATGTTTTCTTTTTGCCACCTGTAGTCTATGTAGTGTGTGTGTGTGTGTGTGTGTGTGTGTGTGTGTGTGTGTGTGTGTGTGTGTGTTTTCTCTCCAGTTGCTGTTCTTTCCTTTTTTTATGCCTCAGCAGCAAATATCCTGTTGGCGCAGGATGCAGAAGCGTATCTGGCCTTAAAATCGATCAGGCTCCTAGCGAAGACCTCCCATTCATCTCTTGCCCATAAAATTTGATTAGCGCTGACTACAGCACTGCAGAGAGATGGGCCGATATAGAGCCCGGACAGAAGACAGCTACAGCGTGCCACGTTTTTTCATCTACTCCCTCTTTCTGTTGCTTCTCTCTTTCGTACTATACACCCTACACTTCTTAGGACAAGTTCTTTCTTCAAGATACCAACAATCAGGATTTAAAGATGCCTCGAGTAGAGAGAGAGAGTTAGAGAGAGAGAGAGAGAGAGAGAGAGAGAGAGAGTGCCCTATCCAAGAGCTCTCCTCTTCATCCCGTTCTGCATGTGTTTGACTCTTAGCATTAATCAGGAATGGCAGTGCTGATGAGGCTCCAATCAGTGCTAATAAAAGAAAACAGAGTCCAACTGAGCCCAGCCCTGCCCAGCCCTTTCCCTGACGGTCAGCTTCTATCAGCACATATCACCGTGGCATGTGACTAATGCTCCCCACCAATCGCTGCCTTCTCAGCCCGGCGGTGGAGATCGCCTGTCCACACAGTGACAAAGAAGTGAAAAAAGAGGAGAAAATAGAGTGTGACAGTCCTCGAGCGCAACGTCAAGGTTAAGCTTAACAACCTGATTGCTAATCTGGACTTTGAACCGGGCGGATTCTGACGCAGACGAAAGACATGCAGTATAAGTGATACCAAAGCACAGAGAAAATAGTCACGATTTATATCAAATGTATGCAAATTCATAAGATGTATACTTAAACCGCTGAGTCTCGGTCTGTCTGAGGCACTTATATAAAATGTGATATTTCCTGTGATTTATGATTTATTGAGATGACTTGTGCCTGAATATCTTTTGAGAATTCATGTCAGCATTTGGGCATATAATAAATTTCATTAGGCCACAGACTGTCTGCCTTTGGCACCAAGGGGAAAGAGAGCGGGTCACACTAGTGCAGAGGTTTGAGAATCTTTTGTCACATCATCAATATGGTAATGACAAGCAGACATCATCCGTCGTGTCATTTAATCTGACGTGACTTTCAAAACTTTTTTTCAAGTGCCATCGAAAGTGGCAGAACATATTTAAATATTCTGTAGAAATCAGTGGAAATGTCAGTTTGAGTTAGGGGGGAAAAAGTCAATAAAGTGAACTAGGTGACTGAGTGAAAATGCTTTTGCGAGAATAGTAGAACCCAGGGATTTACAAAAATGAAAAGGTGACACTTAAAATCAAATGTCATATAGACACCAAGACACAGAGGAAGCTATTTATAATCGCAAGGTGACTATATTTTTGGAACATAAGCAAGTAGAAGCAACATATATAAAATACGAATATAAAAACTTTATGCGCATGGACACAGGACAGGTAGATGTTTTCAGGGTCAGGGTTTGTTCTACCCAAGCACGGTTAACAGCTGATTCATCAGGTAAAGCATATGGCATTTCAAGCTTACATATACTGTACATGGATATGTTCTTTTATTTTTACAAATCATGATGTACATGTGAAAGCAGTGCACAATTAATCAAAATCACAATATGAATCTGTGCAGTTTTCTAATCTCAAAATGGTGCATTTTATTACAGGTATACAGTATGTATGCATAGTCAGTAGTTCATGTGGAATTTTGACTGAAGTACACTGAACATAAAGTATGGATGCGGAGACTCGCTTCAATTGTCCAATTAAAAGTCCAAACTAGTTTATCATTGTTTGTGTGTGTGTGTGTGTGTGTGTGTGTGTGTGTGTGTGTGTGTGTGTGTGTGTGTGTGTGTGTGTGCACGCGCGCGCGCGGTTTTGTTGACCAGGAAAAGCTATTTTGGTGCATTTTGAATACTTACATAAATATTTAATGTGAAGCATTTCCAGGCATCATGCCAAATGAGAAAACGTCGAAGAGTCAAGAAAATCACAGATGCTGTCACATATTACTTAGGAAAGGACATGGCGGCAATGTCATGAAAGAGGAATTTCAGAAAGGTATATACTGGATGTCTATGCCTTTGTGCAACTACTGCTACTGACATCACTTGCTTTTCGTCTATATACAGTAAATGAGTCTGAATACTAAATAGTACATTTAACAGTGAAATATTGAAGCTTATATTTTAATCCTAATATGTGTAAAAATAATCGCAATGTGAATTTTTAATCAAACAGCCTTATAGTATGTGAAAGGAAGAAAAGTAAATAATTGAGAATATTGCACAATTTATGCTTTTCTTCTTTCATTTTTAACTTTTCTCCTATGATACCAGACATATACGATACCCTTTAGGAAGTGGATAAGTCTCTGTTATGTCTTACCTGTGTCTCCCGGACATGCTCAACGGTGAAGTTAAACCAGACTCGGAAGCGAGGATTGCACGTGTCGGGTCGGATGAAGAGGTCAAACTCAAACTCGCTAATGTAGTCTACACGCCCCAAATTACCTGTAGACAGGGACAAAGAGAGCAAGGAAATGAGTGATTATCATTCTTAACACATTGGATCAACTGCACCTCAGAAAAATCCAGCAGTTTAGCTCACACACAGTTAGAAAATCAACTAACAAACGTAACCTTCAGTATATTCACCTTGAAGACACACTGTTTATGTCGACTTCCAGTAGAAAGAAATACACACACTTGCTCTCTCTCTCTCTCTCTCTCTCTCTCACACACACACACACACACACACACACACACACACACACACACACACACACACACACACACACACACACACACACTTGCTTACACACAATTACAGAAGCTAGATGGGATGGATGAAGGCTGCAGAGAATCTTGGCGGCCACTCAGGTGACAACTGAGACAGCTTTGGTAGCAGATCGTGAAATAACAAGCCTTCAGCGAGGCATGCGTCTCAACATACCGACCACAAACACATAAACAAACACAAACAACATAAAGGTGTTTTCCAATTTCGACGAGAGCAATAGGGACATATTTTTTTTTACATTACTTTACACTTGTATCCTCACACATACTGTAAATAAGGCCAGGACAAGAGAATTATTCTGAAACAGAAGCCAAAACTCTAGCTTTAACCAAACAAAGTCTCAAAGTCATTGAGTTAATAGTAAAAGTACAACATTCAACCATGTGAATGGAATTGAAACCTTTTAAACATTCTAAACACTGACAGATCTGAAGCTAGTTCAAAGCTGCTACACTCTTTACCAGATCTGCCCTTATGTCTTACAAAGCATCAACTCCTTGGGCTAAAAAGATGGATGAACAGAGGACAGTTGGTCAGGTGATGGAGGAGGGAGAAGTGATGTCCACATCTCCGGCACTGAGTGTGGAATTCACCATGCGGGACCAGGTAGCTCAGAGCTAATTACCGACAGATGGGGCAACCACCACATACTCAGTGCTGAGACAAGCAGAGCTCACCCCTTCTGTCAGGCAGTAACCCAAAGCCACTACACACACACCCGCAAAGACTCACTAAATTACACCTATACAAGTAAAGTAAAGTAAAATCTAAAACTCCTCATAAAATAACCCTGGCTAGTATTGAATATATGATTCGTCTATGTGGCGTTACATTTATAATTTGAATCAAAACAGTTTGTCACTACTTATTTCAAGTCATGAATATTGGCACTGCTTAGATCATGTTCTAGCTGAAGGCAGAAATCTGGAAACATGAGCAGAGCTGACTGTTACAGGCTTGGCTGACAGAAATATATAGATTATCAGACAGCTATGACAAAGGTCAATGAATGACCTTTTAAGTATAACCAAATGAAATAGATATGCTCCTGTATAACTCAAATATGACACAAAATTGAATTATGTCTTCAGTATAATATGCCAGGATCGATAAATCGAAAGCAGCACAGTGATTTGTGTATGTGCTGGTGTGTGTGTGTGTGTGTTTAAAATGAGATATGCAGATTAATGAAATAGGTTGCAGACCCTAAAACCTCCAGGGCACGTTCTTCTGGAATAAGATGTATTGCTATTCTATATTCCCTTTCATATCTAAACGCGAGTGACAGACTGTAACTCTCAGCAGCAAGAACGCATTCCCACAGTCTGCGTCTGAAGCCGAGTTCACCGAAACACATTTCACAGCGAAAGGAACATTACACTTACATGTAATTTTCATACAATTCCGAGTCAAATGGACCGATTGATCATTATCTGAACCAGTCCCTGGAATAGAAACTGAAAGAACGGGTGTGAGAGCAAGAAGGAAAGAGCAGAAATGTGAGATGAAAGACAAAGAGGTGACAGAGAGAGAGAGAGAGAGAGAGAGAGAGAGAGAGAGAGAGTTAGAGAGCGAAAATGAAGTCCCCTGTAGGAGCAATGGAAGGAAACATGGCCAGCTGTGGATGCAGCATTGAAAAACAGCGGAGTGGTGACCGCAGCTGTTCCACGCAGATGTGCCCTGTAATTCATCACATGACATTCTGACACATTAACCATTTAAACTGCTTCTAGCATCGAATAATAGTTAACATAATTCAGTGACCTACAACAATAAAAAAAAATTGATTGAGCATTCTGTAATAAATGGTGAAGGTTTTTTTTATTATTATTTATTTATTTATTTTACGTAGAACATATTATGCATGTTTTTTTTTTTCATCTTAAAAAAAACTATGAAGCTATATTTGGAATTAAAAGCTAGTCCAAAAACAAATAAATAACTAAAATTAAAAATGAAAATTTATTAATTAATAATTATATATACTTGTGCTCTAAATCCTACATTGAAACTACATGAAAAGAGAAAGTCTGTCTTGGATAACAAGCAATGTTCACCTGCATTTTACATAAATCTAAAGTTAGAGAGAGATTTGTGAGAGAGAGAGGTGTGATATCCCAAGGGATTACACAGATTCAGGTAAAGCATCACTCATAGCATGATCCAGAATTGAGACTACAGTATATCATACATGTATTCTCAGCATGATACTGTAAAACCCATCATGGACATACTGTATCAGGCATATCAGAGTTGTTTGACGTCTCAGGACCATGGAGAGCATGTGCTACAGTGAGCTGCTGTCCATGGTCTGTCAGGGATTCTACAGCTACTTTCAGTCAATCGAGGAATACAGGCCTCGAGGCTACGCATCTATGTTCAGTTTGAGAGGAAAAGATATGGATACACCATTGATTTCAGTTTTAATTTTATGGTGTCTGACTCCAAAGTCAGTCTATGATGAGCTGTAATCAACACCGCATCACTCACTTCTTAACCAAAATAAATAGCTCGGGAGACGTCCAGCCTTCACGAGCTGAAGGAATAAATTTTTTTTTTTAAACGGCGAGACAGTTCACTGCCATAACTCGGTGCATAATAATAAGAGGAGAAATCAATAGCCGATTGTAACACTGTGTGTACGAAGATGGGTTTGCATGAAAAAGAAAGGGAGAGAAAGAACATGACAGAGAGAGAGAGAGAGAGAGAGAGAGAGAGAGAGAGAGAGTAAAAGCATAAGGGGATTATAAAAGGAACAAACTCCCTTTCAATCTATAATTCTAGTCCCATCTGCATATTTTCTCAGAGGAGTCTTCACTGGTTACAGACCAAATTAATCATCAAGTACTAGGAGTAAACAGTGCAGTGCTTAAGATTTAACCAATTGCGTTTTTAACAAATAAGACTAAATGCTCAGTGCAGTAGTGGGCTGCACAAGCTACTTAGGGAATATACACTGTTTTGGGGTTTTGTTTTGTGTTTTTTTTTTTTCTCCTTTTTTCACTTTACAGAATTACTCTGCTCAGAGACTCTGGGCTAGAAATACTTTCTCATTTGCAAGAAGTTAGTTCAGCTCTCTATCAACAAGCTGGAATAAAAATTCAATATGGAGAAAAGAGTGGGAGGCTTGAGCATCTGCGATATTATGTGACTGTGTGTTTGTACTCTCATGTGGTTAACCCTATTATGTAAAGGAGGCCAACAAACACAGTGCGAATTAGCTTTCCTCAGGTACACTAGCAGTGCGCCAGTGTCTTTGTTGTGGGTGGTTTGTAGACAAGAATGCCAACGCTCCCCTCACATCTAGCGAATGCTGCGCTTTACTTCCAGCTGTTCAATTCAGATGTTTTTTTTTCCTCTCTCTTAGACAAAACAAATTGTCACCATTAGCCGCATCAAGAGATGATTGTAGCACTTCCATAAAAATACCGAACCAGGGATCTTCTTTAGCATTCATTGTATGCTTTAACACAGAGCTGTTTCACTAAAAAGCCTTTGATTTGTGGTTGTGTGGCTGTTCAGGACCTTTCGTACACAAACACACAGAGAGAAGATGGCTAAGCTAATCCCATTACCAAACTACAAGCCAGGCCAGTCACACTGCTCATCCGGCACAAAGGGGAATTTATACAGCTGCAGTCCACCAGTGCCTGAGGCCTAGAGGCAGGCCTGCATACTACCATCCAAAGCGCACACACATACACACACATTAACACATACACACACACAAGGAGAGAGAGGAGGCAAGAAAGAAATCCAGCTACACAGGAATTTAATTTTAATTGACAATTAAAATTGACACAAAGTGAAAATTAGAGTGTGTATTTCACAAAACTTAGTGTACAAGTTTACATTCATGATATTATCAGATCAGATACTGCACACACAAATAGTATTTGCGACCTGGGAAAACCCTTTACATGGACAAATATTTCTGTTATATATGAAAATCTGAAAACTACATGTTTTTCCTGAATTACACAATGTCAGATTATAGCATTTCCTCCAGAAAGTTTAATAACCACTAAAATTAAACCTGAGATAAACTCACTCTTCATTCCATTTCCACTGAAAAATGCTGTATCCACCTCTACATTTATAATCTTTTTTTTTTCATTCACCTTGAGTAAATGAAAAAAAAGTTATATTTGCAGTCAGAAGTTTATATTCACTCAACATGAATGTCATGGCAATATTCGGCTTGAAATGGCTTCTCAGAATGGTCTTTTTTGTTGCAGAATATTCATACGATGTACATCTTTAGTAGGAGAACACAGCAAAAATTTGGTGCACAAGTTTTTTTATTTTTTATTATTCTATATAAAATGAATGTTGTACAATCATTCTTGCACAGAAAAATAGCGGTTTAAAGAAAGCTTTACAGGCACAATGATCTGTGACTGTAAATCTCTGACCACAGCTGTACATACTTACATACATACTAAGAATCGCATACACACTGTAATTAAAAATTTTTAATCTAAAAGTTAAAAAGTGCAATTTATTGAAATTTGCTAAAGGTTTGTCACAGTTGAAATATTAATATTGGTCCCATTTTCCATTTATGACCATAAAAACCATAAATGGCAATAAAAGCAAAACAAACTCAATATCAAAATTTGGTTTAATTAGAAATGGTTTAATAAAAAAAAAATGTTTTAGCCTTCAGTTCCCTATAAATTATATAGTTGCAAATTCATACCATTCGGTACAGGAGGTTTGGTTCAGGTTTGTAGTGTAATCTGAGTGAAAACAGTCTCGCTTTAACTAGTGCTGGTGGATTTTCTCCATTAATTTGGTTTGTTCAAATCAAAGAAACATTCTAACTGCTAAGTGCGGAATTTCCGATGCATTCGACAGACGAAGTGGGGAACATGGACATTCGGGTTCTGTTATCAACATGCTAGTCAGCCACAGTAGCTCTACCACGGAAAGTATATTTTCTTTCTCAAACAATGAACTGTATAGTCAGTGCTTCAATTGAAAAAAAAATATTTTTTGTGTTAATTAATCCTAAGCAAAAACGTGTATATAAAATATGGCTCATGTAAAGGCAAGGTGGTTTATTTTGTTTATTTCTGATGATCTGTGCAGCACTCTGTAAATGGGCAATGTGGTAATTTATATCATGAAAGACACCCATTTACTCTGAGAAAGAAGGGTACAATGAGTAACAGTACAATGACTACTAGTGCAAATAATGTAGAAAAAGGTTCTTTAAAAAGTTCCAGATTTTAAAGGGAAAAATTTAATAATACCTATAGACAGTGCTGTTAAACAACTTAGCAATTAAATACCTTTTTTTGTTACTTTATGTAAGGAATTTATGGCCAGGAAGTTATGGCCAGTGTGCCGCTGTTCACAAGCTACCCTATTAATGAGTGAGAGACTGTTTCCATCACCTAGTGACCAAAAATTGTTATAGTAAGTAGTTAAAACAAACTTTGTTTAACCACCAGGTTGAAGTGTGTATCAGGAGCTACCCACCAATAAAGCATGCAGCCGCGCACATTTCTCAACCCCGCTATGAGCTTACACTTGCTGTTAGAAACTCCATTTGAAATTAGAGGGGACATGGGTGCACAGCCACCTCCTAAATGTACTTTTGCAATGTGCTCGCTTTCATTATTGGAAAACACATCAGCTGCTCCCAAAGGTGAGGATTCCTGGACACAGACGAGTGATAAAGCTGGAATTGATTCAAACCCCAGGAAAACACTGTCTGCCTCAGAACCTCATATCAGACTATGCCCTTGCATTTCATTCCTCTCCAACGGAAAGTCTAAAGGCAAAGAATCACCATGACAACATCAATCTCTCCTTCCCCACTGACCAAGCCATATCTTTAGCGCTAAATCTGGATGAGATTACAGCCATGACCTCTAACTTGGTGGAACTCAGTAACAGGTGTCAGCGTTGGGAGTGCCTCGAGACAAGCATAAATTAAGCATTAAAATAATACTTCACTGTAGCGTGGGATTAGACAGGCTGCACTATGCACAAATGCCAGCTCCACGCTCAGAGGGCAACGGCTGCTAATTAATGACATCAATTACAGAATGTCACCAAATCACTAGGCTGTCATTAAAACGGCACTAAATAGTGAAATAATCATGCACATTAGCATTTTTATCAAAAAATGAAATGGGAAAGTAAATGAAAGAGAACGAAGTGTTTGGATTCAATGTTCTTGGGGGTCTTGCTATTCAGGTCTTGCCAACAGAAACTATCAGGCAAAACAGAGCAACATGATGCCTGAGGACCCCAGAATGCTCAGCAGCCCACACACTTGGCTCCAATGATAAAGAGGCCAATGAATCTGAAAGGGTTCAAATGTTTCCTCTGCTCTCACTCCACCATTTTTCTGTCCTTTCAGAAAAGAAATGCCCAAAGCAAGTATGTTCATTTCATAACAGTTGGTAGGTCACAGGGAGTCATCCACTGTGAAATTTACTAAATTGTGTTATTGATCTCAGCCATGAAACACACTCTCTGTTCTGGCGTCCCACAAGACTGTGGGCAGACTGGAGGGAAAAAAACGCTCGAAGTGTGTCAGCAGCTGCCAATTTTTACCACACATAGGTGATACATGGATAAAGCACACCTGTATAGCAACTTTTCAAATGTATTTCATAGTATTTTAAAAAAAAATTATTATTATTATTATTATTATTATTATTATTATTATTATTATTATTATACCATTAAAAAAAATGAAAGTATAAATACAGTTACATTTCAACTGGGCCCCTGTTAATGTGTCAGTGAGTTTAGGTGGTGGATTCTAACTTGTAAAGAATCTGACAAACTGTGCTGCATCAGCAGATATCTGGTGAAAATCTTAATTCTCTTCAATGAAACTTAAACATTACTGAGGAGAGGCTTGTGCATTGGTGGGAGTTTTTAGTAATTTTTTTTATCAGTGTTTTATCAATTTATTTAAATCTTATATGAGATACACGATTCCTTATACACTAACTGGCCAAAAGGATATGGACAATGATAACCATATACGCTAATTGACCATGCATATAGATTAAGTCTCCCTTTGGTATTTAATTTTGTTCTGGTGCCCGGTTGTAGGGATTTGCTAAATCAACCACATAAGTATTAGTGAGGTCAAACATCAATGTTAGAAGAAACGACCTGGGTCACAGAGCCTTTTAGTTTATTCTAAAAGTGGAAAAACTTTTTGCAGCCCACTTCAGGTTTTTCATTCCAGTCTTTGCAAACCTTCATACACCTAGCTTTGTGCACATTGTCCTTTAAGAACATGTTTGAGGCTCTTAGTTTCAGTTAAGGGAAACTATATTGGTACAGCAGAACTAAGTTATCCTATATAATTGTGTGCTTTCAGTTGGAGAAAGGCCCACATATGGGTGTGATGGTCAGGTGTCCACAACTTGACTTGGCCAAATATATAATATTATAGCTGGCAGGCTGGTTTGATTTTTGCTTGCACCAGTGCAAACAGGTTTGTCCTCTGTGGTCATATGCTAGATTGTTATTAATATATATTGTATATTTTTAAGTTTTTACTTATCTGTAATGAGTAAGTCTGGGAATTATACAGAACACAATATGTGTACTAAATTTTAATAAAGCTCGAATGCTGAGTCAACACAAAAATGAGTAATGCATAAAAACAAATAAATGTCTTATAGATAGGTAAAACAAGTAGAATTTGGGATACTAATTTGTGTGCATGAAATCCACTTAACATTCACTCCTAAAAGGAAGGAAGTTACTAAAGAGTAATTATTTTAAAAAGAAGAATAAGAAGATTTATTATTATGATAATAATTATTATTAGTAGTATTATCATTATACATTCGACCCTGCTGTGACATTGATCTTTTTGGTCAGTTTTAAAAATGTAATCAGTTCATCAGCTGGTTATAATGATCACATAATATGAATACATTCAGCCATTTATTCTGTTAACAGAAATCTCAGACAGACACATGAACAGGCATACGGACACACCTCCTGAATAAAAAGCAGTCCCAGGTACAGGTGGGCGGATGAGGGTGGCAAGAAAGACAGTATCATAAATAAATTAGTGCTTGTCATTTCCAATATGTGTCTCTCGCAAACATTCCTATTTGCACCAACCTCTCTCGGCAATAGGAAGAATTGCTCCTACTGTATAAATGTTGTGGAGATAACAAGAGAAGCAAAAGAGTCCTTGGTGAACTTGTGGTGAGAAGAAGGTCAACAGTGGTGCTGAGAGCAGCTGTTATCAAGCCTAGTATTGTGCAACGGGAGCACACACTGGTGCTTATTTACAGCCCGGTTACCTGTGGGCCCACACAGGCTACCCCAAGCTGATTGGCCTGTAATGATTTTGTGAACACCGGGATGGAGATGGAGGAAAGCAGAGACGCACACATGCTGAAAAATCCACTACTATAGGTCATGGACACAGCAAGGTGGGAAGCCTCCACGGTAGGGTGGAATGAGATGTCAAAGGGAGTGTGAACTACTCATGCTGTTCACTTTCAGCACAGTGGGGCATTAGTATGTGCACACGTACTGTACACAAAAACACGCACAGGCTCCCCAAGATGTTTCCAGGTGTGGTGTATGATGAGGACAATGTTGTTTAGGACATAAAACTATACTGAAGCCAGCAGCAATACTGTACTGAAATCCCAAGGCTCTACAGAAGATTATTTTTTACGGTGAGTTTTTTTTTTTTTGTTTTTCCACTCTCAGCTCAGTCATATAACTAGCAGCAGCCCCACCTGGGCATAACAAGATGATTGTGCTGTAATAACACCGCGGTTAAATCCTACAGCAAGCTGCCGTCATATCCAGGCTGTGCTGCTGGGTTGTGCCGCAGTTATAAAATTACAGTTGTGTCTTTTGGCTCGTAGTAGTCACGTCTGTTCAGTGCTATGATGTATGATCCAGTAACACCTCGACGAAGGCAGAGGAGTTTAGCTGGTGAAGAGCGAGATGCCTGCAGTATCGTAGCAAGACCTCCTCTGTCTGTCAGGAGCAACAGGGACAGAAATCCCTCATTGTGAAGCAGCTTTTCAATCTGGGGAATTGCAAAAGCGCTCCCGATGTCAATGCACTGCCAGTTTTATGTGATTTGGGTGGCAAGGTATGGAACAGGGAACGAAGAAACCTCCACTGAAACGTATTCAAAATCGTTGGCAAAGCACCAGCGCTCTGTCTCCCTCTCCTTCTGGAGGCAATCTGGCTCACACTACCTAACATGGTGCAATTACTTAAGTGAAATAACCGATAGAGCAATAAATATACATTACAAAGTTAGAGTACAAAAGTACAAAAGGAAAAACACAACAATGAACAGTTAAAACTGCAAGAACAAATCCAAAAAGAACATTAATTCTTAGGAAATACATTTAAATTGAGGAGTTTAGATTTGTAATTTGCCATATTAACTTACAAACTCTCTCTGTGCTAGAGAAAAATAAAAGCAGAGAGAGGGGCTGTGGCCAAAACTGCTCTGGCTCTGCAGGAAGTACCAAAAAAGCAGAGCGCTATCTGAATCTTCTTCAAAAGGCAAATATACTGTTTTACTCTCATTATAAGTGCCCACTTAAAATGGCCTTGGATCACACACAGTGGGCTGTCTTGAATGTTTTACTCAGGAACACAGGCTCTAAAACCCCTGAGGAAACAAATATCTGTACAGAAAGTAAGGAAAAGCATGAACACATGATGCCATGAAACACGTTTCTAAGAATTACTTTATACGGAGCTATTTAAGAGACCGCTTCTGTACAAAATAAGATAGTATTCTATTTTTAAATACAAAGGATCATCTCACTAAGTCCATCTTACTTTTATGCAACCCTAGTTTCAGCTATCTAAATCCTAAAGGGTTCACAAGCTTTCATGTCAGTGGGGAGTGTAATTTAAAATATGGAGTAATACCAAGCTATATTGAGAACCAAATGAGATCCTCTCTGTACAACATTTTTTATTTGCACGCTACCATTTGCTCTGCATACACACAAAAACAACATAAACCCTTTCCATTTCTTTGGCTCCACAAACTGACAGATATGTAGGGCACATTTCAATTTTGTTTACTCCTGAGCAACTGCCTGTAACCAAACCAAATGCATTTCTATCAAAATTCCTTTTCCATTTTGGTTTAAAAAGATAGTCCAAGCATATAAATGTGAGATAGCAAACATCAGTGCGTCTCATCTCAAGTATAACGCTGTAAATAAATCAGCAATATAAACAAAGAGGAGGAGGAAAAGCATGATGTGTGGAAAAAGAGAGAGAGAGAGAAAGAGAGAGAGAGAGAGAGAGAGAGAAACACAAAGCACTACAAATCCATGCCATTTTCCCAGGCTGGGTGTCCCTGGCTGAGATGAAGAATGACGTGTCTGCTTGGTAAGAGTGTTTACGGCATCAGGAGAGCTGCTCGGGGAAATGGATTACTCAATCATCAGAGCTCAACATGTTCACAGAGCAACGTACCGCAATACAACTCTGTGCAGTCATTTACTTGCTGTGTGTCGCTTCTTTGGACTTGAAAATTCACAAAGCAGGCGGTTGAAAAATAGCGCCCAATGCAGCAAACCATTAGGATACAAAAATAATGATACTTGCTTTAAGGTATAACGTGACTGAAACGATCATGGCACTGATTTATAGAGAGCAAAAAAAAATTGTGTTCATTATTCTTTGCATGAGGAGATTGATTAACCTTATAATGAATGTACACAGACATGAGAAAGAGAAAGAGAAATTGACATTCAGAGAATACAATTGCTGGAAGTAGATCATGGGACACCAGAGCAACCATCTTTTCAATTGAACCTTTTGTTTTTTTTTCATGAGCCAATTAGGCCAAATATAACATATTAATATCACTTATATTAAGCATAGCTTTAATGTTTGAAGGGGTTTTTAACGAGACTAAATGCCCAGATTTACCTTTGACAAGATTACATTTGCTTTAAAAAAAATGTTGTGCTTTAAGTAAATATTCTGCTAATGAGTGTCAAATAGAAGGTGTGAAACCCATGTGTGCTGTTCATCCCCCTACAGTCCATTATAAAGTGCTAGTGAGAGTATATGGAGTGTGCTAATTGAAATATGTGTCAGATTCGCAGGCAGAGCCTTCAGGTACAAATTAGTTTCTAAACTAAGTAGCTCAAGGTGGGAATGTGCTATCTTATTTAAATTCTGGTTGGTTAAGCAAGCACATGTTACAAGTACAGATTATAAGAAATGTATTTAATGAACATTTATATTGTACACGGTTCTAACTGTTCCTGCTGGTGATATTAAGTGTACTGTACTTACTGTTAGTGTATGCAAGTGACATACTGCACTGTACATCCTAACTTAGGGAAGTAATATTAATTTTACATAATTTAAATTGAATATTAGGTATACTAAGAAATGTTAGACAAACACCCTGCATTACACACATCCACCACATCAACAGAAGAAAAGTCACTGACATGGTAAAATCTGGGAAAAACAAAAAAAGGGGGAAACAAGCCAAGCGTGTGCACTTTTGAGATCAAGGTGCCACCCTTGCTCCTTGCTCTGCAGCATGCACACACACACACGCACACACACACACACGCACACACACACACACATAAATATGTGCACAATACACAATCAAATTTTGTGCTCTTGTTTAGATTGAAAAATTCAAGATTCCAGCCACACACTAGTATAAAGTACAACTCCAACATCCATCCATCCATCCATCCATCCATCCATCCATCCACTGTGGGCCTGGAGCCTATTCTAGGTAACGTGGTGCACAAGGCAGGGTAAACACTGGATTAGGTGCAAACCTATCACAGAGCACAAGCACAAACACTCAAACAATCATACACTATATGCTAAAATGCCAATCATGTCTTTGGACTGTAGAAGATACCTGGACAAATTCAATCATCCAAATGAATCATTATGTCAGCTCATATCTTGCACTAGAGCCACATCATTTCAGTACCACAGCTTCCATGTTATAGCTATAAGAGCACAATTGCGAAACTTAATGTTTGTAAAATACATCCTAGAGACACTCAAATAATGTACACTCATCATTTAACACACCAACTTGTTCAGAAAGAAGAGTCTTCACAAGGGGAAACTCTTCCTCAAGTAGCTTTTTGTGTGGCATTGATGAATGGAAGGAAACTGCCTAGACCGGCAGGAAGGAAGCTTGCGCTCTAAAGTTTTGTGTGTGTGTGTGTGTGTGTGTGTGTGTGTGTGTGTGTGTGTGTGTGTGTGTGTGTGTGTGTGTATACATACTGTATGTATATGAATGCAAACATTACTGATTCCTCTAAGGGAATCTTCAGTATGTTCACTGGGTGAGATTAAGCTAATAATAGAACAGCTAGCTATCTAAGTATGATATAAATCAATTTGAAATATAATACCTATTTCTGTCACCCAAGTGTCAACAAAAATTTACTACACTTATTAATCAAACACCCACAGCCAGAGATATTTCTCATATTATACAGTGAAAGAAAAGAAACATTCTGACACCTCTGTTATTATTATTTAATATACTTCCAGGACACAAACTGTATCCACTTCAGGTCCACAGGTTTGTTTGTTGTTTTTTTAGCCTGTACTCATAAATAAAAACAAAAAATATTAATTCATACAAATAAACAATTATTAGTTTAAAAAAACTACCCAGACACAACAAATTGTCAACCTCAATACCTTGCTGCAAAGCTGTTGTTGGAAGCTGTTACAGCTTTGTGACATCTACAGTACAGTAACAATGCGATTTATGCAGCACTGAGGTTTAATTTTTTAAATCTTTCATACATTTTCAATGCGCTTCACGTCAGGACACTGGCCGGGCCATGCAGGGCCTTTGACTCATGATGTTCCCACCACACAATGTACTTCATTGTGAGTATACTGTACAGTAGTGTCACTGGGACTGTATTCATATCCTTCTCCAAACATGACCTGAGTATTTTCCCAATAGTTTTTTTATGTCTCTGCTTGAGAATATTGTTTAGAATAATCATAATTGGTCCAAATTTTTAGGAAACATTTTTGTTAGAGCAGATGGGTTTTGTAGGATGAAAGAACTGTGCAACTGTTGTTTCTAGTTTGTCCTGGCTCTCCTTTCAAGTGTCTGTTAGCTTCTGTCTTAGCTTCAATATCATTAACCTTAGACTAATGAGTCTGTCTAATGAGAGTCTAAGAGTGTGTTGCTGTTTTGTTTACTATGGTATGCTCATACTTTTCCCCTATCAATGTAGTCTTTTAATTACATCATAAATATATGAATAACTCTAAATGAACTTCTCCTCTAAAGCAGATGTAAGTATTGTTCTTGCTTTTCTGGGACTTTTATACATAAAAGTTGTTTACAAATACCTATTTTCCCTCATTGTACACTTTTACTGTTCTTCAGCCTTCACTGAATAACAACAATCTTAGCTTATAAAATGCTTATCTTTCAAATAAAAATTCTCATCCTGTACATAAACACATGCTGTTTTAGGGTCTACACTATACAGTATATTTACGACTTCACAATAGGGACAGCCAAAGAACACCTAAGAGTTTTAATTATTCTCAGAATGTAGATACAAAACTGTCCATCATCTATATATAGAAATATTTACCAGTTCTTTGTACACCTGAACACGGCTTCAAGGATTCCATCTAAAAAGATTCAAGTTAGCCACACCAATATCCAGGCAGAAGAAGGACCAGGGTGCTTTTTAAGAGTTGTAGTTTGCATTAATGACAGTCTGTCCTTGCAAGACATGCAAAGCAGTAAACTAAAAAAAAAGAAACTCCTTTCTCCCTGAAGCATCTAAACTATCTTTTTTCCCTTGTGTTTTTCCACCCAGCACTGATCATGTCTTTGTCATGTGTTTTAGCTGAAGATGAAAACATTTATAGTGGCACTATAAATGATGTTTGCTGCCACTTGTGTTAAGCACAGAGCTTGATTGTTAGAATGTTCACCACTTCTTTAATCAATAGGGAGCCAACTGTCTTGATTCTTGATTCTGGGAAGCTCTAAAGTGTATAAAATTGTCTCTGAAAGCATGGCTGTTCTATTCCCTCCTGAATCTCTCTCTCTCTCTCTCTCTCTCTCTCTCTCTCTCTCAGATACTACTGCTGGATGCTGCTACTGAGGTTTAAAGAAGAAGATAAGGGCCAGGCAAAGACACAAAAATAACTGCTGGTTAGAGAAAATAAATAAATAAAATAAAATTGCATCAGCAGCAAAGTATTCGTGCTCATATCGAGCAGTCATAGAGGGCCTGCTGTCCAGCTCCGACTCTATAATTCTTAAATCAAACTTAATAACAACATTAGATTAAATACTCTTATCACAATGAATTTTAACAATAACAAAAAGTATTATTACAGTTGCATGGTGTGGAATTTCAGTTCAGTGTTTCGAGTCTACAATAGAGACGCATATACGCTTGTTTTTACTTATTGACCCAGTGATGAAGCACAGATGCGTAGGGCACTTTTTCACTGTTGCCTCTCGTGTACAACACCTACACTAATGTAATAAAACTTCAGACACTACTGGGGAAACAAAACAATCTTTTCATTTATACAAACCTTCACTACTGTATCTACAACACATACAGTACGTCTACATAAAAAAATAATATTATGACTTTTTATAACAGATGCCATGATTAGTGTGGTATGCTACTGTCACTAAGATAATAATTTTACTAATTTAATATCTATAGTCAACTAAAAATAAAGCATCGCTGCTCTAGAAATATTACAGAATTGTACAAAAGCTGTACAGCAACTGGGTTATAATGTTAAACTGTGTATGTCTCTATTTTTAGTGTAGGATACAACAGACGGCTATAACCAATTGTATCAGAGCTGTTTCTGTTTTTTCTTTGATGAGCCATATAGCGCCATGTGTATGTCAAATTAACTCTGTCAGTCCAATTATCATCTCAGTCGGCCCAGTTATGTCAAACATAAACATCACTTGTCGATGGAGCAGAAAATAATAATTTATATTATTTAATTTATTATTATTGTTATTATTATTATTATTGTTATTATTATTATTATTATTATTATTATTATTATTATTATTATTATTATTATTATCATTATTATTATTATTAAAAAGATAGCCAACAGATGATTTTTGCATTATAACGGTTATAATAAGTTATAATAGCAAAAGTATATAAAATAAAATGAGTAAACAGTATAAATAATACAATTTAAATCATCAAAAAAAACTACAATTCACTATGAAAACACTAATTAGAGCCCCTAAAGCTCATTTGCATTCACTGTAGAAATTCCCACAATGTTTCTTGCTCCACCATATACGCCAAGAGCCATCAAAAGCACTTTAATGATGCCTTTAGGAAATATTCATTATGTTTTTCTGCTATCAACCTGTGCATAATGGGGGTCATTTTCTTAAGTCCCATAAAAATAGAGGAAGCGCATAAGAGAGGAGGAGAGAGAACAAGAGTGAAAGAATTCTTTTCTTCAAGTGACACAAAAACCTGGAGGCTCAACTGTCTCCAAAAAGATATACTACTGCCCTAATCTGCATACAGCTGACGAGAATGTGAGTTATATCTCATCTAAATGTAAATTAGGTGTTTTATACCTTCAGTAAACACTTTATATTACTGCGCACTGTTTTAATAAACCAATTAGAATTTATTACCTGGATACTGAAGATATGAGCTATTTCTATGAATTCACATTTATTTAATGCAAAACCTTGAGAGTCATCCTAGAAAAAAGAAAAGAGGGGCATAAAAAAAAGTAAAAACAGCTGTACTGGCAGCAGGATGCAAAATGAATGATAGCTTCAAGTCAAATAAATACATCTGCTTAAATTCCTGTGGCTCACTCAGCAATAAATTAAGCTTGAAGTGAGAAAGGGTGTGTGTAACTCATGTTGCACCTTTCAAATATAACACAAGAAATGATCTTTAATACATGAGGTATTTTAATTTTCTATAATGCAGATATGCACAGTATTGAATTAGGAATGAATTCACAATAGTCACATGTGTCAAAAACTGGCACTGACTATTGTAACTATAGCCAAAAAGTGTTTCGCATATATTTTCTGGATACATCTCAATTCTTCTGGTGTCTTTTCTTCACGAATTTGAAAATTACATTTCATGCATTTATGTGGCCTTTAATCTTATTTAAGTTTCATGCGAATAAAAAGCTAAATTCAGCTTACAATGTAAAGAAAGCTTAAGCATTAGTTACAAACGTTTTGCTTCCTTGTATTCTCTGTGTAAAACGTGAGTAATTAACTGTCATATCTAGGCCTTTCATATTTCCATAAAATTCCTCTGTGCTATGTCCTTTCGGTGACTTTGGAGCTCGGAACTCAATAAAACGTTTAACACCAACAGCGGCATTTTGTACTACAGAAACGTCACTTCTCCTTTGTCAGCATGTAAGCGATTAACGTTGTTTAGCTGCCGTGTTGCTTTGCTGAAACAGCAACAGGACATTAATTTGACATTAGCACAGTAATATCAATTCCTCTCTCTTTTCCAACTTGGGTAATGCATTTACTGGCAAGAGATTAATATCAATTCCATAAATCATTCAGAAGAATTTCCCTAGCCAGAGAAGTGTGGGTAATATCATATATGTTAGCTGATCTCTGCCTGGGTGCTCGATGCTCATTCATCAATGTCACTGGTCCTCAGAGCCATTCCTCAGGGGGAAAACAGAGAAACATATAAATTCCCCTGATTATTTATTTATATTGACTCAGGCTGTGTAAATTTATGTTGATCATATTCCTCGTTTTTTTTTTTGTTGTTGTTGTTTTTTTGGGCAATGCCCTTCACTGCCCACAAAGTATGGCACAGTGGTGTTTTATGCCAATGCTGACCTCCAAAAATGAGCAGCGCCCAAGCCACACTGCGCTGTTTATATCACGACTGTGTCTCTCTCATGAATGTTGTTCGACAGTCACTCATCAAGACAGTGAACTGTGACTGCAGATATTCATATTTCTGTTACACGGGTAGACTATAATATTGTCATGCATTGCTTTTGTCCTTCGTCGGATTGAAATTTTTCAATCATGATTTCAGAAATAGTACACTATCAACTTTTCTTTAAAAAAAAAATGTTACAAGCTGATAAGACCAAAAAATGCTAGCCTATCCTGAAATTGCATTGATATAGAACATTTCCAAAAGCACAGAAATTCTTTAAAAAGCTCTCCCACAGGGAGACTAGGGGCAGTGGTGAGCCTCAGCCCTGCGGTGGAGTGAATTGGTTGCCTGTCAAGAATATGAAAGCTGAGTCTCATCTGCTGGAGTCCCTGAACCTAATCTCCCAGCAGAGAATGATATTGTGTCTGTTCCAGAGCCCTACTGATTCACTGTCAATCCAGCCTGGAGCCGCGCTCAGCTGCCCACTTGACCTTGTCACAGAAAAAGCACTTTATTTTCATTATGCCGCCATTCATTCTGCCCTTACAAAAAGAGCCAAACAAAGGCCATTTACTCAAAGCATTCTTCAAAATATTACAGCACTGTTTAATTACAGCTTTCAACATGTGGACAGACAAGGTAAAAGAGCAGCCACTTTTGCAACAGGCTTTACTTTTTTAACCCCCCCTCCGTTTTTATAAAAGGAGATAATTAGAGTATAAAAGCATATCTCACGCTGAGAAATCTCTGACATCACATAGCAATTCAACTGTACACTAGAGAAGGGATAATATTTGTAATCATATGGTTTGACAATATGGAGACCTAATACTACCTTCTAAGGCCTTCATATTTTCACAGAATGGGTCATTCATTCATAAGACCTGTTCTTTAGTTCTTACTAAAATACAATTTTGGCATGCCGTTGAAATTACCAGCCTGCATAACACTGAAAGTTTATTTTCTAGAAGGCTGAGCGTGTGGTAGTTCCTGAAGATTTATGGTATAATGGATTCTTTATGCAAAATAAGGTTTAAGTACCATAGTACAATAGTAAGATTTGGCATTTGCCCAAAAGACAGATGAAAAAAAAATTATGATCAAGTTCTTGTATAACATTTTCAAATATTTTCAAATATTATATAAACTGCCTGGCCAAAAAAAAAAAGTTTCCATTATTTCTTTCAATCACCTTTAGCTTTGATTACAGAGTGACCAGTTCATGTGTGAAAATGATTTCCCATGCTCCCAGAACAAATCTTTCATTGTTTGCGTCCTGGAATATGCTAGTGACATCCGGGAAGAAAATCTCAAATGATGAGTCAGTACATTCAGATCATCAGCTGACTTCATTTTATTACCACATAAGGTTGCCAAGCCTAGACAGGACCAACTGAAGCAACTGCAGATCATAACACAGAGGCTTGATGACCACTACTGTATTTATGATGGGAGCATTGCTTCATGACACGCCCATTGCTCACATGACATTTTTCCATTGCACTACTGTTTAATCCGTACACTCCCCTGGCAAATTGAAGCCTTTTTCCTGATAAGACTCAGTAAAAAGTGGTGTGGTTGAAAGCATGCATGCATTTTCTGTGATGCTTGTAAATTAGTGAGATATAGAGAAAAAAAAAGTTATTAAACAAGTACTGATTAGAATATCTGTGCAAAATGTGAGCAAGAACACTCATCTCACAAAAACAGCCTACAGAAAGGACAATTATGTATGAAGTATGTGAATATTACACAACAAATGAACCTTGGAGAATTTAGAGTTGTATAGTCCATTGGTCCCAACTAAAAAAATCATGAGTAGGTGACATATGGGGAGAAACATGTGGTGCAAACGGGGTCGTATACTGGTGTAAAAAGGGATGTACTTATTCATTTATTTGTTCTTTTATTTTCAGTATCTGCTTTATTCACATCAGGATGTGAATTATATATTCATCTATTTATGGCATCTGCTGCCATTAGGATGCAGGTATCCACTTGCACGTACTGTATGCACACAAAACCCGGGAACACATTTAGAGCTCATATCATGGGCTCAACTCGACAGGAAGTCAGTTAAATCGTGTCGTTTGCAAAACGTACTTGAAAGATTTTGATACACTCTTCCTAGGGAATTTACGTATACGATCGCCACTAAACTGGGCCTATGTGATCTAAAGACATTGCAGAAGGAGTTTTGATATCTCAAACGGGTCAACTGTAACGATGCCTTAAATTTATGCCGGAAAGTGGTTAATTTGTATTTTTTTTAGTTATTTAGAACATCTCATATGCAGGAGTGGGTGAGATTTCCATCAGAAGTAGATGAGAGTGGAATTTAAACTAATTGTGCAGTCCAGCACACAGCTCTAATATATGGCACATGACAGGAGAATGGGATAAGCATGAATGCTTGACCAGTACAACGAGGAAGTCTGATGACTCTGTTACGCTGTGAAGGACATTTTTGGATGGATTGGATCCACTTCACGGCTTCTCTTCGGCGAAAGGGTCACTGCACATCAATACACAGTTATTCTGACTCATCACCCTTTGTCCTACAATGAAACATTACTGTGAAAAAATTTTTTAAAGAAACATTACAAAAGCCCACTGTGGAAATGCACTTTTAAAAGAACTGTGTTCCATTACTATTTTCAGCGATGTATACGATCTGGGCCCAGGCACTCTGAAGCTGTTTCCACAGTGAAAATGTCCCAACATTATAGAAAAATTGCACATTACAAAAAAGGTTTGCAGCTATTGTGAAAACAGATCTATTATATATAAGGCACATCTCAGATTCAGATAGGCAGCTGGAGTAGAAGGTGTAAGAACTGGTATATGAATGTACCTTAGTGCTTAGGAGCACATACAACTGCTTTAGTAAGCTTCACCAATATTTTGTTATTTATCAGTTATCCAGTGAATCATGTGACACATTGAAATCGCCCAGCAAGTCATTTTCTTCTACTGTATGTACATTGGCTTATACACACTGACTATTTAATAATTTTATTTTAATGCTTTTCCAAACTTTAAGTGGGTTATAGAACATTTGCAACTTTTTCATAAAAATTTCATGGTTACATTTGAATTGTCTTCAGATATGGCTTTAGGTGATGTAAGGACCAGGGAATTCAGCCACTGTTTCTGAGAACTCCAATCCGTCATTCACCCACAACCAATCAGAAGCAATTTAAAATAGTCAATATATTATCCTGACCAGAGTGCATTTCTAAATAAATTACGACAATAATTATTCATATATTTATTTTTGCTGTGCTGCCTGGAATCTCCCTTAAACACAGCATGATATATACCTATCTAATTCGCTTTTCAGAAATGCCTTTCCAGCAAGCCAATTTATTTTTCAGTTGAATAAAAAACTTTGTTCCTGTTAGAGCAGTTTGTTACTGCTAGACTGCGGTAAAATAATCTCAGTTTAGCGTTAGTGCTGTGCCGTGTTACACAAGACAATGCGGAGAAGAAACTGAACCCGGGGACATTGAGCTCTAAATATTCAGCCTACTCACCACTCTCGAAGCAGGCATCAAAGACAAGGTGTCCTTTTCTGGCCGCTCCTGTGTGTCCTGGAGGAGTGACAGTCAGTTTGCTCACATTTCCCAGCAAAGCATCATCCCCTCCTGTCTCGCTGCCTGTAAAACACACAGCTAAGGCTCAGCATTTGACTCAGCCAGAGAGAGAAAGAACAGATGAAGATTCGGAACGCAGAAGACATTTAAGGAATCCAATACCGAGAATATGTCTCAGATTCACACAGATCTTGCAAATGATAACAGGAAACCAGTGCTTTAAAAAGCAGGTTTTAAGGAGGTGAGCTTATTTACTATAAGATAGTAACATAATATCAAGTATGAAAACATACCCTTAGCTTCTGGTAACACTGACAAAGCCATTTTAGTTATAAAACTGAACTGGAACAGGGGTAGAGGTGTGGTTGTGGTTGAGGTGTTAGCTTACTGCTCAGAAGGTCCTTGTTCAAACCCCAGCACCACCAAGCCAACACTGTGGGCCTTAACACTCAGATGTAAAATGAAATTAAATGTAAGTTGCCCTAGACAAGAGCATCTGCCAAATGTTGTTAATATTACATGTGGCATAGGTTGATATTTCAGTGCAACTTATTATAAGAAAATTAATCCAGGACAATACTACACTGTTAGTTATGAAATATACAGCAATATACAAATGATACATTGCGCATACACAGGTAGATTACTGAAGATATCTTAATAAAAAAGACAATTTGTCAGTATATTATTGTGTAGCACATATTTACCCCTGTTGAAATATAAATTGGCCATGTTTCATCTGAATGAAAATTAAGATCATTAAAATATTTTAATTCAAAAAAGTTACAGAAAATCCATAAAAGGGAATGAAATTGTATTTAGCAAATGTGCTTCTTTTTGTCTGATTAAAATATAAACATGTATGCATATTTACAAAAAAATCTAAGCATGGATAAAACGCATTAAGTATTATATTTCTATGAGTATTATATAAGTATAGTATTTTCACCTAGGATAAACACTTTTTTGGCACCAGTACCATGTTTTAGCCGACAGTAGACAACTTAACCTCACATTCTTGTGTGTATCTAATCTGCTTATTTTGGTATCAGGTTATATTTAAATCACTCACTATTTGACAACGCATTACCTGCAAAATGTTAAGATGTACAACTCATGGTGAACTGTCAAGAATTGTCTAAGAACTTTTACAATCCTCATGATTTCATATGAATTGTCCAAACTTGTCAGGAACTGCTATGATTTCTCAACTGTTAAGAGTGACCTGAATAGCAGTATTTTTAGACCTGTGACTACAGAAGCCATGAGTCTGCTGATCACTGCTGTAATAAACATCACCATACGCAGTGTAGTATCTTTAAATGCATACTATTTAGTCATTTATGTGCCGGGTAGGAATAATTAAATTTCTCCACGGATTTAGTATCTATTAGAGCATATTATTTAGTAGTTTAGCTCACATGGTTGGACTTAGCCATTTTAGCAGAAATGCTCCACCGCCTGAATGAACAGTTTTACAAGCTCTCCAGTAGTGATGGCTCAAAGCTCTCCACATCAACACTTAACAAGGAATTCGTTGTTCGAAAATATGTTTTGAAGTCTATGGCTACACTGAAGTGACTGAATTCCAATTTTTTTACCCAATGTTTTTCTGATTGAATCTGAGTCACTTTTGTACAGCATGTCGTCCTAGATCAGATACATATCCTATATGCGGTCAGGTAGCTTGAATAGAAACGGCAGATCAGAATTTATGCGACTTTGACTCATGTGGGGCGCTCACTGACATCAGTCAGGACTAGAAGTGTGAGGATTTCATAGTAGTGCTAGCAATAGCTGATAAAACAGCTAAAGCAAAGCAACTGGCTTTCTTCCCTTTTCTGGACTACAACAAATACAGCCAACTAACTGCTTGCCGGCCTCCAGTGCAAAATCCCAGGCATGTTTTTGTTAAAATCGTATCCATTGTTTGAAACAAACGAGTGGGCGCACAACCCTGACATGTTTTAGTCCAGATGGCTCGAGCAATGGAGTATTGATGCGTGTGTGTGTGCTGTTTCGGAGGACAGACATGTCCACATTAGACTCAGATAAAAGTCACTTGTAATTATGAATGTGAACCACCATCACATGCAAATCCGATCTGACCAAAAAAATCACAAGTGAGCAATGTGGCTTGTAATATGAACGTAGCCTACACAGCAAATTTCCCAGTGTTGAATGAACACACTGCACTACTGTTTATATTCGTCCTGTCTAAAATTGTCGAATCAACAGTGGGGATTTAACTGTATATAATCTATTATGAAGAATTATGAAGTGCCTACAATTTACCTTCAGACAACTTAAGAAATGCAACAATGTTTTCTCGGTGACTACATTACAAAAATTTCAAGAAAGGATCTGTTTGTTTCTTTATGAATTTATATGTTCATTTATTTCAACAAATAAGTTTCTCCTTGACCTCAACCCGTCGTTCCAGCAACTTTACTACTGGATAAAGAAAGAAATTCTACATGGATCATTTATATAATATCCAACAAATTGTTACCTAACTTAATAATTTAAAAAATTTAAATTAAACTCCACTATCTATTTTTTCCCTACAGTGTCAAATTAAACTCTCAAACCCTCCTCCCTATCTCAGGACACAGTCAGACTTTTTATGTCAAAACCATGGGACGTGATGACGTTTGACGCGCCTACGCTGGCGGACACCACGTGCATTGCGCTGACCGTCAGACAGGTGTTTCACAGCTGCTTAGATCCTATTACAGTTGTGTATTTTCAAGCCTCTCCTGTCATTCATGTGACTACATTTGAAATTTTCAAGCAAGTACTTATTTACTTTAAACAATCTCGGTTCAGGATCAAATTGGGGAACGTGGGAAAGTGCCCCCTTAGAAATTAATCAGCCATTATGAGTTCTCAAAGGAGACAAGATTAGTACTGGATAAAGAAAGACATATACATGGATTAATTATATCATATCACTAACGTCTTCATGTGCATCATAGCATTTAAAATATTCCAAACCACACATCTACATTCAGGTCCAGATATTTTGTAACGAAGATTAGTTCGTTGCCATTTGTCCTCTGTAGATCACTACATTTGAATTTATAATCAAACTCTTTTACTCAGACGTTTGTGCCAAAACCTGCGACGTGATGACGTTTGACGCACCTGAGTTGGCGTACGACACGTGCGTACAAATTCCCTGCCACTTCCTGAGGTGATGTGTATCTTAGACACTGCGCTGACCCTCAGACAGGTATCTCACAGCAGCTCATATGTTATTATAGTAGATGTGTATGTTCAAGCCTTTCCTGTCAGTCATGTTTAGTTCAGGTTTAAACAATACCCCGCGCGCGTAGCTTCACAGGAATCTCTACATCCTGACCGCTTACTGCGCACTTTCTTAGTTTCAACAGAAGACGCATGGCGCTAAGTTGCCTGGTATGTTCGAAACGCGTCCACCATTGGTGTAGTGTATGTGTAGTAGTGTACTCGTCCAAAATATTATTACTTAGCTTCTCTGAGCGCGCGGGGTGACTGAACCCACGAGCGTGTTGCAATATAATTATATTACTCACAGATTAACGTGACTTACATGGCTGTAAGCTGTAACAGGCGTTATTTATTAATTAGGGGATTATTTGGAAACAAACCCGCAGCGCAAACGGTTAAATACAGAGCACACAACGTTAATAGACACAAAATACCAGGTCAGTAATTACAGTTTGAGATACACAGAGACTCTAACCGTTAGCTCGTGGCTAATGTTAGCAAACACGCCAGTGTTTACACATACTGGGACTATCATTACACCATGCAGAACCAGCAGCACCTCGCTCATGCGCTCTAATACCATTAGATAGTGTGTGTGTGTGTGTGTGTGTGTGTGTGTGTGTTTTGTCGAAGGTATAACGCAGACACTGCTTTGTGTTTACACACCAGTATCGAGGTCTCTACCGTTCTCCTCCATCTTCCTCTCCGCTTCTCCAGCAGCTGGCAGGTACGCCGACGCTGCACGCGCGTTGCCAGGACAACACACTGAGCGACCCGCGAAAAGTGGGGGAGCGCGCGCGTGGCGTTGACGTCAGCCGCAGCTCAGAGGGCAGGCAGGCTCGCGGATTAGCGCGGTAGCTCCCCCAGCTCCGCGGATGTCTCTCAGCACGCGTCACGGTTTTTAATCCATCTTATCCAATATAATTTCCTACAGCATTAGTAGGAGGAAACGTGCTTGAGCCACCCATCATTTCTTCACAGCAAAGTAAATTACATTATATAGATGAAAGAATTTGGGAACAAATGTTTTATTTTGACAGGCTTTAAAGTACCTAAAGATACTATTTAAAAACTTGTGTAACAACCTCAGTAGCAACCTTGTTTCCCCTCTTGTCTGTTCCAGCCAGTCAGCATTCAGCGGCACCAGTATACTTATCACTGGCCTGAAATAAATTTGACTTGACTTGATCATCCATCATCATCTAGACCTGTTTCTCACTGGTTCATGTCTTAAGGCTATGTTCAAACACTACAAGCCTCATTCAGTTTTTTTTTCTCACCTCTGCTCTGTGTGCAAGGAGTTTGCATGTTCTCCCCGTGCTTGGTGGGTTTCCTCTGGTTACTACGGTTTTCTCCCACATGGCCAAAGACATGCAGATTAGGCTAACTGGTATTCCCAAATGGCTTGTATTGTGTGAATAAGGGTGTGGGTGCCCCATGATGGATTGGCACCCTGTCTAGGGTGTACCACGCCTCATGCCCCAAGTGGCTCCAGGCCATCCACGACAATGCATACAGGATTAAATGGTATAAACAGTGAGTGATGGAGTGAGTGATTTGCATGTTCTGACAGTTCACATTCATAATTAGAATTGAGTTTTATCTGACTCCTCAGTTTGCGATTTTAGCAAAAATATGCTTGGGATTTTCCTCTTGAGGATGACAAGCATTTAGTCGGCTGTATTTGTTGAGGTCCAGAAAAAGGAAGAAAAACCAGACACCTCACTTAGCTGGTTTAGCAGCTATTGATAACACAGCTATGAAATCCCGGCGCTGACAACGTCCACGAAAAGTCGCATGAATTCCGATCTGACTATTCTCATTCGAGTTGCATAATAACGTGTTGGATGTATATCTGATCTAACACCACTTTGCCATACAAAGTGACTCCGATGCGATCTGAAAAATATCGGGGTTGTGCATTCAGCCAGTTATTAAAAAAACACAGAGTAAAAAAAAAAATCTGATTTGAGTCACTTCAGGCTTCTAATGTCAACATAAGTTTGATTTTTTTTAGGCCTGAATTATTCATAGGTCATTGTGCAGCTTTCAAACACAAACATCCATCTGAGTCTGGTCAGGTACAGGGACTAAACTGAAAATGAGGGCCAAGAATGTGCTTCAGGAAGTCTGGAGAAGTATTCGTCAAGAATATAAAAAAATAAAAAAAAAAGCACACACAAGTCTGGCTCTTTGAAAGCAAAAGATGAAGAAATGAGGGGTGGCTCAAGACTTTTGCACAACACTTTCTACTGTGCCGGAGTACCTAGGTATATTACATAGTCACATGACTACCTGTCCGTGAGATTCACATTGGACCCAGCTATACTGTCTCATTTCTGTGCAGAGGGTTTTCAGTCACTGTCACCTAAAATATATTCATGTTATGATTCAGTAAGGCTCTCAAAACGTTTTATGCTTAATAATATGAGAGTGTGGCTCTTAAACAGGCATAGAGCTGTGTCATAGCTACTAGTATCTATTTTATGTGTTAGGACAAGACGTTACAGGCAGAAATGAGAAATGTATGAACTGTATTACTGTAACTAGAATGGAAGCAGAAGCTCAACATCACATTTTTTTTTCATAAAAATCTGATATTGCTATATTCATATTGCATATTTCTTAAGCAATTTCATTCAGGAGCACAAACTATTTTCTTGATTAAATAACGAAGAAATAGTATTCCAACAAACCTTCTGTTAAGGTCGTTCTCTTGGGAGCATCCTCACAGTGAAATAAATATTTTCATTCTTACAATATCAAAGGACTAGAATTTTGCCTGTATGTAATGAGTGCATGTGTCAAATGTTTACATATTTAATTGGACAAAGCTTGCTTTGAATTTTCAGCTGGCAAAATGTATTGATATCTACAGTAAAAATAAAAATAAAAAAAACAATCAGTAAAGCAATCACAGCCACAAAAAATGTGATAAATTTTATTGAAAGTTCTTATTTCTAGTATTGCCAGGAATAGTTTTTTTTTTTTAGAAAAAAAAAAAAGAAATACATACATAGTAAAAGCACTAATTTAGAAATAGCTTCACATAAACTGACAAAAGCAGCCCTTGATATTTTGTTCAATTACCTGCAACATAGATTAAAACTCGTACATATTTTACATATACAGATTCACTTTGCAAGTGTAAATGTTTAACACTTTACATATAAAAATACACTTTTCAAGTCGGTGTGAAAAAAGCTTAGCTTCAATTCCACCCCTTCCAACTGTATACACTACTTAAAGTTCATCATGATGGTTATTAGTGTATAAAAATTTACTGTAATATTTAAAATGAATGTCATACAGATATTTTATTAATGCAGCTTTTAATACACAGTTCTCCAAAATGTTCTTTCACCAACGTCCAAAACTGGTCTTATTTGACTACAAGTCAAACTTGGACGTGATGAAATTTCTCATAAATTAAGGCATAAAACCACTTCACGTTTATAAAAGACCTCAAGCACAGCACAATGATGAGACTCTTAGCTGCAGAAAAAGACATGAAAGATCAGCTGGTGAAATGCCTGAGCCTTGAAAATGAATGTATATCTTTTTGCCAACTTGCAGAAGAGATGCATCTGTCTGTGGGTATTGTACGCGCAATCATTGCCACATACCCTGTGAAGTCCTGATGTCACTCCAAGCCATTTCCACATGTTTGGGCCATTTAAGGAGTTCCTGGAAGGGCCAGCGTTTCAGATGTGAAGAAGGCAGTCCGATCATGGCTCAGACGTACTGAAGAAGCTTTCTACCTTGATCGTAGCCAAGCGGGTATAAACCGATATAGCCAAGATAAATCCAGTTACGCACGTCCAAATTGGACAAGACAAGTTGTTAGTTTGTCTACTATTAATTTTTCATACCAGTTATACTGTGAACACTTTTAGCTGGGCTTGAGTAACAGTTGAATCCAAAATGTGGTATTTTTAAAGCAGAAATAATCTTCATTTATGACCTCGTTAATGCATGCTTATTCTTTTATTTTCAATTATACCATCATCATTTTGGTGGTTCTGTAATTCAGACTTGGGGATGTGGCAATTGTTTTTCCCATTTGGAAATAAGATGTACAGTATAAACCAAAAAATTCCCACAGAAATAAAGAATTCACTGTCAAGTTCAAATACCTTCCACTTAATATTTCTTTCTTGACATGCTGTGACGGGAAAAAATGGCTGCAGAAATTGCCATCATCAGCTGTTCCTTTCAAAATTGCCAAGTCCCGCATGACCGATAGCCTCCTGCCTGTCTCTTATATGAATTCCTGGACAATTGGGGCAGAGTCTAGAGACCGTGTGCCATCAAGCACAATCAAGCCAGACTCTATTCATGCTCTCTTAATGCTTTTTTTAAAGCCTTTTAAAGCATTTTTTTTAATGATTGTTTGCAAACTGTGTCTCAGGAAGGCACAACCTTGCACTTGTTCTCCTGCTAATTCCCAGGTTGCCAATCTGCCTGTTAGATACAACCTTTGATTATTTTATACAACAAACTCTTAAAAGCAGAGCACTTCTAAGTGGATAGTAATTCTGCTGGACAAATCTTTCTAAAAGTGAAAATGGAATAGCTGTCCGTCACGTGATGTCGGATATTGTGCCATCGTATAAGATGGTTCCAGAAATCAGAAATATGTACGCATTTGATAAGGTTGTTGATTCGTCAAAGCAATGTCAAGTGATTGAAATATGTGCAAATTCGAATTCTTTTTCTTCCCCTGTGTCCCCAGTGAACGTTCAAGTACTATAAGTTGCCAGCCTACTCAAGCACAGAAGAGTGTTTCAGAGCATGCTGAATCTCTGCGGGTATTCTTTTGACAATTATGATGTGCCTGCAGGAGCAGAATCTGCCTTTTCTTCCTCATCTCTCCACTGCGCCGTTCCTGTCATCACTGAACAGATAATTTAATCAACACATCAATCACGCAATTCATGAGCAAAAGTTCAAACTATGCACAAGAAAAGTACGGTCCACTTCTTGATCCTCATATTTTATAATTGGTTCTCCTGAGATGCAGTGGCTTTTAACATCAAAATCAGTTGCAGCCTCATTTAATATTTCACTAAACTTACCAACATCTCATTACGTTGAGACAAAAGGTCATTCAATGTTTTATAAGCATTTTCCATTTTACGTCCAAAATACTGTATGTTGAAATATACACAAGAAAGTCAAGTTAGTATTATTGAAAGTATACATGTGTGTGTGTGTCATTAGTGCAGTGCGACCACCTGCGCCTGTCTTGTGGAAGACCAGGATTCGATTCCCCAATGGAGAACCCCAGGTACGGGGTGCAAAAGTCACTGCACTCTCAGTGCAAGTCCCATGCCCCGTTAAAATGGGGAGGGTGGCGTCAGTAAGGGCATCCAGCATAAAACCTGTGCCAGATCAAATATGTGACTCGGATGATCCGCCGCGGCGTCCCCTAACTGGAGCAGCCCAAAGTTCTCCAGCAACAACATGTGTGTGGGGAGGGAACTCCTCTGAGAGCCCCATGTTTTTGGTAGTGTACAGGGAAACCCTTTTTAACCAGACCATTTTGGGACAGCGTGCATGTAGGCACTCTACAAATGGCAGGTCATGCATGACGAGAGCCGTCCGCAGGGGACACCAGGCTTCGAGGCAGGCTTCAGGAAGATACATAGAGTCACTATGGCGACGGCAATCAGTTGCCTCGTGGGACCGGAGCGGACAGAAGAGCAGGGACGGGAGTCAGCTGACGCCAAAATCAAGCACCAGACTCCACGATTCATGTGGCAACCAATCCTGGTAGTCGTGCACACATACAGTATGCACATCCACACACTTTCAGGCACACAGAAATAACAACTAAAAACAGCTCCATTAGAAGAACATGGCATCGTGCACCCTCGCTTTCTCCGTCTTGCCATTGGCTGCAGTCCACCCTAACAGATGGGCTGGTGTCACTAGGCTGCTATTAACTGGACACTTGCCTCTCCTGTGGCATAGAGCACAAAGCATGATGAACCATAAACAGTGAGAAACTCGAGCAGGCTGCGTTCATGCTCACTATCATTTTTATGACACCTCTGAAATCTATAGTTTTTCTTTAACGCAAAAAAATAAATAAATCAGTCCATTTTATGTTGATATCAAAATTGTTTCTGCTGTTACAGATATGTTTTATGTGCCATGCAATCTCTTAGTAACCGCTCAGTATTAGATCATCATGCTGCATCTGTGAGTAAAGTCTGATCTCATAGCTCGTCATTGATATTTCGGGATAATGACCAAATCACATTAAAATGAGGTCATGTCTTTACAGTCACAGTCTAAGAGCATGCATCAGCCTAAAAAAAAAAAAAAAAAAATGGAATAAATAAAACAGCTAATAGAAACAGCGAGACTGCACCAAATTTGCATGTAAAATATTTGAACATGATGTAGCTACTCATAGATAAAGAGCAGAGACGTATTTATTCATAAATAGCTTATTCCTAGTATATGCATTTGAGATGTTTTCTAATTTTACTCTGATTACATTATTTAGAAATCAGCCACTGGAGTCGAAAAAATTATAATAAAAAAAGCTTTGTGTTGCATTAGTCTATAAGAAAAGCAAATTATTTGGAGATCATGATAGAAAAAAAAGCACGTAGCATTCCAATACCATAGCACGCTGCTTTTCAGATTTTACTTTGATTGTAATTAATGCTCAATTTAAATCTGCAACTTGCAAAACGTGGATTTAAAATTAGTTTAATGCATTTTTTGCTAGAGTATCATTCCTGTTATTATAATAACATGATTATTAGTCTTTTAGTTGTTATATAACAAAATTAATGGTTGATTTAAAAAAAACATGATCAGTCAACAAATAATGCTAAACACTAATGCAGAAAATGTGATTTTTATTTGTATTTATTTTTGTGGGAATTCAATTTTTAGAATTTCTTGTTGTTGTTATTGACGATACGATGAAATAACCCTTACATTTTCATTTCTTCCCAGAAATCAAACAAATGCAAAAATCCCCTGACATCCAGCAGCGGAAAAGAAACCTTGTCGGCCTCGTGGTAAAACGTCCTGACTCATAAATCAACACTAAGTGCCACTTCACACTTTATACAATTGATATCACAAACTTTGCCTAAGGCACCCAGAGGCATGGCTCTGACGTTATTGTTCTTGCTGCATTAAAGCAGAGGCGGCTCAAATGTAACTGAAAAGAGGTGTATAGGTGAAAATGGAGTCGAGAACGAGCCAGGCATCCGGCGCGTCCGCCGAGCACTGAGGCGAGCCTGACGCTCGGGAGCACGGCACCGGCAAGAAAGCAGATGTGCCCATGTTACATTTGTTAGAACAGTCTTCTCACCTTGTGGTAACACTGCGAACTGTAGCTGCAGGAGAGCGTGATCGCCAAAGAGAGATGGAGAGAGAGAGAGAGAGAGTAAGGGAGGAGGGGAAGGAAAGAGGATGGGAGAAAGAGAGTCAGAAAGGGAGGGAGAAGAAAGAGAGGGATAGGGTCGAGAGGGAGCTGAGAGAGAGAGAGAGGAGTTTAAACTAAGAGCTATGTTTTGGGACGGAGTAATCTGCTAGAGAGCAGTGTGTGGATCGGAGCGCATTGTGCGAGTGAGTGTGCGGGGGACAGATAAGGAAAGAAGCCCGCCAGACCGGCTGCTTGTTTTAATGTGCTGACTCTTGGGAGATAAAAAAAAAAATATATTGACTCTTCAGTTGTGTGCCGTGAGCCAGGGCACGAGCTGCACATTTAACAGAGGTGCACCAAAAAAACAGGGCGTGAAAGCGGACAGAACACATCCAAGCAAAACACTCTGTTTAGAGGATTTTTTTTTTCTTCCCACCCTTTTGTTTTTTTTTTAACCAAAAATCCGTTTCCTTTTTCTTTCGCTGGGACCGTTCCCCGTTTCCGGTAGAGACAGTGAGAAAGGAAGGGAGACTTCCACTGAGGACAGCCACTAGAGCAAGTACACAGAGGCGAGAGGACGCGAAAAAAAAAAAAAACAGAAACAGTCGCTGATAACCAAGATGTTCGAAATCAGCCGAACCCTGAACGCCGCCTTGTTGAGCAATGAGGTAAAGCCATGCGATTTGCTTCTTCCTTCACCTCGCTTCTCTCAGTGTGTGAGTGTGTACGTCGCCAACCATCCCCTCGGGTGTGCCGTACTGTTTGTCTGTGTTGTATTAATGTTCCCATGCTTCTAGAACGCGGCAGCCGCAAGGGGTTAGCATCATGTCCAGGGATCGAGTGAGTGTGTAGTAGGGTTAGATCCAGGTTCGTTTGAGGATGGAGAGAGCCGCACCGCTCTCTGTAATGGATGAGAGCCTAGATTCGCTGTCTCTCCCCACCACACACACACACACACACACACACTGACACACACACACAATCATTTCATTTTCTCATTTACTCAAAGCAAGATGGTTGTAACTGCTGAGCTTGCTTGATGACTCGCCCATCTGGGGCTCACACTGTGTGTGCATGTGTTCGTGCGTGTGTGTGTGGGTGTGTGTTTGTATGTATCTGTGTGCGCGTGTGTGTACGAACGTGCTAGCACGAGCGTGAACGCGAGCACACGGCTGCCTATCGCTGTAGCTGTCCACCCTTCTCACTCTGTCCTCTCATCTATATCCTTCTTTCTTTTTTGCTCCCTCTCTTTTTACCATTCTATTTTTTTTTATCCCCCCCTCTTTCCCTTTTTTCCCCTCTTTTGTTTCTTTGTCTCGTCCTGTGTGTGATCGTGCACCTTGTGAGCAGTATCTGAAGATGATGGTAAGGTACTCCCAGTACTCGGCACTAGCCCAGGCTGAAGGCTCCGTCCCAGGCATGGGCTCCCTGCTTTTACCCCACGATCCATCCAGCCAGCCGGGGGCCAGGTCACTGGGGGTAAGAGGATAGACAGATGCGTGTGTGTCAGAGAATGAAAGAAAACAACAACAACAACAAAAAAAAAAAAACAGGATGTATTATAATAGTTACTCAATTTAGGCAAATGAGTGCAGCCCTGAGGCTTTATTAGCAACTGTTTTCATGCTTCCCTGTGTAATGACTATTTATATCACTAACATTAAGCAGTGACAGAAATACAGGGAACAACTACTGACTACTTTGTGCATGCGGTGTGTGTGGAATTGAAAGCATGCGTGTATGTTCGCGTGGGTGTGTTTATGTATGCATGCAACTAGTCGTATCGGGATATGAAAGGTTGCTCGTAGGTGACGCGTAAGTGGATTGCATAAGACGTGTCCTTGAATTTCTAAACTTTTTTTTTTTTTTCCCAGTGAGCCATCTTTGTGCACTAGACCCTCTCAGAGTGTGAGGCAGTTTGTTGAAATGAAAGTGTTTCAGCATGCTGCATTGTGGGACTGCATTTCGTGATGCACAGACTTTCATATATTCTTACATTAGGCACTGTGTTCTTGATTTAAGCCTCACGAGTATTTGAATATAGAGCTGACGAGTGAGCTGGATGACAGCGTTCTCATTCTTAAACAACAACAACAACACCAACAACAATGAAAAAATCTACAGCAGTCTACAAATACGTCTCATGGCGTTCTAATCCATTTGATCAAATCCACAATTCACAGCAGCACAACAGCACTATATCACTTGCCGTCTTAATCAGAATAGATTCAATTGCATCAAATAGACACTGCGATACGAAAAAACATGATCTCTTCAATTCTCACAGTTGTAAAATATGACTGGGATATGATGTAGGGTTTTGGGTTATGAGAGCAGATTTTGATTGAGGAGGGGGAGAAGAAAAAAAAAGAGAGAGAAAAAAAGCCTATGCAGCGCAGGAAAGCCTTGACAGGCTGGTACGGTATGCGACGGTCGATTAAAAGTAAATCCCTGACTCGGTGCATTAAATCGACATGAAGCTGTGGGTGTCTAATCTGTGATGGGCTCTCGTTCCGTCTTTCCTCACAAAACAGGATCAGGCTGCCTGAAGCCGCAGCACTTTCTTACACCAAACACCGCACTAGTGACTGTGCTGGAGCTCCTCTGCCAACACACACACACACACACAGCGATGGCCTGACGTGTGTTTGGCTAAAGAAACAAGCTAAGCAGTGTTTACCAGAGACAGCAGATAACTCGAAAGCCCTTGTGTGCATCTGAGCTGTTTTGTGTTTTTTACGAACGCAGCAGAATTTTCCTTCTCCCGTCTGTTTGAAGAAATAAATCAATTAAACTGAAATAAAAGCAAACCAAGGAGGGGAAAAAAAAACAGTTTCAATAAGAATCGTCCTCTAATGTTTCTAGTATGGCTTTATGAATTCTCATTTTGCTGAAGAAAGCAAGCCAAGCGTCTCCAGCAAAATCAATACATCATGAATTAGCAAAAGTACGAGAATGCTTTGCATGATTTATGCCTTCACTCGGGAAATGGGCAGAAAGAAAAATACTTTCTATTATCTGAAATTAGCGCACAAATAAAGCGTGCTAAAATATAATACAATGATTTCTTTGTGTTATTCCGGTGCACAGAATCCACTAAAATAACCACAACATTCATAATGAATTCAATGAATCTGTTTAAAACCACAGGTGTGATTTATTATTTAGGTGACCGCGCGGTCATATACGCTACGCCGTGCATCGGCTCGACGATAGCAAAAAAAAAAAAAAAAAAATCATACAAACCACGATTCTTACATTGAAACGCGTTTCAGATAATTAAGCGAGTTAAAACAGACCATCGTTACTGTGATTAATGGTACCTTCATTAAGTGAAGCCAGATCATTTGCATACATTAGAACAGTGTGAAGCAGGAGGTAAGAGGCTATCTGCAAGCGCGCTTCATGAAGCAGACACAGATTTTTCAGCAAATTAATGCACAAGTATTTTATATGCATTAGACTGTGTTCAAAGTGCATGTTAAAAAATAAAAAGCATGAAAGGAAAAAATCAAAAAATGTGTTTGATGATGCTATGTGCGTAATCATATTGTATTCTCTTATGTTTATATATATTATATATATGCATAGAGAATTTCAGGGAAAACCTTGCATCCATCAACCAGGGTAAAGCAGAGAGCTTGTAATTATTAAAATGAATGGAGCATTGAAAGAATCAATAAATCACAAGTGCATCATGATAATGAAGCTGCCATTAATATACAGTGTTCGAGCAAAAGGCAGTTCATTAGCACAGCAGCTAATGGCTGCCGCATTAGAACACCGTGCCATCCCAGCTCACGATTTTGTCTGAAAGCTGACGAAACGCTAAAATGGCATCCCATCAGAAGGAACGAATACAGAGTAGAGTTTTTGGATGGAGAGCTGGTGACACATGACCGGCACTCTGCATGCTGTGCTACATTGGGCATAGTTTGATTCCCAGCTCTGGTAGATATTCGACAAGGCACGTGTTTCTGAAAAAGCGGAAAGAGCAAGTAACGAGAAATGCGTCACGATGAAAACATGCGGTGACAAAGGCGAGTCCATAGTCGAAGTGGCACTACAGAAGAAACAGGTTGTGAAAGTATTTGAGTCTGATAAGGAAATTCATTCACACACACCAGTGTGGTTTTTTTTTTTTTTTTTTTTTTTAATAGCTGTTCCATCTCAGTGGGTGTTTTTTTTTTTTTTCTAACTTCATTTTCAGCCATTTTGAGAAGGTTATGATTTCGCCTAAACTCATTTGAAGGAGCAGGGAGGCACGTGGTGAGGTGGGGGAATTGTGGAGCGACTGGCAAATGTCTGTTGGCAGCGTTCGAGACAGGCAGGGTCAGCTCTATTTCACAACAGTGATTAGCTCGGCCCATCTGCCGGGCCGAGCGGCTCCTCCTGCTGTGATTGCGCTGTTTCTCTGCTTAATGTAGCCCAGGAAATTAGTTCATTTGTGCTGCTCAACCCCAGGCCCACTGATCCACGACCAGGTGCGCCATTCTGTTGCGCACAAAGCCGCGTGTGCGTGTGGACGTGGACGTGTTTCTATGTGCAAGATCTAGGAAAGCAGACTCATCAACTACGCCAGCATTTCAGCACAATAGTGGTAGATTGCGCTCGATAATATTCCTGCATGAATATTCCTTTTTTCCTGGAGCCGTTTCAGTGCAGTTTAATCATTTTCGTTCACAACAGCATTAAAACACAATGCTGTTTTTTATAACAATTATTTTAATTTATGAATAATTTTTATTAATATCTGAAAAACATTATCCACATGCATATTAAATGTTAATTGCACTGCTTATGCAGTAGTGCAACATGTACACTTATGCCTCTCAGTGTCGAGTTGTACAGTACTGTACATCAAACCAGGGCTGACACTCTTCCCCAGATCAGACCTTGATTTTAAGGCTCGAGAAGAAACGACTAAAGCCGTAGGTCAAAAACAGGTCACTAAACACACTCTCTAACACACAAGTGTGAAAATCACAAGATTCTCAGCAACTCAAGAGCCGTGAAATTGCAGTTTCAGAACATCCCTGTATTCTTCGCATCACGTAGACCTGCTTCCAAATACAATTAAAGCATTACTTAAGGATTTAGCGTTCTATTTTAAGACGTCCATTCTGAAGAGAATTGGACCGTGTTGTGAAATGGTGAAGGGGACAAAAAGAGCACCGATCTCAAAATTCAGTCTGGCCAAACTACAAAGGAACGATTTCTTCTGTTTCTGTCCTTAAGATTTTATCAGCGACATCACCTGACCGCTCAGTCTCCTCCATAAACGATTTATCCTCTCTTCTTCCAATTACGCTGAACGACAGGAAGTCGGCTTCAGACCTGGTGACGGTCTGTTGGACAACACACACACACACGCGCACACACACACACACAGACAGACAGAGCTTCAACTGCAACAGCAATACAAAAGGACACAAAAGAAGAAATAGTCTAATCTAAGTGATGTTAAAAGAATTAAAAAATAGGTGGGATAAAATAAGAGTGTGGGTTATGTTTGAGAAAGAGATGAGCTGAGCTGAGCTGTGTGAGGTGGTGTCCATGCAGAGCAGCCCACTCCAGCCTCAATTCCCATTTCCTGAGAAAGACATGTTGCATGAAAAGATCCCGGGCTCGCTTTAATTTCTTCCACTGTTTGCACCGCCGTAGCGCTATCCGGCTGCTGACGACGCGGACGAAAGGGAGATGGCTGGATGCCATGAAAAGCTTTGAATTAGGCAGCTTTTCCTTCTCTCTCTCTCTCTCTCTCTCTCTCTCTCTCTCTCTCTCTCTCACTCTTTGAAAAGAAAACAAAGGGAGCAGTGACTGAGAGAGGGGTCAGCGTGGTGTATGCAGGTACCTTGACCTGGAAGAAAAAAGCCTGTGATTTTAGCAGCAACAGGAGGGCAGTGGGTGGGCAGGATGGCTCCAAACGAAAAGATACTACACATGGCTCTGAACACACACACAAACACAGTGAAGTATTTTCAGCTGTGAATACTGGGATGAAAATGAAGATATTAAAGGTAAAATCAAGCTTTTGTGATACAACACTGTCATCAAAACCTACAATTTACAAAAGAAAATCTATTAAAAAAACGAATTGCTTTTGTAGCACCAATACTTCAGCATGCAAATTGTAAATTACTATTTAAAATTCAGGTTTCATTTCTTACATAATTACTGTTCCTAGCAACCCCGGCGTGATATTGCTCTCAGATAATGTAAGCCCAATGAAATTATGATGATTATTTATTGTCTTCTACCTACTTTACAATCATTTCCGATCAGCCAAAGGAGCGGTTCATTATGAAAAATTCTCAGACGAGAAGCAGGGTGTGAGGGTGTGAATGCCTATCAGCCGTTTTACCCTTGCCTGTCTAAGTAGTGCAATTAACATTTTTTGCTAATTGAAGACAAGCTAGGAAAAAGGGCTGCACTGCATGGAAAGTACCGTAATCAATCAATCTCACTCTCTCTCTCTCTCTCTCTCTCTCTCTCTCTCTCTTTTGATCTCGTTCTTTCTTTCTCTCAGCCTAAACTGAAACAAAGGCCATATTAACTGACTTTTTGCAGTCCAGACCACTGCTTTAGATTCAGACACTGAAAATAACACGCGTGACTCAAAAAGCAGGTTAACAAATAGAACAAAGTCTGTTTCGTCCTGTTTCCAACTTAAAGCCGCAAATCTGAGCCGATCGATACACCCGCTTTAGTAGTCTAATCACCTCTTATAATCAGACAGCCATCTCAGAGCTGGATGCGCAAAGCTGCTATGACTCATAGGCTGGTGATAAAGTGATAAATGTGGCCAGCGCCTGAATGATCGGCTGCGCCCGAGAGCTGACACGTTGACAAACGGCGCTGCTTCCGCTAAATTGATAGATTCTTAGTCCATACAGTTTATCGATCTGCTAATTGTTCGGTGGGGTGGGGTGGAGGGGAGGGGGTTGGAAGCGGCTGCCGTCATGAATAAATGATGGATGTCTGTGGCGTGCGTCGGCTGCTGTGGAAGACCTCAGAGGCGTGGTTTTGTTTCCCTTAATCGTCCTCTTCGCAGCCCTCAGGAGCCGTTAGTCGCTGCTAGCGCTCTCTTCCCATTAATAATGCAGTCTCTCTAACAGCAGCATTCAGCTCTAAATGCTCCACAGTAGAGGCTGTCCAAAACATCAATAGCTGCTCTGCGAAATAACCCCATTTGATGCTGGGGCAAAGAGAAAAGTTACAAATGATAATTAATCCTTAAGGCATTCCTTTTAGAGCTACAGTGACTTTCTGTCTCTCTCTCTCTCTCTCTCTCGCTCTGTATGGCGGTAACTTCTGTAAGTGATGGGGTGGGTGTAGCGGGGAGAAGGGAGGTGGAGAATTACTAATGCAGCTTTTTTCCAGACCTTGACATGACAAGTTGACAGAGGATGTACAAACAAGCAGGGGCAGGAGGCAGGAGAGACTCGGATATAGCTTGAATTTCCATTTCATTTCGCTCCTGAGATCAGTGGGTCATGGCAAAACATCAGACTGAACTAAACATGAACAATTAATTCCCGTATACAGTAAAATAAAAAAAAAGAAAGAAAAGATAGCACAGCGCTTTATTAATTGTCTCAGGGCTGAGAAAGTTGTTGGAAATTGTACGCGTATGAGTATGAAATGAAGGTTTCCAGTAGATTGGTGCAGTGTAAATGCAGTAATGACTTCTACTCTAAAGCTGGTTATAGTGCGCTAGTACAAGCTCCCTCCTCCAAAGGGAAGCACCTGATTAAAGCCTCGGCCAGATGGACCACAGCGGTCCTCCTCGTCTCACTGTAGAGCCACCGACCGCGATCAAACATAGCAAAGGCCATCCAACAGCCAAGTGTTCCAACGCCAGCGCTCTCAGCCACCAGCCTCGCGCACCACACACCATGATAATGAACCGAAAGGATGAAATTTTTTCTCGCTCCCACCTCTCACGTAAACTGACTAAAAGCACCACAATACCCTCTGCTCGCAGATTTATCACTCTGACATTCATTCAGATGAGACAATCTTCGGAACAGACTCCAATCACCTGCTATCTTTCGAACAATTATTCGGTAAATCTTGGTTTTCGATAGAAAAGCCCTCCGTTAAGAATTATAAATGTGTAGTTGGAACGCCGCGGCTCCGAACGAGCAATGACGAATGAGCATACATTCGGAGGCACAGGAATTTTCAACACTGTATGCTTTTGACATTTCGCTTTGCTTTGCTTTACTCCGTGCATCTGAGGAGCGCGTGATTGGTTTAGGTGAACCAAGGCCAGGTTCAGCAGGCGTGATACACACCGGAGACAAAAGCACGGCAGTTGTGTACTAAAGCTGTCATGATAAATTGATATGGGGTTGTGGGGCCTTGGCGAGGAGGTGACAGTTACGCTGGTTGAGCTGGCAGAAGAAGTTTACTACCGTGTTGGGCAATGAAACAAGAACTGAAGCCACTGTCACTTTCAGACAGGAAGCATGGAAATGGAAACGGTACAGTAAAAGATCCTGGATGAAATTGTAATGCGCTTTCTGGTTTGCGTTCGTTGATATATGTGCTTTTTTTTTTTTTTTCCTCCTAAAAGCTCACGTTACTACAGCACTTCATTTGACTTTAAGCATGTGTGAAATTGAAACAGTGCCAGTGGATAGTGATTGGTTGGAAAAGGAAGTGAGCAGATTGTTATGGCAAACTCTTTAGATGTAATGTGTGTGAATGGGGGCCAGCAGGTGGGATATGACACATTCAATACATTTAAGGCTCATCATCATCATCAGAGACATCAGCAGCTGCAACGGGCTGAGGTGAGAGAGGGTCCGTGTTTACTAAACTGCGACGGAAAATTAACGGCAGGTGGCTCACTGGCATGGCCGCTCCTGTAGGATAGCTGTTCTTTAATTCATGGACACTATGGGGAATTGATCTTGAGTGGGTGGTTCCACTCAGTGTGGACACTGAGTAATGCACTCCCTTCCAATTTGCTCAACAAGATCTTCGGTTGTCTTATTTCAGGCTACATGATACGGGGAAAATATTGGGTTTTAACTGCTGTGCATTGTGACCATGTACTGCTTTATACATTCTAGTGAATGCATATAGTACGATATTGGTGTTTATGATCAACAAACCTTTTTTTTCACATACCTGCTTTAAATACTACAATTTATTCACAAGATATATCCATATTGAAAAAAAAAAGCTTTATTGTTCATGATGTGAGCTCTTTTCCCCATAGCTGCATACACAATAAAGCAAAGCAAAAGACTAATGAATGCACACACAATGTTTCAGCTTTTAAAAAGAAGGCAAAGATGCTTAAAAATCCTCTATGGTAAAGAAAACACGTTGTTGGAGAAATTTAAAAAGGAGCTTCTTTAAAGAAGAACAGCTTTATCACAACTTGAGTCGACACCTTTAGAGGAGTTTATACTTTGCCTTCTTAAAATAAACCCGCAATGATCGAGGGTGAAAATTGAGATGAAAAGGTATGCACTTACAGGGAAAAATAAATAAATAAAAAAATTCACAGAGTTGAAACAATTATCACCACATCTCTCGCGTGTTTCGGCATGTCATGCTCCATAGAGAGCTTATGAAATATTGCACTTGTAATATAAAGTCTTGTTTTTGAAGAAAGGAAAGTGGGTAATCTCCATACTGAAAAGAAACATGACTAAAGGTATATGGTACTTGTTAAGGTACAAATAGTGTTCAGGCTTCAAATACAAACAAGCGGCATCCGACTGATCGAAACTGCTTACTGGAAAAATGATTACAGTGTGTGTGTGTGTGTGTGCGCGCGTCTGGATGTGGGCAGGATGGGGCAGGCAGGGTTCAATGTAATTAGTCAGGATGGGGCAGGCAGGGTTCAATGTAATTAGTCCGATTGAGGACTGAAATGAGGCTGTGTAAGAGGAGGCTGGGACCAGGAGTGGTGCGTGTGTGTGTGTGTGTGTGTGTGTGTATGTGTGTGCTTTAATTGGAGCTCAGTAGCTGGTAAGATCAGAGGTACTCCTGAAACAAAGGAGAACAAGGTGGCCATGCTATGCGGCTGGCAGTGTGAACGTGCCTGCGTGTGTGTGTGTGTGTGTGTGTATGTGCGTTGGTGAAATGGCAACCACTAAATGATGTTTTACATGCTTGGCTGTTGCTGAAACACTGGCTCTTAGGGGAATATGATGTCCTATTCCAGCACAATAAAAATCTAGAAAATAAAGTACTATTTCTTCCATCGTCACCATACAAAAGCTGTTTCCCATCAAAACAAAAGAAAATATATTTTCAGCATCAATTAGCTGGGGCTGCACACAAAAGCCCCCATTTACAGAATGCAAAATAAATCAATTAGTCAGGTTGTTAGCCTGTTAGTCATTTCACAGACCCCTTCTGCTTTAATGGCTTTTTGACAGCTGATAAATGATGTCATTTACATTAGCTAGCCTGTTTTGAAACCGTTCAGCTTGTGGTCGTGCCGTACGCGCACAATACGCGGCAAATCAGGCGAAATGTCATACGCGGCATCCGAGTCCGAAGGAGGTCAATTAATTTGTGTGATTTGACCGCGGTCGGCTTCATATGTGTGACGATACAAAGACTGAAATTGATTACAGCAGAAGCACAACGAGCACGCACGCCCACGCATCTAGGAGTGGCGGCAAACCGGTGAAGTCGCAGCTTCCGCGTTCTCAAGGCCGAGCCTCTCAGCGTGGACGGAATGCCATTCTAATCCTTCACTTCTCTCGCTCCATCTGTCCTCACTCTGCAACTGGTCAGAGTCACGCTGAGAGAGGGACACACTGATCGCATGATTCATACAGGGCCCTTTCCGTCTCCGGCTTCGCTTTCGGAAAGTCTGTGCGTGCTGTCGCAAGGCAACGCAAACTGCAGGTTTAAAGGCATTTGGATCGGATTCGATTTCACGGTGCTACTCATACTAAATTGTTTTAAATGTTTAATATGACAAAGCCGAGCTTGGATTAGTAACGGAGCATTTTGGACGCATGCGAAAATTCCGCAGCGCTGTTCAATTGGAATGCGACTCTTTAGAAGGTGTTTCCGATTTATTTTATTGTTACATAACGAACACCTTTTGGTGTCTCGTTATATCCCAGCCAGGAAAAAGTGACCCTGGTGAGGAACTGTTTACAGCTACTATAACGTAAGTGATAGTGAAGCAACCTACATTAAAGCAGTAAAGCATTCCTTTTATGAATGAATTAAAAATAGTAATCCTCAGCGAATCGATGTGGAGGAACAAAATAAAGAAAAAAACGTGCTGTTACAGGGAAATAATCCTGTGTTGTGAGCTGTGAGGAGTACATAAGTAGGTACAGAGTGAACAGATATTTTTATATAATCGTTTTCCTCAATCCACACAATAGAGACAGGGAAACCTCTATCCAGAGCACACACTGTAAGCTAGCAGTCATTAGCCAGCTACTCAACTTGTGTGAGAGTGGAGTGCACTCCGACTCGTTCTGCTTTTGGGTTAACAGCGCTACAGAGTTTGGAGGCAGTGGAGAGGCACTACGATGGCTCCGATCAGTGGCTGGCACACTGCAGTGTTGTGAACTCACACAGAGGTTAATGGACTAACTCAAGTTTGTACGAGAGCTGCTACGAGAGGGGCCATCATATAATAGAATCGAACTTGCACGGATTAAAACAATAAGCAGGCAAGGAAAGAGCGGGATTACTGTGTTGGTGGATGAAAAATGAGCGGTTTGGCCGATAGTTGTCAAAACTACTTAAAAAACTAGGTGATACAAAATGCATTTCCTCATTAAGATGTAGAAATACCTACGGTACTGTATTATACACAGTATACTGTATATACAAAGGTTTGGTGAACTAGTTTGGATATATTTTCTATATTCTAGAACAATACTGGATTTTTTCAAAAATATGAAATGACGCAGGTAATTAGGCAACAACAACAACAACAAGAGTCCGTTGCTATTTTAAGACTCAAAGGTCAGCTGTTCTGGAATAGTTCTTGCAAGAACAGCATTGTCAAGTGCATTTGCAAAACCAATCAAGCACCATGATGACACTGGCTCTCGGGAAAACCATCACAGGAAGGCAAGACCAAAACTTACCTCTGTTTAGAAGTTACCAGCCGTAAAAATCACCAATTAACAAACAGTACCCAAGATCAGAGCCATTATGAAGGCTTGTATACAGAGCTTACAGTAGCAGACACATCTCAGTATTAACTGTTAAAAGGAGATTTTGGATGCCTTTAGCCTGTAGAAAGAAATAAAAATCTGGAGTTACCATGGAAGTAGAAAGCATGTCTAAGCTTTTCCCTAGTAGTGTATAAAATTTTTAGGCATGACCAGAAGTGATTATTGATATGGTTGATTTAATTTTTTTGACTCAGATAATAAAAGGTTTGCTTGCTTGAATTAGATCTGTATGAACTGATTAGCCTAGCAATTAATTTAACAGTTTTTTTTGTTGTTGTTTTTTTTGTTTGTTTGTCTTTGTTTTGTTTTTATGGTAATCAGCACCGCAAATGAAATATATCCCATGACCTGTGAAACAGACAATGGACAAAAATAAATAACTCTACAGCAAATGCAATATATAAAAGGAACATGCCTTTATAGATATGCTGACGTACTACTAGTCAGTACTGTTGTAGTACATGTAGAAACTGTCGTGGCCTCAAACTAAAGAACACCCCAACTGTCAGTCATGTAAACTTAATACACTGTAGACATCCAAGATTTGTGAAATGTAAGACAGATTTCCAAAGATAAATAAATAACTGAATAAATGAATGAATGAATGAATTTCACCACACCCGAAGAGTCGATTCTTGGTGAACACAGTAGTTTTCAAAAAAAAAAAAAGGTTTTATGCTACTATAGACAAATTGGTATTGCAAATTATCTGTAGCATATAAATACTGGAAATTAAAATGATTAAGCATTAGTTTAGCATTCTATCCAGTTAAAGTTCCTTCAAGTGTTTTAGTATTCATTTCTAATTCATTGGGGGGGGGGGGGAATAATAATAATAATAATAATAATAATAATAAAAACACATTCTCAAGACTGCAGGGTTGATGTGGAAAAAACTTCTTTGTCAGTGATGCACAGCTCTGTCATTGTCACATCTCCAGACACATCAAGGTCTGGAATAAATGGCCTTGTCAATTGGCAGTCATACCAACACATACATTCAATTTCAGTAAGCATGGGAAGATATTTCTTGCAGCGATACCACTCATTTTTATTCGCTCTGGGCTGTTCTAATCTGCTCCAGCACCAGTCAGTTCAGTTTCTCTCTTCCTTTCCGTTCTGGCTCATTCTTCATCAGTCCATTCTTTGCCTCTATATTCTGGTACAAACTGATATGGCTCAGAAACATTTTGGAAATAATCAGCCTCCTCGATGTCTTCAGATTGTGTGAGTGTAAATAAATGTGAACTGTGAATAAAAGAGTTGCCTGAAGTACTGCTGGGGATGGTTGTATTCACGCATTAAGTATAGACAAGGCTAAAGTAACAACAAAAGAAGAGGTTTAGGTTCAGGGTTTAGGGGTGGAGTTTGCATGTCCAACCAGAGAATAGGAATTCCAAAAAAAAAAAAAGTGTACACCAAAAACATATTGCAAAATAGCAGTCTATACAACATCAAGAACATATTAATAACCATTTTTTTGTCCTTTTTACAATATATGCCATGAATTACTATGCACAAAAGTTCAACATTATAACAAATATATTATGCAAATATACTGTAAGTCCATGCTGAAATATGTTTTATTTTATTGTGTTGTTAGAATCCCAGAATAAACTTGACTCAGTTCTTTTTTTATGGCACTGGCATTACTTGATTTACTTGTCTTGTGAACAGTGGATGCACAGCCTGAAAGCATTGAGAGCTGAAAGTAACATTGCTATAGAAATACCAGAATTTGCTGTTTTTTGCCACTTCAAGGTTAAGGAGAAAGAAATCCAATCAGTCACCAATGTTTTTAGGTCCCTGTGGCTGTTTATGAACGGCTAAATGCTGCCGTTAACTACAATACTAAACTATGTTAAAGACTGACGCTATTCTGAAAAATTATGATGATTTATATTTGATAAAAGGGCTCCCTGATCAAATAGATTAACTCATGGCCTCAATATATACATTTCTGGGCCCATTTATTTACAAAAATACTAAAAACCAAAGGAAACACATAATAATAATAATAATAATAATAATAATAATAATAATAATAATAACCTGAATCTGAATTCAAATTTGATTTTGCTATATATATATACTGTATATATGTGTTTGCTGAAGGCATACTTGTAGACAAATTTGACTTTGCTGAAGTCATACTTGTAGACAAATGTGCCTTTGCTGAAGTTAGACCTGCAGGCACATAATAACCTAAGACTACAGATGAATGTGACTTTGCTGAAGTCAAAGCTGTAGGCGCACGGCTGGGAGGCCCGGCTGTCTCGTCACTAGGAAACGTGTTTCATATTTCATACGCTCGCTGGGCCCTGATGCCAACAGTCATTCTTATCCAGCCGGCTGAACACTGGGGGACGTCGGGCTTTTGTGTTTCTGTAGGTGCGGAGCAGGTTCAAAGACGATAAGAGGAGAACTGTAATTCGTTTTCCAGTCCCATGATTTGCTTCTATTGTATGAGCACAGCGACGCGATAAATCCCCTCCTGTGTTAAATGACACCTCAGGTATTTTCCCCCGCAACTTTCTCCCACCTAATTCAGGCTGCGTCCCAAGATCGCACTGAATACTATGTCAAAAATGACATGCAATTCTACGACTAATGAGAAGTAGCTTTTTGTTTTTGTGTGCTGGTGTGTCTGTAACAGTGTGGTGCACATGTAAAGTAAAGTGCTTGTGCTGGGTCAGAATCATGATTGTAATTGGGATCAATTCATTTGTATTAATGGGAACAGTCACGATTTGCTTGTTTTCTGTGTAGGAAAGCATTTTGCGGTGACTCATGGGGAACCCGAACTGATGGAGACAGCAATAGGTTTTGTCAGCAGTGGGAGCCCAGGCACTGTAGAGCTAGGAATATTTTATACTGCTTACAACACGTGGCACACATGGGGGGCGGGGGGTGAGTGACTGTGCGTCTGTGTGTGTGTGTGATATTTGTTTCTCCCCCCCACACACACACACGCACAGTCAGACATACCCAAATTGATTGATTTTCCTGCTTAAATCCTTAAAAATATATATTATTATGTACACCCTTAAAGTTATCACCCCTGGTTTTAGACTTTTCAATCACGTGGCTGACAGCGAACAAATTATCGTGGTAATTGTTTCTGCGCATGCGCACTTCACTTTCGTGCTCTTGTGCGTTTTATTGCTGAAGGCGTTTATCTGATCACAAAGCAGAATGTGAAAATATGCTACCTGTAGTTGTGTGCCCGAAGCAATCTCCCATAATGTCACAGTAATTAAGTGGACAAAAATAAAAGAGAAGCCCAATAAATGAATAAATGTGCGCAGCAGTAGGACACTGTTACGGATAAGAATTAGGTTTTTATATATAGAAAATTTGTCATGGTGATGTGGTGCAAATATATAGGAAAGCTTTGTATTTGTATTGTGTCGACTAAATATTGCACTACATACTCCGTTGAAGCCATTATTCCATGCACGATATAGGAAATGAGTACAGGATTGGGGTCGCACGAAACAGTATTTATAATAAACTGGCACCTGCCCTCTGTGCAGCGGATCACAGGGTGTAGTGTGGGTGTTGCATGTAGCTGTGCACCGAGATGTCCCTGCGGACACGCGCCGTTCACTCTCTTCCATGGGCGCGAGCGCGCCACCCCTTCTGTGTCTGAGCGCAGCCAATCAGATTCCACACGCGCGTGGCAGGGCGCTCCTTAAATGGTGTGAAGGAAATGGGATGCTCGCACTAGCGCTCTCGGTTTAGGCAGGGCGCTGTATATAACTGTATATATTATCAATATATTTTTTATTTATTTTAGTTTTGTTTATCGTTTTATTTCGCGTTTCATTTCCGTCTCGCGCTCCGGAGAGGACCTGCGCTTCAAATTTCCGCCGCGCGTGCAAAAGAAAGAAAGAAAAGAAAAAAAAACACCACGCCAGCGGCTCATTTATTGTTTGAGCGTTCCGTCAGCGTCCGACCGTCCTTGGGAGCAAACACACACACACACACACACACACGCGAGATAGATAGATAGATAGATAGATAGACAGATAGAGCGAGCGCGGTACTCCTGACTGGCCTTTACCTCCGGACACGAGAATGGTCATGGTGAGTAACGGGGCCGCTTTATTGTTTCTGCAGTGATCCTCCAGCTCCGCTTTTTATGTGCCGTATTTTAATTTTAAACTCACCTTCAGTTCATGTGTGTGTGTCCTACTAAAATAATCCATGCCGAAGTTATTTGTCTGTGTAGTGATGTGAATGAGGGATGAGGACAGAATATGGTGCAATTCAATATTCCGCACTAAACTCTCTCTTTCCAGATGTGATTACAGCTCCGGTAGGCAGTCGAGCTGTGTGTGTGTGTGTGTGTGTGTTTGTGCGCGCGTGTGTTTCAAGCTCTTATTCAAAAAGCAAGTCAGACATTTCCTAAAATTCGTCGTTCCTTTATCCATAATGTTTGTTTGTTTGTTTGTTTTCTGTGTGTGTGTGTTTAGGCATTTGTATTTAAATTGATGCCGAGAATTTCACTTTATTAATTCAGACACACACAGCAGAGTACAGTACACCCTACTTCACTTTTTGATTTTTTATTTTTTTTTGTTTTGTTTGTTTGTGTAAAGATCTTAACTGAATTTACACTCTACTGCTTTGATCTAAAGAAAGCAGATATTACAGAAATGTAAACATTTTCTTTTTAATCAAGCAGTTATTTGTTAAGAATATAAGAATCCTAAAACCATCAGGCTTCATACAGACTGTGTGTATATTCAAAATAATGTAAAAGGTTGTGCATTAAAGAAATCACCATTAACTGAGCTTATGTAAATTATATATTAGCGATCATTAAAATTTTAGGTGTGCGAGCGTGTCGGAAGGGGCGAGGCATCCTGCTGAAATCAGTGCACGCTTTTAGTGTGCATGCATTAGTGGTTAATTTATACACCCAGTGCTGCGCAGGCATCCTATCAGCGTAGTGCCTGTAAGTGCACACTCAAGCACGGAGCTCAGCAGCGATTGATTGGTTTTGCTGGTGGGTGGGTGGGTGGGGTGGTGGTGGTGTTGGTGGGGGTTTTGGGGGAAGCATCTCTTTGCCAAGGCGTCAGTGCTCCTGTCTGCTATACTGCCAGAGCGAAAGGTGTTAATTTTCCAGGGGAGTGGAGATGACGGGCAGCTGATGCAGCCAGTGATGGTTTAGGGGTGGGTGGGGCTGCTGCGGCTGCACCCAATGACGAGGATGCTGGGAGTGGGGCTGCAGCGTTTGGCTCTCGCAGAAGCCCGTGCATTCACAAGCAGCTGTGCTCAGAGGAGGAATGCCCACTCTTGCTCCTGCTCGCCGCACGCTGCCTCGCTACCGCTGAGCCGCATTCAGACAGACAGAGAGGGAGAAAGAGAGATAGCGAGAGCGAGATAGGGAGAACCAGAGAGCTTAGAGAGAGGGGACATTTACACCGCTGTGGGAGAGAACCCTGCTCACCGGCTCACAAATGGAGTGGAATGGGTTTAAAATGGTAAGGATGCTGCAGTGATTTTTTTTTCCCCTCTCTTCGCGTGTTTGTACGTGTTTTTTTTTTTTTGTTTTTTTTGCCCGTGCTGTGTTTTCGGTGCCTTCTGCTGCGGTACCCGCATTACCCTGGCTCCCACTTTTCTCTTTCTGTATGAGCGTCTCGTTTCTCCTCTACATCGATCTGGCCGGACGCTCACCTTTCGGAGAGGCTGTGAGGAGACGCGCTTGGCCTCTAGAGACATGGATGGAAGGAGTAGAAGGGAAAGAGGAATAAAGGAGGGATGAGGAGAAGGAGAGGCAGGACAGGGTGGCTGCGGCTTGTTTGATGTCTGGTTTTAAAACCTGTTTTACGACTAAGGAGGCGTGCAGAATCTTAATGAACACCTTTAGATCTGCGCTTACTCTCTAACCAATAAATCTTTGGTGCAGATTTGCACAGAGTGTGTGTGTGTGTGTGTGTGTGTGTATGTGTGTTTATATATATATATATATATATATATATATATATATATATATATATACAGATAGATAGATAGATAGATAGATAGATATATAGAAGGAAAGATATATAGATAGATAGATACATAGATAGATATTTTGTGTGTATATGTGTGTGTGCATGCGTGTGCAAAAAGCTAATCAGGCTATTAACAAGGCTATTGTTTAACAATTTATGCTTTTTAACAGAAATATTTTTGTGGTGATGTTTGGTGCGGATGCAGATTGCGTAACCGTACGGCAGCGTGCATTCTATTGCATGAGTTTGTAAATGAGTATGAGTGGGAGTGACCCAGCATGTGACAGCGAGTGTGTGTATATGTGTGTGTGGTGTGTGAATGTTGGACACTGTTTCTATGTGTAAGCCTATATGTTTTCCTTTGTGTATACATGTCTAAAAATCACCAGCTGTGTGTACTTTTTCTGTAAATATCATTGTGGGGTAGCAGATCAAACTGCAGTGTACATGCATGTGTGTGCATTTCTGTGTGCATATGTATGTGTTTGTGTGTGTGTGTGTGTGTGTGTGTGTGTGTGTGTGTGTGTGTGTGTGTGTGTGCATCCATTGTTGACTAAGGGCTCAGAGGCTGCCTCGCCCGGCTGTCACCAGGCTAGTAAGAGACTGTGCCTGCCAGGAACCAACTCTCCCCATGTGGAAGAGAGGGAGGGAGGAATAGAGAACGGATGAAAGAGCGAGAGAGAGAAAGAGAGAAACTATAAAACTACACAAAATGAGAAAGCACTAGGCCTATGTTATCAACATCTGTTAGGATATTAGCAGGACAGTATAATTGCAGGGTAGTTGAAGGCTAATATTGCACGCGTTAATTGTTGAACAAAATGACACGACTGTCAAACATTAGACAACGTCTGAACATTTTTTCAAACGATGTCCTCCTCCGCTGCTTAGAGACTTTTACAGTTTGGTTTATTTGTATCTGAAAATGTGGGCAGCGTTATTCTTTATTTATTTTATTTTTTTTGTCCCCAGCCAAATGTTTGACTGTTTGTGTGTGGGCTTTAACATGTAATCAAAATGCTAATTGAAAAGGGAGCGATTTCCAGCAGTGAATCCTCCTGTACCTTATGCTCTCTTTCTTCTTGTGTGTGTGTAGGGTAGTGTAGTGTAGTGTAGTGTAGTAGCGAGTGTTGAAGGATTCAGGGGGCGTACAGATGGGGAGAGAGAGATAGAGAAAGCGTTCCTAGATGTTTTAGATGCTGAATTGATTAGCGCACCTCCTCCGCAGTCCCCTGCTCCCATGACCGCCGAGCACAGTTCACCTTCTCCCCCTTTTCTCTCCGCCACCGCCGCTCTCTTCCCTCGCTCCTTTCTTCTCTCCACCTCCTCTCTTCCGCACACAAGCCACACCAGGCTACTCCAGGGATTTCTCCTTTATTGTCCAGCTCCAAGGTTGCATATCAATGCTAATAAGTCGGTGGCTAGACTGAATATTAAAAGGCAGAAGATGGAAGCGCAGGTGGGCAGCAGAGAGAGAGAGAGAAAGAAAGAGAATGAGAAAAACTGGCCGCTGAGCTTTCAGGGCCAGGCAGCATGGGTGAGAGAATAGCTCCAGGAAGTGTGATGCCTGGGTGGGAGACTTTGCACCCCTCTCTTCAGAGCGTGACTACACATGACACCTGAGCGACACAGACGGGCGCTTGATTCGTTTCAGAGTGAAGAAAAGGGACAGGGAAAGACGTGAAGGATGGAAAGAAGAGGAAGAAGGAAATGGCACGCCACTTTCCGTTCCTTACAAACTGCAGTGCGCGTTATGGAGGCGCTGTGGTTTTGTCACTAAGCTACTGCAGTGCATGGTGGGATTTGTGCAGGACATTGCATATGCACTTTTATTATATAGATGAAAAAACAGAACTAGTGCATCCTATGGTGATTAAGGTGTGGTCAAAAACGAGTAAAAGACGTAGCGAGATAATAATAAAAGGGATTTGTATGCCTAGTGTGTCCATCCATAACTAATTTGTCTACTGCGAGAAAGCACGACGAGTTTAAACGTCTATTTCGTGCTGCCTTTCCTCATAGGCCTCAGGTGGCGGCGCTGCAGAGCCTTCATATGCATGCCTCCTGGAGCTCCACCTATAGCCCACGTGCTGTTCAGTGCTCTTAAAGCAGCTACCAGTATATCCATTCCATTATTAAACGCCAAATTAAATTCCTCAATGTAAAAGAGACCACATGTTAAAGATTATGAGTCAAATTTCCTGTCCTGACCTTACCACTCTCACAGTCATAATAATCATTAGTAATTAATCAGTCATTATCGCTTTGGATTGCACATACAGTATAGGTGCTTTCGAGAACTTGCACAGCATAACACACATGAATAACTACACAAGCAGAGAGATGTCATGACTGACACGTGACAAGAGCAGTTACATATCTGCTCGTGGAGCGGACACGTGGCCGGCGAGAACACACCAAGCATGCATGGATGCAGTGAACCCGTACTATAAGTTAATTCAATTAATATGCTATGTAACTTATTCTGTATTGATATGCTTTATACACACCCAAACATTATATCTTTTTTTTTTTGTTCTGCACTGTAGGCATATTAAGTAGTAAATATTAATGTAAAACATGCCTTATGTGCACTTGTTTTAACACTTATTATTCAGTAATATAGAGTTAATTTGATTATTGCTAATAATACAGAATATAAGATCAGAGTTTGATACATTTACATACGTATTGTAATGTTCTGTATATTAATATTATTAATCGTACTAACTTCAGTCACACATCTTTAATATTAAATAGTCTGTATTTCCACTATATTGTTATTATATTATTAAGTCGCGATACTGACAAGTCATGCTGCATCTAGTCAATAAACACAGTGGAACTTTTTACTTTAGTGGTTCCTTATGTAAATGTTTTCATGCGTCGGTTCATGTTTTCGAGTCGCACCGCCTTTTTGATAAGGCCACATTAAGAGGTCTTTATGATAAGACTAATTGACAGTTATTATAGCATTTTATTATCTCGTGAAGCTCAGTCGGCATAGAATTAAGCAGGGTAATTTCGAGTCTTGACATCTTTCAGATGGCAAATTATCTTAGGTAAGCAAAGGTTAAGAAGCCAAGTATATTCAAACAAAATCTGCTCTGCTCATTGTCAGGAAATTTTACGGTTCCTTTTTTAAGGTTTTATTTTTTTTAAGCAGACTTCATATCTGTATGAAAGCTAAATATACATGAATACCAACAAAACGTTTTAGTTAAAATTTTAATAGGCTTCCACAGTGATTTCTCTCATTTATTCATCTCCATTCTCCCTGCAGATAGCTGAGGCGAAAGAGAACGAGATGGCAAGAGGGGGGGGAAAGGGAGTGTGTGCTCTTAAGCAGGCTTCACAAGCCTAATTCCTCTGGCGCAAATTCAAAGTGCCACGCACAGACAGGCGATAATCAGCTGGATACTCTCTCTCTCTCTCTCTTTCTCTCTCTGTCTCTTTCTCTCTCCATCTCACATATAAATGCACACGAAATATACACAGTTGACATGCGAAGCCATGGTTCTCACTCACTGCTGCCTCACTAAATCCGTATTCCACACAACACCGTCCCTGAGGCTGATTGTCATTCAGCACTCATCGTCACATGTGGAAGGAAGATTTCCTTTTATTTCTGCCTGCTGCTCTGCTTTTTCCTCTACACTAGCACTGTCCATCTTTCCTCCTTTTTCTCAGCCTCTGCCCATCTCTCGTCCTCTCTTTCTCTGGCTTTCCTTCACCCCTCCCTGTCCTCTGTGTATCTTTCTGTCCGCTTCCCTTCATCCCACCCCCTGTGCGTTTTGGTATTCGTACAGACATCGGAATTTGACTGGCAGCCTCTCCTGAGACTGGGCACAAACTGCACATTTTCTCTGATCTACATTTTGCACCACAGGAAAAGACAGAAAAAGCGGCAGAGCCAGTAGCAGGAGAGCCCATACCACAAGCTATCAGAGTTAGCTGCTCGTAGGCTCACCTGCTGGAGGGCAAGAAAGGACATCTCAAGGTCATTCATTCATATGAAAGCAGCATGTACGTATCAAATGTCTAGAAGTACGAATTTAAGTGGCAGAATGTCTGTCCTGCCCCGGCACCTGGGGATGAAAGGATTAGCACCCGGTTTGCTCAGCCATTACAGCGGTGTGCTAATCTCAGTTTGAACAGATTGAGTGAATGAAAAATGAAATGTTCTCGGGTGCTCTGGGAACAGAGGGAATAAAAAAAAAAACTGAAAAGTAAGAAAGGAAGGTGACAGTTAGAATAAATATCAAAGACAATTCTAGGCTCTGAACACCAGCAGGAAAGGGCCAAAGTTCAGGGAAGTTCAGGCTTTCTGCTCTGTAGCGCACGGCTATTACAACAATGCAGTCTGACAGAGAAAGGGCAAACGGTACGACATAAAAAATCATCTTGATCAAAACAGTGACCATAGATATAATATTGCTGGCATTTCAAAAAGGTATTGCATTGTGCGAAGTCTTGCCCTTAGAGATCTTTCTCTGGCTGTAGATATCTCGCTGTCAGCCCGAGTTAGCTTGATAAGTGTTAGCATAAGACCCCGTGCATGTTGCATTCTTACCTCGGAGCAAATGTATTTTATAATTTTCATCGCTCTCTGCTTTCATATTCATGCAGCAGATTTAATGCCTTGAATCCTTTAATTGATCACTAACAAAAAGTGAACACCAGTAAGCACTTCCAGACTGAAGTGAATTATTTACACTCACTGTATGTGGGGAGTTTAAAGTGGCGTCTTGTCCTTACACGCTCATCGTGTGTACTCCTGTGGGCTGTAGAGCTCCACATGTACAACACTATACAGTGTATAAGATTCTGGCACATTCTGTATGAGCATTGATCGTCCTCTGTGGGCATTTTCAATTAAACTGTATCCCGCTAGCAGAAGATTAATCTGCAGTTTTTGAATCCATGCCACATTTTCTGCTTTTGTTCAAGATTCTGCAGGGAAGTTCTGTATTTTGCTGTAAGACTCAGTAATCTCTTTGTTTTCCTGCTGCAGCAGACGTTGCAAATTCTGACCCATAATTCAAAGACAAAGACGTCAGTGTCCTTTTTATCGAAAAGGTTGAACAGGATCAGATTGTGACTAGAATATACAGTAGGAGGATTTTTTGGTCAAAACCCTTAGCGTCTCAATAGAGCCTTTGATTCAGTAACTGCACACTCAACGGCCACTTTAAAAGGAACACCTGTACTCCTCAAATTAAAAACTCTTCACAACAATGGTGAGCGGAAAAGCATCTGAGAAAGAAACAAGACAGTGAAACTTGAGGTGGATGGGCAGAAACAAAGGTAGACCATATTGGTTATACCTTTTGACTGAAGAGGCTGGACAGTTGAACATTATCCGACTGTTTTCCGAATTTCACCCAATCAGCCTGTTCCCATTGTAGCCTCGGCTTCTTCTTTTTGGCTGACAAGAGCCAAGCTGCTGCTGTTCAAAATGTTCTGCTTTCCGAGATGCTTTTTTCTGAGTGCTTATCCAGTTTGCAGTTGCCTTCCTGTAAGTTCAGACATGTCTGGATGTTCTTGTCCGACCTCTCTCATCGACTAGACGCCGCCACTTGCAGAACTGCCAGTAATTGGATGTTTTTTTTTTAGTTTTTGTTTCTTTTTCTGGGTAAACTCAGACTGTTGTGTGCGAAAATCCCAGGAGATCAACAGTTTCTGAAACCAGCCTGTGATGCTCTTGACCTGCATTTGCCACTTGACTGGCTGATTGGATAATTGCATGAATTAACAGGTGTACAAATGTTCCTATTAATGTGCCTGGTGAGAGTATAGAGCTAGCTACATAAATAGTGCACATATAACTGCCAGGCTAATCTTTTCTTTTAACAGTTATATCAGTGCAGAACATGAACAAGCTCTTCCACAACAGCATCATATCAAAAACACACTGCTTCAGGAAATATCGTGGTAGATTAACTATTTATTTTGTGTATGAGTTGCTGAGACAAAAGCAGGAGATTTTTTTTTTCATTCAGACAAAAGGACCTACCTTGCAGTTAATAATTTTTTTTCATTCTTATTCTCACCTTGTTTTACACACACACACACACACACACACACACACACATATCCGTAGATGCTGGTAGCATCTTCAATATCTTCTAATCTGTCTGTTATTTTAACATTCAAAATTGCTAGCTTATATTAAACTTATATTAAATATTAAACGGCTGTTCAAGCTAATTATTCAGTCTCATATCAGTGACCTGTGTGCCGTCTTATGAAAATGATGCAGCAGTGCAGATTTGAATCAATAAGGAAATTGCTTTTCTGTAATAAGATGTAAACTTGCTTGTAATGATTTCGATATACAGGATAGGCAAAGTGGCCGACCAACAAAAATGAACCGGGCTCGCACACTGATATGAAAAGACATAAACCCATATGAGAGAGCGAAATTGAAAGTAGAAATTGTACTGTTTTTGTAATATTCTGAGGACTTGGAAAATCAATAGAGCATTTTTAAAAGGATGGTAAAGAAAAAGAGGTGTGTGTGTGTGAGAGTGAGAGAGAGAGAGAGAGAGAGAGAGGGAAAGAGGGAGCTGTAAGAGAAAGGATTGTTAATGAAAGGAAAAGTCTCGGAGTAGTAAGAAAAGAGAAGCAGCTGCAGGAAGATGAGGACACTGAGATTAGATTAGCGCAACTTCAGCCTCACTTCAGGGCCTGTGTGTGTGTGTGCGTGCGTGCGTGTTCAGGAGCATGTCTCTTCCTCTCAGGAACACGAAGCTGCAGTCAGCACTTTTTCCCTTTTACTGACTCCCACCCCTTACTCGCAGGCTCTTTGCACAGCTTTTAATACCTCGCTACGATGAACAAATATTACCCTAATGGCGTAAAAAGAAAGAGTTCTAAATGCAAATGTGTTTTGCTATACTGTCCAGCATCTATACTGGCTTAAATTTAGTGGTGAGGCAACCAGTGGAAAGGCTTCCCATCCTCTCAAGCAACCCCAAACAATAGGTTTGTTTCTTCTCATAATGTCAGGAAGATTTGCTCTACCCCAAGTTCTGTACATCAGCGTCAGATCAACTCATCTACTCACGGTCTGCAAAGCAAAATAAGTAGCACTTAACATTTATTTCACTTTCCAAATTATTTTAAAAATAAGCAATGCTGTATATAAAATTATCTGCTTTAGATTAACTACATGTAAAAAATTTGCTTGTTACTGTATATGTCTGTAACACTACAACCATACTTTATATTGCACTGTTGTCATGCGGTATACGCTGTATGTTGCAATCTTTCACCTACAAAAGGTGTACGTGACAACATCGCTGTTTGTCCCCCCCTCCCTGTAGCATGAAAGTATGAAGTTTAAAAATTATTATATATATGCCTTATATACTGTACTGCATGCCCTGTAAGGAGCAAGTGCTAGAGCTGAGAGCAGCTGTGAGAGGGAGGAGTTTAGTTCCAACACTCACGATCACATAATTTTCACTTTGAGATCTATGAAATGAAACTGTCATTAAAGTTTTAGGAACAATATAAAAAAAAATGCTAGTTGCACCTTTAAATACAGGCATATGGAACAGCAGTGCATATGTTCTTGTCAAGTGGGTGAAATACATCTAGTTACAGTGTGTGTGTGTGCGCGCGTGAGAGTGTGCGAAGCGTGAGTTACTGAAACATGGCATAGAGAAGCTGCACAGGTGCACCAGCATTCTGCTACCTGCCAACTACCTGCAGCCATGTCAACAGAGCACCTGGAGCTGACACAGCTTAAGCCAAGTGCACGCACAGACAAAATTTAATACATGCGCGCACATACACACACACACGCACGTGTACATGCAGATGCTGTAGCTACAGCCCAGCGTTCTGGATGCGCAGAGCGAAACTAAAGCACGGCATTCACATAATCTTGTGCTGCGAGCTGTGCCTTGTAAAGCAAAGATTCCCCAATGCATCTCCATCAAGGTCACCTTTACTTTAACAGAGAGAGGTCCCTCGCTGCCAGTACGGCACACGCTGTGCGTATTCAAAAAAAAAAAAAAAAAAAAGGAATGTGAGATGAAATGAACCGGGTAGCCGTGATTGGCAGACGAAGGCAAGGCCATGCGCTTTTCCTTTTGATCATGAACCCTGCGCATGAGCCGTATTTCCTAATAACACTAGGCCATTGACAGAAATAGCTTCAGATCCTCTCAATTTTCAGCTATTATTTGAGACTAGCATACCATCTAATGAGGCTTTCTCAGTAGCATCAAAAATTCATGCAGCATTAATGGAGGTATGGGCAGCTAGCGTTAAGGCTTGAGGAGTTCCTACACACACATTAAAGGAAATGAGCATTACTCTGCGGCACACCAGCAGCAACACAACATGACAGGAAGTTATTCATTTTCAGGCAAAAAAATCAGTGAATTTCTGGCGACAGTATGGGAGGCGATTGTTATGATTTCTATTGCATATATTCATTCCTAATCACAGCAGTTGTTTTTGCCATTCAGTATTTGCACATCAAGTCCTTCAAACATGTAACAAAATTAAAAATTGTGGGAAACAAAATGTCATTGCGAGTCTAGTAGACATTGATGCACTGCATGCATTTAATACACAAGCGTTCCCTTTCATGGTTTAATTTTTTTGTTGAAGTCACTGATCAAATCAGTGGTTTTATACACCTTCTTTTAGTAACTCTTGTGTGGATGTCACCCTTGCCTGATGCTGCCAGTGAAACCATGGCAACCAGTAGTAAACTAAAGATTGGAGCATCCACAAGCTCAGATCCCTGAGAGATTTGAGCGACATGAGGTGAAAAATCACAGCCGGTGTTAGCGCAGCATAAGGCACTGGCTGGCTAGGCAGGAGGCCAGAATCTCTCACATTTAAGCTGGAAGCCAGAGCAGCGAGCCACTGGAGCCACACAAATTCAAGTGTTGCATCAAGATGCTCACCAATTTTCTGCTTGCCTTAGTGCGGAGCTGGGAAGCGGCCAGTTTCCAAATGAAGCCAGCCGCTCCATATTGGACTGGCCCACACTGGACTGGAGGGTTTTTTCCCTCCCTTTGGGATGATGTCAAGAGCAGGGAAATGAAAAGCTTTATTGGACCAAAAGTGAACACAGTGAATGAGTGCATGGACCAGGAAACAATTAACCAGTTCACCAGATTTGTGAAATAAATGCTTTACAGCAGGCATCACTACAATGCTGGACTACGGTCCAGACCTGGACTGAGTGACAGTTCTAATCTGACCCTGACGCTTCTCTGATAAATGAGATTAATTAATATACCAGTAATCTGATGTTTTTTTTTCTTTTTCCTTGAGGTAGGTGTGGCTATATAAGTAATTCAATAGAGCCACATAAATTAATCAGACACATAAATTAAAACGTAACAGAGAATGGCTTCAAAAAAGAAAACGTGGTCTATGAAAACTGAACCTTCAAAGATGAATGGACAGATCAATATTTGTTTATTCTTCCTGCTGAATGTTTAAAACCAATTTGTCTCATCAGAGCAATCAGTCCTTTCACATTCATTTAGACCCCAGCAGTGTGCAAATGAACATTCACTAAAGATTGATTAAAAATTGTTGTTTGTATTTTACACAAATACAAAGAAATATACAAGGCCATCAAAGATTAAATTGTCCATCCAACATAGTTATTGAAAACTGGTAATAATTATTGAAATGCCATGGAAATTTTAAACTGCTTCTTTTTTTTTTTAGACATACAATAACTGCATTTATTTGCAGATATCTGAATCCTACATTCAGAGCATGGATTCAGAATTTGGACCTCGGCTGAAAAAAAAAGAAAAAAGTATTGACCGGACCTTGTTAAATTGTAATTAAGTACGTAATTAGGTCACGTATTGCGATTTGTGTGTAAACTTCACCAAATTATTAATTACATACACTCAAACCGCCCCCCTCAAAAGGAAAACTTACTCCAGCTCATTTACTGTATGTAGTCACCCAAACAGCCAATTGTGTAGCAGCAGGACAAAGTAGAAAAACCTGCAGATACAGGTTCTTGTCTGACAGGAGTAAAATGTGATGTGGTCGTCTGCTGTGGTAGCCCATCCATCTGAATGTTTGATTCATGATGTCTCTCCTGAGATGCTTTTCTGCTCACCACAGTTATAACGAGTGATTATACATAGGAGTTGATGTATCTTGGCAATTCAGAGCAGGCTGGTGTGTAAAACTCCAGACAATTCTGTGTGAAACTGCCAGAATATCAGTAGTTTCTGAAATACTTAAACATCAGCCCTGGGCCTCCGAGTTGCGCAGTGGTAAAGTGCTCGCCCTATCATCCGGAGATCGCCAGTTCGATTCCCGGGTGATGCTGTAACCTCTCGCAGCCGGAGGTCTAGAGAGAGCTGATTGGCCGGGCTCTCTCAGAGGGGCAGGATGAGAGGTATTTAGTTCTCCCACATTAATCACAGCTCTACAGCCAATCAGGAGCATCTGTGAGCTCAAGCAAAGGAAGGAGCGGATAGCGCTATCCTCCGAGTGTGTTACGCCGCCCCCAACGGTGCGTGAGCGAGCAGTTCGAAAAAGATGCGGTCGGCTGGCATCATGTGGTTCTGAGGAAACACATCATAGTCTTTGGCCCTCCCGGCTGAGTGGTAGTAGTAGCCTTAATGTGGAGCTCCCTAGTGACAGGGAGGAATTGACTATAACTAAATTAGGGGGGAAATCGGAAAAAAAAAAATTAACTTCAGCCCTTCTGTCACCAACAACCATACCATGGTAAAAGTCACAGAGATCACATTTCTTCCTCTATGTTTGATGTGAATATGAACCAGAGTTCTTGATATCTAAGATATCTTATGATCTATATCTGCATGATTTATGTATTGGGCTCCATGATTGGCTGATGGATAACTGGATAAATAAGCAGGTGCACAGGTGTTCCTTTGTATTAAAGTGAACAGTGAGTATCAGTATGTATGCAGTATGTATGTATGTATGATTAAACAGCATAGAAGTAGCATTTTATTATTGTGTAAACATCCCTGCTACCACATTAGTCGCGTTACCAGATTGGGTGTTAATTCATCTGTGTTGATGAAGTTCAGGAAAGGTTCAATTAAGGCCAACAGGAAATACAGCTAGGGAGCGAGAGAGAGAAGAGAAAGGGGGCAGCTGGCTGGGTTTAGGGTATGAGAGTGGGCAGGCAGAAGACGCAGGTGTCTCTCCAAAGCTGTAGCCCAGAGGAAAACTCAGCCAGTACCACTGATTTTACCAGTCTCCTCACTGCTCTCCTTTTTTTTTTATCTAGTATCGTAACCTCTTCTCCACTCTTATCCTCACATGTGCTTCACTCTCACCTGCTCACCTCTCTTCTCTTCTGCTCCTGGCTCTTTCCCTCCCCTCACTGCCTCCCCCTAACAAATGGATCATTTTTAAGAAACTGGTTTTAACTTGCCAAGATGAAATGACGTAAGACAGTCTGTATGGATTCTGTAATTAGCTTATTTTAATAACATAGAATGGTCACATTCAGGCTTGAATTTGTGCATGAATTTGTTTTCTCCATTTAAAAAATGACAACCAAGTGAATGGGATTTAAGTGCCTGATGATCCGTTTGATCCACAATTAAACACTTGAACAATCAATTATTACTTCCTCGCCAAATTATTCTGGTGGCAAGAAAATATGCTTTATTAAAGCGTTGAATTCATGTAATGAAGATTAATTCTGTCTTCTGCACATGACTTGACAGTGTTGAAAAAAATTTGAAAAGGAGTGTTGGGCATAAAATTAATTTTGACCAAAATCATTACAATTATGTATCTTCTACGAATTGTCACCCGTCAACAGAAGACAGACAGTGTCAGAGAAATTGGCCTGGCTGCTTTTATAAATTCTTCTACATATTCAAGGATTGTCCTTAATTCCTCAAACCATACGGGAGTAAAGTTCCTCTGTCGGAAGAAAGAAGGGTCAGAGAGATTCCGCTGAAAATAATTTGATTGCGCAACCGGAGCATCAAAGGAACAGCAGAGACACAAAGGCAGTGAAAGTGAATCAGTGCTGGGCCAGATGCACAGCTGCTCCAGCCTGCTCCAGCTTAATGAGACCTGCAGTAATGTAAGAGATAATGCAATCAGGCTGTGACACTCTCCCGGCCTCCACCACGCAGCCAGATAGACTCGCAGAGTCAAGCAAGGAGAGAAAGAAGAAAATTGAAGATGGATGTTGATCTTAAGTAACTCTGTACTTTGTATAAAAAGAAAAGCATTTATAGAGGTTAAATGCAGACAGACCTGGTTACACACAACTGGCATTTTCACTGTTTAAAAATCTGTAATTTCTGGAGCTGTTCGATTAAAATTCATGAAGTTTAATAGACTGAATTAACCTAGAAAAAATCAATTGAATATTTGGTTCAGTTTTTGAGTCGGACTCAATTTAAACTTTTTCAATTATTTAGGTAAACTTACAAATGTTAAATGGTCTAAAAATTATAAATTTCTTTTAAAAAAATATACCACAGCTTCTGCAGAAAAATACAAACCGCTTCCATTTTCCGCTACTAATTACTCATATTTTCGGAGAATGGTTCTTCTTGTGGGTTTATGAGCGATTGGTGGAACCTACTGGAGTGGCAGAGCAGAAGATTGGCAGGAAAAAAATGATCACATTGTACAAGATATCAATAACACAAGTTTTACAGCATTTCAACATTTATTAGTTATTTTTGGTAGTTTGTAACACTCCAAAAAACTGTAAGAAATATAGTTCATGAGACAAATAAGATATTAAACACAAGTGCTACTGAATTTAATTTTTAAAAATTACAAAAAAGTGATAGCATGTACTTGCATGCAGTGGCAGGCTTTCTAAACACTTTCTAATTATCAGTACTATTTAAAGTTATTAATAAGTGCTTGATTTGGCATTTCATTCTGGCACCTCCGCCTGTTTTATAACTTTTTGACCAAAAAAGTGTCTAGTGTCTAAAAATTTCCGTGCCTCTCTACCTTACTGTCTAGGTGGGTACATAAGATGTAGATTGATAGATTTTATTTTACATTATTGAGCTCAAAGCATTCTCCATTTGCCCTGACAGAAGCGCTGGGTCAAGCGCTGTAAGTTGGTGTGAAGGGCGGGGCTTCCATGGGGTCAGTTAATATCTGAGACCTCAAAAAATCCTATACAGATTAATATATCCGTTGGTTCATACTGTATGTCCATGTGACGTTTTTATTAGAAGGAATAAAGGAGGCTGCTACTGTGGCGTATTTTTGAGTGACAACTCGTACTCGTTGTCCTGCAGTTTTAAAATGTGGAGCTCCTACGCAAAACGCGTGGTTGGCAGGTCTGTGAAGAGATACTTATACGGTGAACGCTTTGACTTATTACGCTTAGGAAAACAGAAAGAAAAAAAAAAAGAAAACCCATTTGCTAAAGTAGATGCTGATCGAGCTGAGCAGACTCAATGCTTGACGTCGTACATTAGTGCCGGGATTGATTAGCTGGAGCATCTGTTTGACCTAGAGATCCACTGCAGCCAGGAAGAGGCGTCCCAGAGAGCCAAAACACAAAGATTAAAAATTAAAAATCAATACATACACAGAACTTATCTGACCTGTTCATAGGATACAAGAAATGTATAATGCCTCAGCCCTGAATCGGTCCGGACAGCTTTAGTTCCCTCTGGCATTTCAGCGTACATTCACAAGCTCAACTTCAACCCCTGATAAACCACTGAAGAACTGAGCTCCCAGCTGGTTGGATGCTTCTTTTTATTATTTATAGCCGCCGTGAAATGTGATTTTAAGCACCAACATTTCAGCAGCTTACAGCTGAATATCAGTACAGATGGTTATCTATGGAAGATATGTAATCTGCCTTGTACTAGTAAATTACTTTGGCTAATATTCTCCTCATGCACTACCTCCTGTCAAAGAACGGGAAAGAGAACGCGAGTCAGAATCACTGCTCACTGCATGTCAGCCAGCATAAATAAATTGGAAGGCTTGCGAAAAAGCCAATTCACACACTGATATTAATATATTTTTCTTCCATTCTCCTTGGGTGTTTATTCGGTGGACTGTTTTTTTATTTATTTATTTTCCCCAGCTATGGGGAAAATAAATAAATAAATAAAAAGCAGTCCACCGAACATATGAGATGCTTCAATCAGTAAAAGTTGGCTCCCATTTTTTTCACTGCCCAAACACACTCATACAGTAGACGCACATACACACACAAGACAGGTTACTTCAGTGGGGTTGGATCAGAGTTGGATGGATGAGATGAGACTAGGTTAGATTTTGTTGGTGATGCTGATGTTTAGTCTGTTACACGGCCCACCAGCAGGTGGCGTAAAGCATGCGAGGACACAGAACAAAAGCTGCTGCTCGTTCCTTTACCACTTGATGCGACTAGACTACAAAAAAAACAAACCAAAAAAAAAAAAAAACCTGACATTCCACTGACAGAAAATGCAGTTGCAGCTATTTATAATTAAATTGCTTTTCCATCGATAACATGTTTCACTGGCTGTGTGTGTTTTGTGTGTGTGTCTGTGTAAGAGAGAAAGAGAGAGAGAGAGAGAGAGATGCTAGGGAGTGATTTTAAAAATGAGCTGCTTTATTGCAACGAAATTGTAAGTAATATTTTCTGCTAACTGTGATTTCTCATATTCTGATTTGCCTATTTAAACATCATGCCTGCGAGGAAGATGCATTTAAAGGATGAATTCAGTATTGTTGAAGCAAATTGCTTTATAGTTTACCGCCTTGTATTGTGATCTGTTTCACAGACCTACCATGCAAGTTGGTTTTCATTTCAAACTTGCAAGCTTCCATTTTAGCAGCGCATGCTTTAAAATGGTGTAATTATTGCTTACTGAGTTCTCTTTTTTTCCCCACACAATGATATTTTGATTTATAAGGCTCGAGCAGAACTGCGAGAAGCCTGTCGGCTTGTCACTTCCCTGTAATTCGCCACTTCCAACTGTTAAACAATATCAGCCTACACTTTCTTCAACCTACGTGCGTTTCTTAATAAATAGTTAAGCCTGGCCAACTTAAATAAAAACGTGTGTAGAATCGTGTCAGTGTGGTTGTAAATCACATTGTGTGGAAGTGATAAGGTTTTGTACAGTGCTGCTCAGCTATAAAAAGAAAAACACTCGATAAGCAATTATGTTAAACACCTATGAGCTCATATTCATGCATGCTCCTTTCCATGGCATAATTATGACGAACAATAGCAGATTAGCCGACGTGTTTTCCCGTCTCTCTACGAAGCGGAACGCGTGTGTGAGAAAGAAAGACAGAAAGACAGACAGACGGCAAGAACAAAAAGTATTGCACCATTGTCTCATATTTGACAGTTTGAGTCATATAAGCTTCGAGAAAAGGTCAGTGAAAATAGAGAGTGAATTCATTTATAGTCTGTCCTCTCCCTCTTCTTATCTAAGGACGTTCATCTGTCCTGCGCAGTAACCAAGTTCTTTTTAGAACCCTACACTGAATGATGAATGATGCACAATGCAGGTCTGGTGCATCACTTGGCTGTGTCATCCCTGTTCTCACCTTGAAGAATTCTGCATGTCTTATTTGTAGTCATTAATTGGTTTATATAGATGATGTGTGATAGAGTCCTAACCCGAAAGTAATCTCAGTTGTCTGTAAGTTCCATTGAATGTGCACTATATTTCATTGCCATAGCAATAAGAATGTGATGTCATACCCTGCGGTCCTCACTAAAACTAAAACCAAGGTGGCATGTAAATAAAAAAATAAAAAATAAAAACACACAAAAAAAAAAAAAAAACATCCTTCGAGATGGATTCCATTTCAAATTACCGACCTCAGCTCCTAGAACTTCATAACCCCCCCGTCCCATCCGCGTCCTCTCCTATTTCCTGCTTTAGCTGACACTCCATTTTTCTTCAGCACCTAAAAAGCCCAAGCATCCATGCTAAGGCTTAAAAGATGAGATGGCACCCACTCCTCCTCCCCCTCTCCGTGTCTAATCCTGAAGTGTGTCCTCCATCATCGAACGCTGGATGACTCCCATTACACTCCTCCACCATCCCCTCCATCTGAGGGAAAGGTCAGGTTCAGAGTCCTTCTCTCGTTCTAAATTGGCTGTCTTTTGCTGGCCCATTCACGGCTCCTGCTATGCTTGTGGCAGCCCTGCTTTGGTTCGTCTCAGGGATGATCTTCGTCAAAAGGTCAGCTTTGTGAACCTTAGGGGCTGCACAGAATTCGGTGTGTTTTTCTTTTGCAGCATCTTAAATGCAACTCAAAATCCTTCATTTTAAAAAAAATAATAATAATAAATAAACCAATTTAAATAATAATAAATCTACCAATTTTAATATGCAGAGTAGAGTGGCGATTATTTATTATTCTGATTACCTAGCATTTTATAAATTTGCTTTCTGACTGCAGCCACTTTAAGAGGCCCTTACATCGATTGAATTGAACTTAATTAAATCAAGCCAAATCCCAACCTGCATCAAATCAAATAACCTCCACATATACTCCATATACTACATTTCTTCAAGGTGCAAAAAAGGGGAAAAAAAGCCGCCTGTGTGTTTTAGTGTGCCTGGAGACCGCCAGGGCTGGTTTGGTATTCAAAAAAAATGAGGCCTGTCTGAATATTGACCCTGAACCCCCCCCCTCCCCTCCTGTAGGGATCGACAGAGACTCAGTGGCGTCAGGCAGACTTGCCGCAGCTCCAGGGCTGGGCTGACAAGGGACTGCTGACACAGCCAAAGATGGTAAGGAGACTGCCACCCACTTACTGCCATTTTTACCACCATTTTCTTCTGCTGCCCTGCCGGCGACCAAGGCCTCGCACGGAGGATACTAGTGTCAAGGGTGCTTTGTGCTTACAGTAATTTAGTGCACATCAAGTAGACGGTAGTAGCTCTAGTAGTAAGTTTGCTTCACTGTACAGTATGTGTCGTGATTGCCGAGCTTGTTGAGAGTGAAGACTTCCCGCTCACATTTAGACATCTAAGACACACAAGTACGTTTAACACCATAGCTGCATTTCCCATGGTTTTACTTTATTCCTATCTGTGTCTGCTGTTCTAGATTCATGTTCTTTTCTTCCTAGATTTTGTTGACGAAAGGCATGAAACTTGCACAGAGCTAGGCACCACCCCCGGGCCGCTCTAATGACTGGAGAGCATTACCAGTGAAAACATGTATTAGAATAGAGCCTGACATTTCAACATCCCCACTAATAAGGCCATTATAGTGCACTGGTTTAATGGCAGGTAGCACAGGCACACTGAAACGTATCCGGCCGTGGTGCTCCTATCACACACACACACACACTCAATCTAACACACCTCTGGATCTACTTGGCTCAGGGACATTAAGCTGGTTGAACCTGTATTTTTATCCCCATCCTGACATTCTTATGTAAGGCAGAGTGGCAGAGCTACTTTCCTTCCCACTCGCACATTTGCACACTAACACACATATACACACACGCGTACATACACACAGCTCGACCGAAGCGACACCGCATTCAGGAACAGGCGGCAGAACTGCCATTGCTTTTGCAGAAATAAAGGCGCATAATCTGGTGCTGGTGTTCACCTGAATAAAACGGCAAGCTGATGTCTGTCCTCATGCTGACACCGAGCCTTGGCGTGACGGCGCAACCTGCCTTTATCTCTGGCTGCTTCCTTCTGAGTTTGCCTGAGAAAACTTCATGTAGACGCCATTTCTCAGGAACGCTGCACTGTCGGAGGATACTTATCCTATACAATATATCATTTGCCACAAAATGTGTCCTGATCCTTCAGGTTTGCTTTTAGAAGTGATGGTAGGAAATACCGCAAGCACATCGATCATGCGACTGCTTCATAAAAGGATGAAGCGTTAAAACATGGGAAGACCATTTTAGCATTTCTGCACTTGCAAGTGTAAGGCTTTAATTATTATAGATTACTCTAATTGCTTTTTCCCCCCTAATATTTACATAATTAAAGAAACAACCAGGTTTTTCGTTCTATCGTGCTGGTAGAATATAACAGAATGGCTCAAACAGGAGTAGACTTAATAACGCTCCCTGAACACAGACACACACTCTCACTCACAAAACACACACACACAGACACACACACACACAATCTTGTCTGCAGCGGTGTCTATTTTACTGCTGCATGTATCTTTGTCTTACTATTGTGTGCATACTATCAAGGGCGTAATTAACATTTGCATCCTCAGAGCTCAACATCCTTTCGGCTGCAAACATCATTTTGTCACAACGGAATTTGCGAGGGTGTGTGTGCCAAGACAGGCAAAAAATGGAAAATGCTAGTTTCAAAGGAGAGACCATCAAGTGTGCTGTATAGCCTTTTGTCTAAAATAATAATAATAATAGCTAAGGATTTTCATTTTTAAAATATAGAGTAGTGGAAGTTTAAATAATGTCCATTTACATTTGTAATGTCTTTACATTGATTAAATAATGTTTTGTAATCAGAAGCTAAACAAAATTTGCAAATACAAGCCTAATTTTAGACAGTGAAAGGACAACAATTTCAGGACCGTTTTTGATAAGGGAGGACAAAGACTCCGAGTGTGGACACAAAAACTAGCTTGTACAGCTAAAAATATCAGCGGCCGTATTTTAGCTTAGATCTCAGTTTTGGTTCCCTGCTCTATTATTTGCCACTTTTGAATCTATCAGCACAAAGCATTAGATTTTTTTTCTTCTTCCTTTTCTTTTCACTTTAGCTTCGAGTCTGAATTCCACACCATGTCTGAAAAGCAGAGCTGAATATTAAACATGGTTGGGTAACATCCCTCTAGTGACAAACGGTTTGAGTTCACCCAGGTGTGATCATTGTTTGTTTCTTTTGAGTGGATTTTTCTTTTAAAACTGCTTTTCTTGACAAACAAAATGTTTTGACAGTGACGGCTGCCCCTGAGAGACCCCATGGCCGGTTTCTTAAAATGAAAAAAAAAAAAAAACCTGTCACTTTAAAACACCAGCGCACGATGAGAAAGCCATCACGGCTCTGTGTTCATACAGTGTGCTGTGCTGTCTCCTGGGGTCAGGATCTTTAGTATGGAAAGGTGCGAAAGCTAAACTGAACCCTTCCAAGTTTTTCAGCACTTCATAATTGGTTGTTTCTAAGTAATTCTGACAGGAGAGGACAGTTACATGTGTCAGCCTACAAGGAACTGACACTGTAACCACCCAACGCCACAAAACAAAAAAAAATGGCTGATGAAATAAAACATACAAACATCAAAAAAAAAAAAAAAGGGAGGAACGAGGTGCTTCTAAAGCTCCGTTTCCCTCAGGGCCGACATGATGCACTTCTAACACCTGCTCTTAAATGCACAACTGAACAACCAGCAAACATGTCACTCTTGCTGTCACACTGCCTAGTTACAAAACTCAAAAACAATCACTGACGGATAAAGCGAGTCATAGGAAAAACATCTAGACATTCAGGAAGATATTGTGTACATATAACTCTGCTTCGTAAAAAGCTGTAGTATTGGTGTCCAGAATAAGAATTTAGTTCAATTTGATAAGAAAAATTGGTGTGAAATTGATAGTAATAGAGGTGATAAACCTCTAATAGAATGTTAGATTGATCTAAATGCATTTTATTAGTTGATGTGTCCTGGTTGTTGACAAAAAAAGATTGAAAGTAAGTAAGTACAATTCATTGAATATTTCAATATAAATCTGTATTTGTGTTAATCAAACACATTAGGGTTGATGTTTTTGTTTGCGCACGGTGCTTCTGTATATAAAAAGAGACTCCACCTTCTTCCTGTCATCTTACCCGCATTCCCTCTCCACAGATAATCAGTAACATGGAGCCTCAGGTGACGAACGGGCCGAACCCGGCCACAGCCAATGGGCCATCGAGCAACAACCGCAGTTGCCCGTCGCCCATGCAGACCAGCAGCTCCAACGACGACAGCAAGACCAACCTCATTGTCAACTACCTGCCCCAGAACATGACCCAGGAGGAGTTCCGCAGCCTTTTCGGCAGCATTGGCGAGATCGAGTCCTGCAAGCTGGTCCGCGACAAAATCACAGGTACTGCAGGAAGCAAAGATGAAGGCATGTGGGAGAAAGTGATGCAAGCGACTGACAGAGGGTGGGAAGTGGGTGTGAAAGGTACCAAAAATAAGGGAAATACAAGTGCCAGTCTGCCCTTGTAAAATGAAGCAGTCAAATCCCCCTCAAAGTGTCCGTGTAGGTGTGAAATCGAGGACAGCCTACCAATGCTTCCGTGAACAGCAGATCAAGTAAGTGCTGAACAAAAGTGATCGGGGAAGCAGTGCTGCATGTCGGCTCTCAAGCAGGGTGCTATATATTTAACTGTGTTTTATATGGCACAGAGCATTGGTCCATGATCTCAAAGCTTCCTGCTGCTCATTACACTGTAGGGGCCACACGTTTAAGCCCTTAGAGAGAGTGAGGGAGACATAGAGAGAGAGAGAGAGAAAGGACACACTGGGGTATGTAAGCTGCACTCCCCTGCTAATCCCGCACTAGTGGCCATGTGGGTGGCACACAGATGGATGTGGAGGCTGTGAACAGATAATGCCAGATAATGGCTTCCATTTTATATCCTACTTAGTGACACTTTGCTCCAGATAATCTCATTAGACCAGGACTAGGCCTAAAGCCACTGTTTTTTTTTTAAAAACAAAAAGAATTAGATGGACCTAAAAAAAAAAAGGGAGGGGGGCTAGTGAGAAATCTCAGCAAGAAACAGTCGAAAAGAAAGAGAGTTGAAAGCAAACTAGCGTTATGGGTCACTAGTGTCAGTGACCAGTAGGCAGATGGCAGAGCATCAGTCCTCAGCTGACACCACTTTCTGTCTCCATGTGGTTCGAGGATACAATTTTAATCACATTATTATTTTCTTTTTTCAGTCGAAACTATTGCACTATTTAGCATTTTCATGAACTCTAACACCTAATTTAAACTTAAAAAACAACCTCCATGTACTTCATTAAAACTGTAGCACAACAGTTTGCTGGCCTGTTGCCTTAGGGTACAGGAAATCCTTTTTGTTTGTTTACGTGTGTAACAAAAACTTTAGTAGTGTTCAGCTTTTTCTTGCTCCTTTATATTAAGGTGGTTGGGTTTTTACATTTTTATCCACTCTAACATCAAAAAGAATATTATAGAATACTAAAAAAACACAGGATGCAAAAAAAAGATTACATCATGATGCATTCTAAATGGTTCATACGTTTAAAAAAATGCATTTTAGAGTATTATCTAGTGCTCATGCATGTACGTCCTGATATCTAAAATTTGTTTTTATGTTTCAAATGTGACCCCGTCACTGCTCCGTGGATCAGGGAAATCAAATGGCACGATGGCATTATGCAAATAACACAGATCAAGTATTTTCCCAAATAACATCTAATTATTGCTACACCTCGTCTCAATTCAGTCAACTTCTCTTATGTAACAGTTGTGCTCTATATTCAGAAATGGAATATGACTGTTCTCTAACTACCACAGAGTAAAAAGTATTGAGGGAAACAACTCTGAAGCATTAGGAATCTTTATGCAATTTTTTTTTCTTTTTTTGTGAGACAGCACTCTGAAATACCTGGGTTCTATTTGTTTCTGGCGGGTCTCTGAAATAACGCAGGAGGGCACAATGCATTATAAATACCCCCTTTGCTGCCTTTCTGCTACATTCTGCTGTTAGATATAGCATCAATGCCTCATGTGTTTAGTTTCCTATTTCAGACTAACTAAGCACCCTTTATTCCTTGAGAAATGTGGCTATATGCTCATGCTCCTGTCATCATTAACAACACTCACAGCGTTATGAGGAAGAGGAAGAGAGAGATAAAACGAGAGAACAGGAGAGTGGGAGTTTGAGCACGGATGGTCTCAATGTCAAAATATTTGACCAGATCAATCTTCCCGTGCAAAGTGTTGACTTTCATCTGCATGCCACCGATGCAAGCAAGAAGACAATCTGCTCTGTTTTTCAAAGTGCTTTGACGTATGCGTAAATCCTTTCACAGTCAGTTCAAAAGCAGCCGCGACGGCTCCTTCGACAAGGTGACAACAGGCAGGTCTCTTCTTCTACTTTCTTCTCTTTTCCATCGTTCCTGTCAACTTTGATGAGACACCAGGCAGATGAGTTAACTCTATCTACAGCTACCTCTCTTGCTCCCTAACAGCCTAGCCAACTGCTACCCACTGAAGTGCCAAGGAAAATTGTTTACCCGTCCTTTCTGGCGCACTCTCTCACACACACACACACACACACAATTCTCCTCTAACCAGCTGGCTATGTATGCAATAAACCAGAAACTCAAGGCCTAATCTTTTATTAAGTGCCAATATACAGGTACAGAAAAACAGTATTTAAATGTACACTCATGCTTTATCAACTCTTTCATTTCTTTCAGTCTATCAGCTTAACCAAACAGTAAAGGAGATGTTTTGTAAGATGCATCGTATTTATTATTTTTTCTGTATATTTTGTCGGCAGAAGCGGTTTCAGGCCAGCTTTAAAGGTAGGAAGAAAGTCATTACAGTGAAGATTTGTTTAGAGCCATGAATAAAACAGATGGCTATGCTGCTAACATAGTGCAAAGTCTTTGTTTTTAGAGGCCTGAATCGAGCATGCAGCTTCCTCCAATACTGCTGTCTCAGGATCCTCGCTGCTGACTACTAATAAAAGAGCTAAACACATATACTATGATACTAAGAGGTTTCTTAGAGCCTGTGCCAAATCCTCAATGAAAACCCTTAATGGAATGTATAAGAGTGTTTGTAGGAAGATAGTGCAGATAGTATAGTAGAGAGAACACGAGAGAGATTGATCGATGGTTTTGGAGCAGAGACAAGGATCTGCGTTTGTTCGCCTATGTGCATTTCGTCCATAAAGATGGCTGCGATTGCTACAGATTGACTGCATCTGTTATTATCTCAGGAAGCGGGTTAAAATGAAAGTCCTCTGTTCGAGTTCTGCGAGCGGCAAACAATTACTGTGCAATTAAAATTGAAAAACTGCTCCTTTTTTCTTTGTCTCGCACTCAGGCCAATTTTCTATCATGTCCTGTGAAAGGGAAAATCGAACAGCACACACACCCTCATCCCCTTTGATGCCTGCCATTTCCCTTCATTGTTTTCCCATTCTCTCTGAATCCACAGGCTCCATTGGCTGGTGTTTAATGGCTTGGCAGACAAAGTGATGCTCCTATCAGTTGAGTCTGTGTTTAACACTTATGTAGCTGACATCAAACAGCCTCGTACATTGTACATCTGCTTGTTCAGTTACACATCACATTCACACACCGAACACCACTGCCATCTGTCGTACTACTGACCTGAATGCAGCGAGTCCAAGAAGGTTCTCTACCCGAGTCTAAATTCATGCACTAACACTAAGAAAACATGAAGGATACCCGTTGGAGAAGCAAAAGTTTTCTCCCAGTTGCAGCATTCTACTCTGTCATAAGCACTTTAATCAGCAATAGGCAAACATAAAGCAAGTACCTATACAGAGAGCTACCAAGGATGGATTTTTCACGAGACAGATGTGACAAAAGGCAACATGAGTTGACGCTCTGTAAATTGGAGATCATGAATATTCGAATTTATGCTGGAGAGACAATTAACGTGATGCCTTGATGAAATCCAATTTCAGCATAGTGAGAGCGTGGGGGAATGTGTAATTGTTATTCAAGGTAAAAGCATCCGAAAGACAATTTACACTGTCTGACGATGAACTTTTCTTTACCGTCTGATTTCCTCGTCACAAGGAGAAGAAATCAAAGTTCTTTAACTGACATCTGGCTGGAGAACTAAGGAGTGATTTTACCACTATGTAACTAAAACAATATACAGTATTTAGGATGCTTGGATACCTCCATATTCCTCCACCCAAGCAATATCAGGTTATTTTGCTTTTTTAAACATGATCTTCTTTTAGATATGATGTATAGGCTAATACTGTATCTAACACGTGCAAATATTTTCTTTGTGTTTTCATTTCTAGCTATAAGTTCTGCTACCAGAACTTGTAAATATGTGCTTCCAGTTGGAGAAATGAATCATTCAACCTTTATCTAGCATTATATACTTTAAACATATAGGACAGTGTAAAATGAGCCCCCTCATTTATTATATAACAAATAAGTTGATTAAAGAAATGGAAACAAATGTTTTGCCACGACACACTGCAAAGTGCCTAAAGAACCAATTTATTAAAAAAATGTTGTTTATGTAACAACCTCAGCAGCAACCCCATTTTCCCTCTCATCAACCACTTAGCATTTACACCAGTGTACTAATCATGGACCTGATAATCTGTCATTATCTACACCTGGTTCTCACAGGTTATATGTTTTTTTTTTTTTTGTTTTTTACTTATTTGTTTTTAATGAATTAATTCAAGGAATGGATGATTCATAGATCACTTTGTGGCTTAACAAAAAAAACAGTCATCTGAAACTGGTCAGGTACAGGGAAGAAACTGAAAATGAGAGCCAAAAACCTGCCAAAAATGAGAACCCCTCCCCCAAAAAATAAGCATTTCAGGAAGCCTGGAGCACTATTCCTCAAGACTACTTGAAAATACAACAAGGTCTGGGTCTTTAGGAGCAAAATATGAAGAAAGGAGTACGGCACAGGAAGGTACACCATAACTATATATCAAAAATGAGCCCATGGATTATTCTATAGCTCATTTTCCACAATCACGTGGGTTTCTGGGAAGCCTTTGGTGCTGCTGCCAGCTCTGTTATGTGCACGGGTCTAGCGTTGCTTTGTTGGGGTGTCCCATATTCACTGTGCTCGGCATTTTCCCCATACACTCATCCCTTTCAGACAGCCCACACACTTTGGGCTCTGCACCAAGTCGCCGTAGGCTCCAGCTCATTGGGGAGAGGAAGAACCCGGGGGCGGGAGGCTTCTCCATCTCCCAGCTGTTCCACTAGCCTGGCAGAGAAAAATGCTGACAGCATCCCATCAGTTCACCCAGTGCTCTTTACTGGAAGAGGACTGTATACTCAGATTTGTACTATTTTTGGCACATAGCTACTGATCAAATTGATTTGAACACAGAAATGACCAATATGTAATACTACCATTACATATTGGTATGTAAATATTTTTTGATATTTGGTATAAAAAAAGTGTCTTTCGTTCAACCACAGAACAACAAAATATGTATGAAATAAGGTTCACACACCACACAGAGGAAGAGCAAACACACTCACTGTCACAACTGCACTCGATCATGCAGATTTTCTAGGTCTGGTAAGAAAAAAATAAATAAATAAAATTCTGTAAATTAGCAGCAAGGTATTTTTAAAACCTGTAATCAATTACGCCAAGCAAACAAGTCTAATCCACCAACGTGGAACTGTTTCATTTATATATTTTTTTTTTACACCCACACACAAAGTCATAGTAATGTGTACTTTAGAAGTGCATTTCAACAACAGATAAAGCAATTCTGTATTTCATATTGATAAAAGCAAGGTTCTGCACAGTACTATTATATACAGTATACACGTACTTAGCGATCAATATAGGCTGTCTGACCAAAATTATTCTAGATATGAAATGATGTACAAGCAATCAAACATATCAAATAGTGAAAGCCTTTTTTTTTTTTTGGAATTGAGAAAGAAAACGTTTTTTTTTTTTTCTTTCTTTTTTTTAAGTTAGTGCCTACGAGTTGCCACCCATGTAAGCCGACTGGCTAGGAAAGGCAAGCAAAGAAATATTAGCCTTTAATGAAAATTCAATCAGAAGATACAAAGCTGCTTTTAGCTTTTGTCTGAGAAAGCACTTAGCCAGCCTTGAGTGAATTATGTAGCTTATGTAGCATGAATGGGCTGAATTAAAGCCATTAGAGCTGATGATAAACAACATTTATAATGCAAACTTATATCATAACACACCACATTATCTAATTACACTTCACTCAAGCCTTTGTCTCCTTTGATAGAAGATTACTGAGCAAATTAGAAAAGTCATAAATTCATACTTAACCATCAAATTGAAGAATGAGTTCTGATTAGGCATAAACTAATTTGGTTTTTGTCTCTTGCCTGCATTGGCTAATATAACTGAAGGGCTAGGAAATGGTGAAACTTCTCCTCAGCACACTGCAGTACTGTCCCTAGATGCTGTTGCAGCAAGGGCAAAATGTCAAGCAGGGAACGCTGGTGATGCATCTGTTCTGACAAATCGAAGAGGCTTTTTCTCTTTTCCTTTTTTTGCCTTCCAAATCCTAAATCTGACAAAATTTTAGACTGACCAAACACATTTCATTGTTGTGTAGCCAGGAAGCTTCATACCATCAAGGTGAGTTAGCATCACATGCTCACAGAGCTGTCACATTTCTTTTCGCAGAGCCGGTCTTGCCGCTCTTTCCCCTGTACGGATAGTAGATTCTGCACTGCCACCTGACTCGAGTGAAAAAACCCAACATGGCTGCCACAGGGTTTGAGAACGAGAAGATTGCTGCAGGCAATATAGTGTTTAACTGAATGTTTTTTTTTTTTTTATCTCATTCTCAATCAATGAAAGCAGTGGACCTTTAAATGATGTTTCAGTCATTTAAATCATTCAGACAGAGTTTCAAATATTCACTTTCCTGAATTCCTCATGCTACTGGAAACACAAATTAATTAAATATGATACACTGCAATATAAAGTTGGATAGTGTGCACACATACTGTATAGTCAGAAGAAGTGTGGCAGTTATGTGTTTATGTGTAAAGAATACAGGATATAATACAATAATACAGGACCTTGTTTTATATAATACAGATTCTGTTTGATTATTTATTTGTTTGTTTATTTATTTTTTCATTTTTGGTGTTTATTTATTTTTCCTTTTTATCATCCTGAAACATCTCTCTTTTTCTCTCAATCACGTTCTAGCAGCACACAAAGCAAAAAGCAGTAAGCCGCCGCTATTTCCTCTTCGCTTTCATACGCAATCGTTACTGATCATGAGTGACAAGAGGACAGCAGTTCTAAAAGGCATGACATCAGCGCAATGATGTCATGTCTAATGAATCCTCCTCTCCAGATTTTACACATACTGTAAATGCCGCATTGCACCTTTGTTAGGATCTTCAACAAAGAAACACACAGAGTGTTCAAATCCTTTTCAGGATTAAAAATATAACTATGAGCTTCCATTATATGAATGTTACATTTTTGAAGCATTGTTGAATATTTTTAACACTTCTTTGGCATTCGTTTCCTTGTTTGTCTAGGTGGCAAGCTTGCTTGAGGGAATTTAAAAGTCAGAAAATGGGGAGATGTATGCTCATTAAAAGCTCATTAACAGTGCAATGTCTCATTTCATGTTTTTGCCATTTAAACTGACAATTACGATATGTAAGTTAATGTACATTAATCTAATTGAATTTAATTGAGCTAATACTCCACTTCGCACCACCAAATGTTTACTGCCTTGTTGTCCCACGAGTTCTTTTCAACATCATTTCTTTAGTGTAGATATTTCTCTTGCTTCCAGTCGGTTCTTGTTCCGTACAGCCCGCACTCTTTCTGGATGCACTCTGACATCACTTCCTATCTCCGTGATCATCATTAATCATGTGTACATGTCTTCTACAGCCGATGAAAGATTGAATGAGTAGGTAGGCCTGTGTGTGCGTGCTTAGGTGCTTGTGGAGTACGGAAACATTCTCTCTTATTCTCTCAGTTTTTAATAATAGATTTACATTACAGTCTAGTGGTGTGTGTAAAGCTGTTTTGTTTTTGTTTTTATAAAACAACTCCCGCTCACTCCCCAAGCAGCTCTGACCGATCCTACCCACTCCCGCATTAAGTAATTTTGTTTGTACCTGCCAGCAATATTTCGTAATGAACTTAGCAGGTTCTGCAGAGAGTCCCAGAAGTCTCGATACATAAGAAAAATTAACACATTTTAGCAAAATGTAACTTTATTTACACAGCAGCCTCAATATGATTCATATTTCTTGTAAACACAAGCACTCAGAGTCGTCTCTCCCACTCACAATGAACTCGTGTGTAACACATCTGGTGTTATGCGCGTAATTGCTTAATTATGTTAATTTCCCCTATGTATGTAGACTTTTGGGACACCCTGTATTTTCCCCAAAATGTAAACAAATTAGTAATTTAACCCACAACCACACTGATCAGGATAAAGCAGATAAACAATTCATGAAACTGCAAACACGTTGTGTATCTCCACTTGCGCAACACATAACATTAAATACACTCCGATGTTAATGAATGCTTTGCTTCATGAGCTTCAAATACAGTATGACTGCTTTTTTATGAAAATATTTTATACACTCAATATACAGTACAGTGACAGACATTTTGTAATGTCTGTGTGTGTGTTTGTGTGTGTAAACCAGCGTGTATTTAAAAGTATGTGAGAGAATGAGCATGCTCAGAGGGTTTGTGAAACCTAATCATGCATATGTTTGGTGACTGTGTGTGCGTGCGTGTGTGTGTGCGCGCACGCCTCGTTCCGACCTGGCATTTTGCTGCAGAGCACAGAAACAGATTTACTACAAGAACCAGTTTAACATTTTATTGAGGTAGTTGCTCTCAGTGCAGTTATTAACCAAACAATTACTTTAATAACTTTCCCTTGATCCATTCCCATCTGCCAAACACAAGCATATTTCATTACTTTGTAAACGATACGGGTTAGACTTTTTTGATTCTAACATATGTGTATGTGTGTGGATGTGGCTTTTATGCTGGTGGGTTTAATTCTGGCAGTTTTTGCTTGCCTGCACCCCAAAGCGAGAGCTGATATAAATGGTGACAGAGCTGCTTGGCTAACAGCTAAGTCCTGCGTCACTGCGCAGATGTAGAACTGGCATCAGGCACGGTTTCATACAGTACTATATTTATCCATCCATTTACTGAAAATGAATCAAACTTTGTGCAAGAGTGCTTCCTGGTGTTGGAAGTATAGTTCATTCGCAATAAGTTGCGAATAAAATAATTCTCATTTTTATAGTACTACTACTACTTAGACATTTAGGTTAAACCCCTTAGAGTTTTGGATTTAGGATTTGGAATTTCTACTTCTATTGCTAATGCTTTTTTTTATGATTTATACTACTAATATTATAACTGCTGTTACTACTTAGTACTACTACTAGGATTCCAATTACCAAAGTTACTACTACTACTACTACTTTAACTACTTTTGTTAATTTTACTCATATTAGCTACCACCACTCCTACTTTTAGTCATTTTGCTATTAATATTTTTTCCCACAATGTTTTAGGATTTCTACCACTATTACTGTATTCATACAATTTTTTATGATTCTTCTGTTATTACTTTTGTTACTACTTTAACAGTTTTTTCTGCTGGTATTACCATCACTATTACTAGGATTTATACTACTGAAGTTACTACTACTATTATGATTACTTTTATTATTTTTACTTATAGTCGCTATGTACTGTAGCACCACTACTACTCATTTAACAAAGAATATTTCTCCCACAACACCTTAGCATTTCTACTACTATTACTAGTACTGTTTTTATGATTTATACTACTATTATTATTGCTACTGTTTCTTCTTTCACTACATTTTAGCTACTAATATTGCTACTACTAGGATTTCTATTCCCAAAGTTGTTACTACTACTACTATTACTACTAATAATAATGATAATAACAAATACAAATAATAATAATAATAATATTCTACAACTTTTTTGAGAAAATATGTTCTTTAGTGCTCTATAGCATAGACAGTGTTATTGTTTTATTGAAAACCAGAGAGAGATTTTTACACGTCCTATACGGTTATTTAGGTACATAATCCGCAATATACACACACCTGGCAGCTTTGAAAAATGGGTGAATATTAACTTAATAATTCTTGTAGGAACTGCAGACTCACATTTAATGAATACTCATTTTATTGTACATACATCAATTTCAGATGTAATGCATAAGAAATATAGAATTTTTAAATGTTGTCATTGCAGTGGTGATAAACGACGGCCTCAGTTTTTGTTTTTTTTTTTTTACGTTGGAGATACTCCTGTCCGAAAGCCACAAAGAGTATTTAGCTCCTATTTCCCATGCAGTTTTCAGCGTTTGGAGCAGTATAACTATTTGGCATTTACAATTCACTTTGTTTATGCGCTACGGATTTGTGCATGTCTGTTTCAATAAACGAGGATGAGCATTGCACTCCTCATCAGAGCTCCTCTGCACTCCTGTGACAAGATGTTTAAAGAAAGCCAGAGGAGGAAGAGAAACGCTGCTAGCAAGGCAGCTGCCGGTTCTGCAGGGAATCCGTTGTGCTGGTGGCTGCTTAGCCTTCCAAGCAGCAGACGGTGGGGAGAGAATGTTCAATCAAAATCATTCGAGTTTAGACACTGTCAGAGGTTTTGAGCGGAAAACTTATTCTTAACACCCACACACAGTTGTGGGTGTCATACATGCTAATGCTGTAGACTGATAACACTTTCTCTCTCTCTCTCTCTCTCTCTCTCCCTCACAGGACAGAGTCTTGGATATGGTTTTGTCAACTACATTGACCCAAAGGATGCAGAGAAAGCCATCAACACATTAAATGGACTCAGACTTCAGACCAAAACTATCAAGGTACTGTTAAATCACAACCACACTATTAGAAGGCAAGTGTGTGTGTGTGTGCGATGGTATGTGTATGATATGGGGTGTGTGTGAACATGGTGCTGATTTTGTTATGAGATAGTATGACGGTAATGGAACAATATCTCATTTGGATGGCAGAACGCTTTTGCTTTCCTCCCCAATTAGTCATCAGCCATTTCTCCCAACTGCACGAGTCAATTCACTGAATGTTTCCTGTCACCATTTCTGCCAGTGGAGCTGCATTGATTAGCACATGTGGTGTGTATTGACTCGTGCTGGGCTGCGGTGCTGCGACACAAAAGCGAGAGGAGGGGAAATCCGCCTCATTAAGATGCAGAAGGAAATAGGAGAGCGACTGCAGGGAGAAAAGGGAAAATAGTGTAATTGATATGCAAATGCATCTCCAAATGTCAAATCACGGAGTCACGCGAAAAAAGGAAAAATAGAATGTATAATAAAAGATGCTGAAATGCTAAGTAGTCACCCCAATGTGTTTTTGTTATACTGTAAACCCAGTCAGAGAGGTGCAGTAGACTGAGAATGTCACTTCATATTTATCTAGCTGAAAATATTATTCTATGGATTTTTATTTATTTATTTATTTTTTTACAAATCGCAAATCATTTTTTACTGTAAATATTCACCTCTGCTCCTTTTTAGTCTGAATCACAGTGTAATCTGGTTGTTTGTGCGATCATCTGGCATATAATCCCCGGCCGCTCAGTTACATCCTTACTAATCTAATCAGATTGGATTTCCTGTGCTTAGGCCGACATGAAAACACAGCGACTGTTCCCTCAGGCTGTGCTGCCTGGGAGGGAAAAAAAACAGACAGACAGAGACGAGGAGGAATGGAGATCGAGAGAAAAAACTGTTGTTGTAATCGGGATAAACACAAACATGGGCGGTTTCCAGAGGGCCAGTAGCAGGTGGCTTTGTGTGTGTGCGTGTGCGTGTGTGTGTGTGTGTGTGTGTGTGTGTGTGTGGGTTTGTGGTGACTCGACTATAGTGCTGGTTTCAGCCTCAGTTTGGAACCCGTCAGAGATGAAATGAGTCACTGCGTGTGTGTGTTTGCTCATCGTCACAGCTTCTCACTGCACACATGCTCATCTCTCACTGTTTGGGCGGCAGGAGTGCACACACAACACACACACACAAGCACGCACACACACACGCACACATTCCCAGCAGCACAGTACTAACACTTTAACATATGTCAGTGGGTCTGTGCTCCACACCACAGTTGAGTCATGTGGATGTAAAATCGATGTACGGACGAGGCTTTCAGTCCCAGAGATGGTTTATTGTAGTACTTCAGGTGCTCTAATCAACGTCATTGATCCGAGTTTCTTGTTCTTCATATGATGCATTTTCACACAAACACACTTTTCGCATACATCCACCATGTTCTCCCTCGCTCTCTCTCTCTCCATCCTGTTCTCTCTCACTCACATATATGAAAGACGACACAAACAAGCCAAGACAGTCCACACTGTGATTTTCCCAGTGGGACTCCTTCTAATACAGCCGCCATGAAAGCACTCTAATACCTTTATCTTTCCACCTCTCCTCTCCTCAGACTTTCTCTATCCATCCATCACAGCATGAGGCAGCGGTGATGGCGATTCCATCTACTCTCTTTGATCAGGCCTTAGTTTCACTCTCCTCTCTTTCGCCGTGTGAAACCTTTCCTTTAGATTAATACCACACAACTCAAAAGGGGCTTTTTCTTCCAACTAATGCAGCAAGAGGGCATGAGGAGAATGAAATCCTCTCTTGCAACATAGCAAATAAGAGTGTTTGAAGGTCATCATCCTCTTGAAACGCACAGTGTGAGGCATGGGTCTCTCCCAGCCTCTGAGGTTACCTAAGACAAAGAGTGAATGAAGACAACCTGGGAAAACAGCCCAGTCAGCAACCCAGCCAGACAAAAGGGAAAATGTATAGATGTTTATCGCTAACTTAACTAAGCAATTAGATTTTCAGGACATGTTTCTGAAGTAACGCGCTTGCTTTATGTATAAATATCAGTCTTAACCTTAACCTAGACTTCCTCTGATAGATTGTACGTTTTTTTTAAGTCGCACATAAATCAGGCTGACAGACTCTTGGCTAATGCAAATTGACAGGAAGGACAATAATCAGAACACAGTGCTATCTAACACGGACAGGAATAGAAACGTGTGAGAGAGAAATGGTGGTAAAGGGGAGAGTGAAGGAGATGGTGCGAGTCTCACCCCTGATCTCCCCTTTCACGCTCTGAGCTAGTACACACAAATGCAAACACACAGACGCCCTCCTGCCTTCGTGGCGCTTTCCTGTTTCACAGCTAAACTCCAACTTTGCCTTCCTGTTGAGGTGTGAGAGGAAAAAATCCTATGAAGGGTGCAAAGAGCAGAGATTCGTGCAGCGAAACAGGCACACACACACACACACACGCACACACTCATCACCCTCACACATGTCATTCAGACACACAAACACACACTTCTTTCTAAGTAGCACGCGCACACACACACTCTTCACAGGCAGAGAGAGTGTTGATAGATCCGGCATCTGGAGCTGCTTGACATGGAAAGAAAAGAAGAGAGGGTGAAAAAAAGGGAAGTGTGTAAAAAAAAAAAAATCAAATGAACGGGAAAAAGAGCAGGAGGCAGGGTAAGGATGGTGCCAGGGCTCTGTGCCTTTTGCCTTCGCACTTTAACTGGATTTCAGGAGATTACTCCTGAATGGATCATGTCTTCAGCTCGCTATTTGTATGACTGTAACAGCATTTGATGGCTCTGGAACCCAAATGTCAGCAGTGATGGAAACACAGAAGGCAGCGCTTGCTCTTGCTCCTAATGGCAGGGGAAAGGCAGGAAAGGAGAGATATAACCATCACTGAGCCGCTCTAATGAGACACTCAGACAAAAAGAACGCCAACCCATCATATGGATTTACCTTAATGTGTGAGTCTGTATGTGTGTCTGCTTGTGATTTACCTCAAAATGTGTGAATATTGTATGAGTGATACTGAGTAACCAACTCGAAGAGAAAGTTTGTCAGAGTGACATGGAGAGAGAAGCAGTGTGTATTAGTGTGAGAGGAGCTGTCCAAGGTGCTACTGAGCTTGACAAGTTGAGGAGGGTGAGAGCATATTGTGCGAGGGTATGTGCGAAAGAGAGGGTGTGTGAGAGAGAGAGAGAGAGTGCAATGGTTTGGCTCTCACTGCTATCAGAGACAGAAGGTTCCATGGTGCTATTTGCCAGTTTAGTAGAGAGAACTGCAAATATGCAAAGCTACAAATAGCATTCACACCTCACTGTGATGTGGGGGAACCCCAGAGCATACACACCATGTTCTTAAAAAATTCTCCACCATCTTCTGTCCTTCCTACCTGAATTATATGTTATGTGTGTGTATGTGTTTGTTCTCTCAGGTGTCATATGCACGGCCCAGCTCTGCCTCTATCCGTGATGCTAATCTGTATGTGAGTGGGCTGCCAAAGACCATGACCCAGAAAGAGCTAGAGCAACTTTTCTCCCAGTATGGACGAATTATCACCTCCCGTATCCTCGTCGACCAGGTCACAGGTATCCATGGGGCAACTTCTCAGTCCATAAACACGTACACACATACAAACACACACACACACACACACACATACACACACACGCACACAGACAATCACAATCATCCCACAAGCACTCACTCACACACATTTGGCCATACAAAATGCACACAGTTATACATGCAAACACAAGTGTCTTGTTTAAAGAGGAATCCTTTGGCACAGCGTGCATTGCTTACTGAACTGTTTCATAATATCACCTCAGTGCGGCAAAGTGCCACTAGTTTGCCTAATGTGCATTCATGTAGCAGAATGCCCTTTTAAACACACATCAGGGCCATGGCTCAAAAAATATGCCACTATGTGCATGTGTGTGTGTGTGTGTATGTGAGCTTTAAACATGTCACATGATCTTAAGAAGTGGTAAATGATGGAAGCAAGCCAGGGCATGCTTTCAACTGACATATTCCTCTGGCATCAATAAATCAGGCAGTGTGTAGTGTATATATATATATACCAATCAGACATAGAATTAACACATTGACACTGATTATTAATCATATACCAGTATATAAACTTGTGGCAGGATCATGGGCACACACGGCTCATCTATGCCTGTGGGGAGCAAAAAGCCACAAAAATGCAGCACAAACTGCTGGCAATGCTAGCTATGATAGAAAGGCAGCTGAACACCCAGTGAACCACAGCCTGCCTCAAACAGGACCTGGAAAGAGCCCACAGTTGCTGACCCAGCCTCCAAATTCTCCAGATCTGAATCTGATCGAGCACCCATGGGATGTGCCTTGAAAAGATGTTCAATCAGCATTCAAAGAATCCGCTGCCGTTCTCCATTTGCTAGACACCACAGCACACCTTCAGAGGTCCCATGTAGTCGTGGAACTTACACAATACTGGGTATAACGTTTTGCATTGTAATGTTTTGGCTGATGGGTTTGTGTGTGTGTGTATGTGTGGGGTGGGGGGCATGTATACACACACCAGCAATAACATTATGCCCATCTGTCTGATATTGAGTAGGTCGCCCTTTTGCTACCAAAACAGTAATGCGCTATGTGTCCCAATTTTAAGTAGTTGGTCATGTTGTTATGGCTGACCGTTATTTATATGTAGAGAGAGAGTTTTTATGCATGCTGTGGAAGAATACTTTTTATATGCCTGCCTACTTTGGATATCATTACTTGCAGTGCAATCCCATAAGCCACAGAATATTACATGATGTGATTCCATTTTCTCTGCTAAGGAACAGTGTGTGCTCATATCCACCAAGACACGCATAAACATTGAGAGTTTGCCCTCAAATCATTGGAAATTCTTCGCCATTCTACATACACACACTGCACACACTATTTGCTGTTCCACCCTCTCCTAAAGCTGATTTTCATACATCCTCCTCAAATGCAGACACCCTTCTGACGCACTGCACCCCTACAGGGGCATGAGAAAGCTCCTCCAGGGTGATGAGGCTGTAGGATGAATCCTAATGACTCATTAAATCCGAGTTGCCAGTGATTATGAAACAAGGAGTTTTTTTTTGTTCTTGAGCTGCAAGACTAAGAAGTACCATGTTGTCCCTGCCCTCACTGAATATCAACAAATCGAGCATGGTTACTGCTCTGTCACTGAGCTTTTAACATCCAGAATGTGTGTTTGTGAGTTAGAGAGGAGGATGTTTGGGAAGCTAGGAGTCCTTGACCAAGATTAAGGATCAGCAGAGAAATTCAAGTTTCCATCAAGTCATTTCATGTAGTAGACCTACTTTCCACTTAGTTTAAATTGCTATGAGCCTCAGCAAGACTTTAGCAACACTCCACCCACATAATTCCATTTATATAATGCTATATATAATTAATCATCAATCCATACCAGGGTCAAGATCAGTTTCGTTTCAGTGCAGCAAATTTATGTAATGTGCTATTACATTTGTATTCAGATTTTTTTTCCATGTAATTGGACAGAAAACAGTTCCTAGAGCACGACTACCATTGCAATTACCCCAGCAACATGTTTACCATAAAGACAGATAGTTCTAACCCTTGACAGCATGAGGCCTAGATTTCGCAAAGTGATGCTGTAATGCAGTAGATTAATAAGCATAGCACACAAATGCTCATTGTGAAGGGTATTTTAGTACGGGTATTTCTGTCCGTATTTCTGAGTTTGTGTTTCACCATCATGCAGAAAACCACTAGGTGTGGCTAGAGCCCACTGTTTACACCAATCTCCTGTAGCAGTTGAAGTAGGGAAACAATACCAAAGAGTTGGAGGAGAGATCTTGTATTAATTGTACCCTTCGCCCTGTAATTTAGTGGTTAAAAATCTAGAGCGACTCTTTACACCGAGCAGTCAGTATGTGTGTTTCTTCACTGAGTAGCAATCCTATTGATCCAGAGTGCTGCCTTTTACAAGATGCTGTTCTGGAGACAGAAGCAGTCTCCATCACATTATTCCTACAGGATACCCTTCTTTTTATTATTTTTTTTTTCCTCTTCATTATTCTTTTATGCTCTCTGTAAAAGAAATCATTAATCTACTGTAGTACAGCAGGGCAAACAAGACTTCCAACTGGGACATTTAGATACAAATAATCAGAAAGACATTAACAACTGAGGAAAAAACACAGCTTGAATGAGTATATGATGAGTAAATCATATTAAATTAAAACTGAGAACCTCAAAAATAAAGTTAATACACTAGAGACACACACATCGACATATATCAAGCACACATTTTTAAAAAATTTTTATTTACTGACTTGGTTTTCAAGTGCCATTTATAGCAGCAGTAGCTAAAGTTCTCTAAAATGAGCCAGTTTTCTGCTCTTCATCCTGATTAGGCTCATGCCACAGCACGCTTCTCATCTTCACACTATTCAACACACTGCTGTAATAAATGCTCCATACTGTTGGCACAGCCACTTAAAAGTGAGTGAAGGAGAGAAGATGACAACATGCTTAAGTTCAGAAAGAAGAGCGAAAGCTTTCATTAACAACCAAGCTTTCAGATCTTCTCTCTGTTCCCAGAGGAACATACTTTCCCTTTTGCTATCTTTTTCCTCCTTTCTATCTCTCTGTGAACAGTGGGCGTGCAGTGGAAAGTGCTTTGTCAGGCTGCAGCCCTGTGTGTGTGTGTGTGTGTGTGTGTGTGTGTGTGTGTGTGTGTGTGTGTGTGTGTGTGTGTGTGTGCGCATGTGTGTGTGCGCATGTGAGTGTCTGGGTTATTATTAAACCATTCTCTTGCAATGCATGTGCTTTCCTGAGATAAGTACAGGTAAAAAAAAAAAAAAAAAGTTATGTAACGCACAAGCTGAATACTGAAAGAATAGTGCAGTTAAATGACACATTACACCTGTGACTTTATTGGGTTGATGATAAGTGCTAAAAGAAGCTGAAAGTACCAGCGTCCCCAATTTAAGGCCATCCACTGCCATTGTGTAGTAAGACTTTTATAATATCTCTGCCTTGGTGAGCTTATTAAGGAGTCTGTGAGAAATGTAGAGTCCCAGAAATGAGAAGCAAAGTGAACACATTAATAATTTTATATGTATATTTATTTATTTATTTATTTATTTATTGATAATTAGAAGGGGTCACCTACGGAGCAGGTATGCTGTCGTGGGTACCGTTTATTTTGTTTTAACTTCACTCACAATGTATTTTTATGTTTTTTATGATCAATGGCAATGGCCTGGGCATGATGGAGGCAGAGTCACTGTCACACGTCTTAAATTTGCTTGGATTTTTCTTCTTTGGCATAGATCTTTGCACCTTCCAGCCCATTGAATGTTGGCACCAGAGAAGCTGGTACGGTATCCAGGTGATGTTAATTCAGCAGTTTGGCTTCCTTGATTGAAGCACAATCTTGTCGAATTGTCTCGTTGCAAAGTCAGTCATGAAGGGAAACCAAGGTCTGCTGCCGGAAAAACCTTCAGAGATTTCAGCTCTATTTTGAGTAAGGTCCAGAGTCCTGATCCATACAAGAAGACTGGCTGGATCAAAGTCCAGAAAAGGTGTATTTTAGGCTTAACAGAGTACTGTATCACATTGAGCAATGTGAAAGCCACTTTTGCTTGGCCAGTTCTCCTATGGATTGCAGGTATTTTCTAAAGGCCAAGCAATTATTGTACTTGGTCGATTTGGACCATGAGAATATCAGTGGCCTTGGCATCAGTAAACATCAGTTCAGTCACAAAGCTGTTGCCATGGATTGGAGTCCATGCCTGCCCTCGAGTGCTTTTTTTAATGAAGGTGTTAAACAACTGAGGAGAAACAACATCTCACTGGCAGACTCTGGTCAGGACAAGGAATTCTTTGAAAACTTCAATTTGGATAAGCACATGGCTGGAGAAACTATTGGATGAAGTTTGGAGGCGCTGGATGATTTTTCAGGGCCACATTTCTGTCACCCAATATCCTCCACAAGCCTGGACAGTGGACACTGTTGAACACTGATTTAAAGTTAATAAAGACAATGCCAATGTTTCCCACACCTGGTCCTTTATTCCATCAGTTGACAAATGAACAAGCTCTGATAACAGCAGCGCTGATTTGGCCTGAATCCAACTTGACTAGTATGCTCTTGGTGATTCTGTAATATCTTTAACGCCACTGAGACTTTTCAGAGAACACAATGTAAATGTGCTCAGTGTGCATTTTTGTCTTTTGAGCACCCAAATGTTGTTGTACCTTCTGGACGAGGACAAGACTTATTGTTTCAGCTTTCTAGTTAACACATTTTTGAAGGACAGTTATTTAGTTCGTCATGATATTCAATGTCTTTCATAGTGAAGGAGAACTGGGCATCATGGTTCTGTTACAGTTTGTCTAAAGATCCACCCTCAGCATCTTAAACGTGTCTGGCACTTAAAAGCAAGGATTATTTACAAAATTGGTAGAAAGGAAACGCTGGATAAATAGAATTAATTTAGAGACTAAGGAATAAGTTGTGTGAGGCACGGCTCCAGTGGCATACAATGTTTTTTCATTCCTTCATTCACAGATAATCATGTCCACAAAAACACACAAATATGTCAAAACACTTCAACACAAACTAAGTTGGAATAAATTTCAGTAAAAACTTCAGGTAAAACTGAAAAATTGAAACACATTGTGGTCGCTTCTAATCTTCTAATCTAAGGTACAGTTTACCTGTCATGTCTTTTTGTTTTGCTTGTGAATATACAGCTTGTCAGACTTTTCTGAAAGAGATGTCATCTCATTCCACTATCTAAGAAATCTGTATTGACCTCAGATTCACATAGCAGAACGCAGGGAGTCTAGTAAAGCATCCAAAATGGTGCAGAATAATGTATGTGCTTGCTTTATTTCTGTCTTTCCTTCTGTCAGGCTAATTAAACAGAACAGGTTGTGGGAAGGCTGGGAGACAGAAAGAAAAAGCTGTCAGGGATGATGCTGGCAAAGAGAGAAACAGTGCTGTGGAGAGAGAGAGCGCGCATGTGTGTGTGTAATGCAGAGGCAGGCTGAATGAAAGCTTGTTGCGTTGAAGAGACTGCGTACAAATGTTTACTTCCAGAGCTGCATATATCAAAAATGTCTGATTTGAATACTAAGACAGAGTAACAGTAAGACAGCAGTAACAGTATGCTTCAGCAAGAAAACCCCAAACAGAAACCGTCAGTACAAGAAACAGGACTGTAGTGTGAAGTGACAATCGAAAAACCTGTAGGTATGTGTGTTTGGGCGAAGACATGTCAGATCGTGAACACATGCATACACCATTTCTCTTTCACACACACATTCAAGCACACACATGCATTATGCAAATGGCTGTGTAGACAAGTCATCTCCTTGCTCACCTCCCTGAAGCAGTAGGAAGTGTCTCATTAAAAAGCAGCCCAACAAAAGGCCTCCCAGCCAGACTCTTTTAAATGTTACTTTCAGGTGGCGGTCAAAAAACATTGCCTAGGAAACCACAGAAATGTCATCGCACGCAGCATGCCATGCTGTAACGTGTGGCCGTCAGCTTGTGCAAGCCTCACAGCTTGAGGCAGACTGGGATACTATACCCTCATGTAGTGCTATGAACAATCACCGTTCCCCCCACTGCCACACACACACACACACACACACACACCATTTCCACATCAGCAGTCGGGAGCACACCAATACAATATATTCATTCTCTCATGAAAAAGGAAAACAAATTACACTTCTGCCTGACAGCGGCAGAACGCAGGGAGGCCAATGAAATTTAGCTGTTCCCTCATGACTCTTGCATAATGCCAGCAACAGCAGCTGTCACATATGGAACTCACATCACTGTCATGCAACATTTCTGACATCGAGTCATAGGGACAGATTTCTTTTTCTCACTATGAATGCATCTAATATTTGTGTCTCTAAGCAAGACAAAATGTATTGCCTGTGTAAACAAGTCCGTGCCAGATTCTTTAATGGGGTTTACATCTGTATATGTACCAATGTCCTGCTTCAAGTGAAAGATGGTGGAGATAAACATAGCATTTGTCTTGTTTGTGCTATTTTGGCCCCTCAGGTGGTTCGCGTGGTGTAGGCTTCATTCGCTTTGATAAGAGAATAGAGGCTGAGGAGGCCATCAAGGGCCTGAATGGACAGAAGCCCTCTGGAGCAGCTGAGCCCATCACGGTGAAATTTGCCAACAACCCGAGCCAAAAGACAAGCCAGGCCCTGCTCTCGCAGCTTTACCAGTCCCCCAATCGCCGCTATCCTGGGCCCCTGCATCACCAAGCCCAGAGGTTCAGGTAAAGCCAGCCAGCCAGGCTGCAAACCAGAAACTTCTACTAAAGCTATCAGTCTTCTATAAATTCTACTGCATGCTGTCTCTAGAGTCTTATTAAGCCATTAAGTGATATACATCACTAAATTGGTGGTGGCTCTGTAATTACTAGGATAGAAAAAGTTTTGAAACTACAGTAGTTATACTGTTGCTTAACGATAGTGATGAAAAATGCGTTTAAAACTCAAATGCATAAATAAAATAGAAAAAAAAGGAATTGATTAGGTTTCTATAAAGAGTAATAAGAATAATAGGTATAATTTTCCCATTCCAGAAAATGGTTTTGTTCACCAGTACATTATGGCCACAGATTTTATTTCAAGCTTGACACTTGGTGATCAAGACCCTTTCTGTTTGAAAAAACATATTGAAAATGAAAAGGTTGTTAAGAGCTTGTAATAAAAGATAGTGGTCATTCATAATGTCTACATGAAAATTCTCACACCATGCTCTCTCCCCTCTGTTTCACCAGCCCCCATTATCCACTGTACAGTATACAGCTGGCTAAATTACACACTTTCACTTATTACCAATGTTGTATACCAAGGTGGAATTATTGGTGCATTGTTAACATCTCACTCATGAAAAAAAAATAAAAGTCACACATTAAATGAAATCATTTACACAGACCGGCCATAACATTAAAACTTACCTGCCTAGTATTGTGAAGGTTCCACAGATCTGACCCATAAAGGTATGGACTCCACAAGACCTCTAAAAATGTGAACTGGTATCTGGATCCAGGATCTTTAGCAGCATGTTCATTAAAGGGGAAATATAATACAAAATTCTCTTTTTATTCAGCTTCCAGAGTGTGTGTGTGTGTGTGTGTGTGTGTGTGTGTGTGTGTGTGTGTGTGTGTGTGTGTGTGTGTGTGTGTGTGAGAGAGAGAGAGAGAGAGAGAGAGAGAGAGAGAAACATCCCCTGCATTACTTCTTTTTCATTTTTGGATTGCCCAGGTTTTAAACAAGGAGAGCCTCTGCCCCAGCTTGTTGCTCACCTATGCTTTTTTTCGGGTGGAGGACGGATTAGCAGTAGCTAATTTACATAAATACTGCACTTAAAAGGCACTCTTTGGGTGACCTCTGATTTTAAACAAATAGTACTTGTTAATATTTGTTAAATAATGTAATATGGGACATTTAAGTCCTGTAAGTTGCCAGGTGGGGCCTCCATGGATCAGTGTTGTTTATCCAGAGCCCATAGATGCTCAATTGGACTGAGATCTGGGAAATTTGGAGGCCAATTTGTTCCTCCAATCATGCCTAAACAATCTCCTGCTGAATGAGACCACTGCCACTACAGTAGGAAATACCATTGCCACGAGGGGACTGAATTCAGTGCCATCACAATTTGGCCCTAGTCAAAGTCACTCCAACCACCAACACATCGAGAAGTGACTCTTGGTGCTAAATATATATGATCACCTGACAGGAGCCATTGTATTGAGATGATCAGTGTTATCACACTTCACCTGTTAGTGGTTTTAATGTTATGGCTGATTTGGTGTAATTTGTACTACACTCACCTGTTGTGTTTGTCATTGAAGGACTCAGGATTATATGTTAGCATAAACGTGTCATGCTTGCCAATTACCAGTGTAAAGTAATGCCAGTGACAGTAACCAGTAATTAATCCCTCTTACATCGCAAACAATTATAACTGAATAGATATGAAAATGATGTCTTACATTTGCATTAATTATATAGCCACACAAAGGTGCCATTGTGTTGTCTTTGTTTGGTGCCATTCTGCAAAACTAGGCTCAGATAGGCAAGCAAATGTCTCATAAAAGAAGCCTGCTCCTGCACCTCCAATTAACTCATTTGCCCATAGTGCAACCTGCCAAGCTAATAATGCTGGCTTGAAAAAGCGAACTTTTCCTTCTTATGATGTATTATAATATAAAATGCCAATCTAGTTCCACATTGAATCTCTGGAGGCTATTTCTTGTTCCTCTGAAAATAATAATAATAATAATAATATAATAATTATTATTATTATTATTATTATACATATCTCTCATGTTTACACAAATCTCTAAAAGGCTTCTAGACATTACTCCGCATAATTCCACACCTTTCAACCAATGCTCATACCCTTGAGGTTTATCTGCTTTTCTGTTCTTCCATTCATCTGATGTTGCCATAATAACTTTGCATGTTTTATCACACTTTCCTCCTGTTGACTTTTATTTAATTTCCAAACTTCTTCGCTATTTTACCTTTTGCCTCTTTACTTTTGCTGCTTCGTTGCATCCCACATTTAAAGATATCTCTCTTTCCTGCTCTTCTGATCTCCTTCACATTAAACATAACCTTATTTGGCTTCTGATTTACAATAGATGACACTGCTATTTTCAAGATTCTGCCACCCAACTGGCCATATAGCTCGGTCCTCTCTCTCTTTTTTTTTTATCATTCTCTCAAGCTGTTGTCCTCCCACTCTTTTCCATTTCATCTAAATGGCATCACATTTGTTATGGTATTTATGTCTATGTAACCTAACATACATTAATATGACATTTGATTACCACTCTAACAAGACTTTTTTTTGCCAGTCAAGTTCCCCCATTTCTTTGCAGCGATTTATCTCACATTCCCAATGATTGATTTTTTATCATTCCACAAATACAAGATTCACTCTTCATTCTCCCTCCATGAATAGTTACACAAACTTTTAAAACTGCGAAACAGCTGTCCATAAACTTTACTTTTTCAAGCCAACTTGAAGTTTGTAAATGATTATCTTGTGTTCCCCATAGACCACAGTTAAGCCTTCATTTAGTATTGTCACTGCACTGTCCTTGTATATTTGTTTTAGTGAGAAGATCAAAGTGACTACAATCACATAATTGTGGCAAGTGTTATTTTGTTTTTTGTTTTTTTCAGTGTCATCACAAATATCTAACCTTTTAATAATCAAAATCAAGCTTCAGTGCTAGGCCGTCCTAGATCAGGCATGTACAGTAGGTAATAGGTGGTTATCTGAGAATAATCAGAATAAGACTTCATTTAAATTGAATACAGCATTTGGCTGCATGTATTTCATTGTCATTATCCAGAAGTCAGATTCATGTCAATAATAACAAACATAAAGTAGAGAGTGGAGAGCGAATATAAAAGTATCATCACAGAAGGCACAACACAGTAGCTTAATTGTTTGTCATATGGGAAAAGTGACAAAACACTATATGATGTGGTTACAAATAATATTTTTTCATTGATTGTGGCACAAGTCATATGACTTAGGTTGTTGATTTTGAAATTGTGAATAGATGCATGTTTACATTGATGATACTTAGTAAAGCCTTGGTAGAAATACAGATATAAAAGATAGGTCTGCACCGTACAATTAAGCTTTTAATTTGAACTCTGTGTGTGCGTGTGTGTGTGTGTGTCAGGAAAAGTTTGAATTGTCGCGAAGCGTTAATTACCCCTGTCGGCCATCTTGATGATTCTTAATAGGAACATAAGACAGGGGCAGGCCTCATGAGCCATGGAGGTTGAGAAGTGGCCAAACAGACGGGCACCCAAAATCAGAGTGACTGATGGGTATGAGAGTCTAATGCATCAGTCCAGCAGGTCACCAAGGCTAATGAGCAGACTAGAGAGAGAGGGGGAGAGAGCGAGCGAGAGAGAGAGAGCTACCTTGATTTAATATCCTATTATGTCCTGCCTCAAACTTCATTCAAATGTCATATTAAATTACTGAACTTTCCCCTTGCGTTAAAAGGTGTACACCTCTGGAGACATTGTCATTCATACCGTCAGCATATCATCTCTACATGAGCCTGAACATGTCATAAATTTATTATTTGATAGTTAATTTGATGTTAATACATTTTCTTTGTCATAATGCTTCAAATCCCTTTTCAATCATCTGTCACAAATACGAAACCATTACAGTAACAGACCTCACCATAGCCAATAATACATTGGTCGCTCAGTCACTCAAATTGGTTGGATTCAACAATAAAAATGATCAATTTATTCAATATTTCTTGACCTCCGAATACTAACTTTAGAGGTCAACTTGTCTTAGACATTACGATTATACGGTAAAGCGCAACATTTTGGACATGCTCTATTATGCCACCAAAAAATATATATGCTCAGGCCATAAAAACATTAGTCTCTTAGCCTTAGGCTGTATTAACTGTGTCTCTAAGTCTGTCAGGCATCAAGTGGGCCTTCCAACTTAGAGTTAGTGCCTGATTCTTGGCTAGCATAGTGGTGAACAGTGTAATGGGCCCTTCCTGGATGGGCATCTTCTTCAACAAATCAGGGCTTTAGCATTAGTTCCACTGGGTGAGTAGACCATCTGCCTTGCATTAACATCAGAACCCTCCTTCTCTTCACAGGCTGGACAATTTGCTTAATATGGCCTATGGCGTTAAGAGGTAATTAAACTTCACCAAATGCCAGATGTCCATGTTGAAAAAATTATTTCCTTTTCATTTGATTCCTCATTTTCTGAAGTCACTTGCATCTGATTGAGTTCAAGGTTTTTCCCTGTCTTAAGTTTGATTTTAACTTGATTCTGCTTGATTTCAAACCACCAACCACTCTAGTCTTTACAAATATCCAGATTTATCTTTCATGATTTTAGTGAAGAGTATGCATTGTTTGATTCTGATGACTGTAGAATTTTTGAGTTTTTGGTCTTTTCTGTGTTTTACTATGTGTAACTTGTATGGAGCTGTGGTTGCCACAGGATTCAGGGTCTCAAGCCCAAACTCCGCTGAGCTCAGTACATTAATATTTACAACAGTGCAATTTGCCAACAATCCCAGCTGCTCCAAGCCCTGATGCATTAATGTAGACAGCTCAAAATCCCTTAGGGGGTTTATTGGTGTTACTAGTTACTCGTTGTTTGCTTGTTTCTCTTATTTTACAGCGGTTTTACAGAGCAGGCATCTGTAAAGTTTCCTGCAAGCTCTAAAGCTGCTTTGGATTTAAATTAAATGACAAAAATACCAAGGAGAGCAGTGTTGATCAGTGAGTTTTAATAAACGCTTCCTGCAATTTGGATACAAAATCTTATTCCGGCACCTTTAACATTCTGTCCTATTTCCTGGATGAAAAGGGTAAGAGTAAGGCGGAGGGGGGCGAGAGTTCTCCTGGATCCCTGCAGGAAACAAGTGTTTCGCTGCAGATAGCATAACCTCTGATCACCTGGGTTTTGCTCATGTACAGTTTTGCTCCTTTTGTGCTTATGATTTACTTAATATTTCAGCCGTTCCTCAACAAATTGAATGTCTTGTGATGGAGGATATTGTCCTAAAATGACTATAATGTAAAACTCTTCTGTGTCAGTAGCATCACTGTGACAGTTTGTTACCTATATCTGATAAAAGTCTGAAAAAGATTTGCTCACCATAAAGTACTCTTACTTAAGTTATACAACCAACAATGGCTGCCTCTTGAAATCACAGAACACAAATTATAGCAGTGAGAGGTTTGCATGTTTCTCCTCCTAATGTCTTTTAAGCTAATTTGATCAGCATATTCAGACACTTGTGGGAGGGAGGAAAAAACACAGTAATTACAAAAGCCACAAGGTGAATCAAACAAACCCATATGATAAAACAATATATGCAAACAAGGAAGAGAGTATTTGAAGCGACAGCCCATCTTTCAAAACAGAGAGACAAAGCATGCAGATTATTTACTCTGAATGTGATTAGTTGTCAAAGCGGTGAAGACAGCTGTGCAGAAATCACACAATCCTGTTTTCTTCTTGCTGAAGCACAGGGTTGAAGGAGGTGCTTTGCTTTTTTCGTGGAGAGCATGACAGTAGGTAATTAACAAAGGAATCCAAGCTTGTGGAAGTGAACAGAAGCAGGTGAAGGTGGACAGTGCGGGAGGGTCAGTCGCTCGTTGCTATGCAACTCCTTGTCCAACAGTTCGATGTGGAAGATAGAACAGAGCATGCTCAGCCCCGCTGGAACAGACAGGAGCCTCCTCCATACTCGTGCAAAGCTGGGCTGTCCCTCACACAGTTGTTCTGAAGATGACTGGCATCTAAATTACCATGCAGCCTGTTTTTTGTCCTCCCCACCTTTTCTTTTCCGAGCTGAGTAATGGCACCGGATTCATTATTTACACAGAAACACGGCGTAATTGAAGTTATGAGATGGTTGCTTGTCACGGAACTTAAGTAAGCTGATGCGCTATTATACGCCTTGTTTGCATAATGAGACATGGCCGGCGCGACACAAAAGGGAGAAGAAGCAGGCGTATCGACTTTGCTGGGGCACGGCAGCTAAAGCACAGATGAAATATCTGAGTAATTCTTGGCAAAACAAGAAGCAGGGAATTGGCTGGCCCTGCAGTCTGCACAGCGTTATCGATCACAGTCATACACTGCGGAGCTGCTGGCGGTGTGGGTGGAATACACTCTGTTCCCAACGGCAGACACCTAGAAAGCATTGCTTGCATTTTCCACCCGCTGACTGCTGCTTTCAATCTCCCAACACCAACATGCACACACAAATGTGAATACACACACACACACACACACACACACACACACACACACACACACCCTTCTACTTGCTACCTACAGAAGAAGGTTCTGTAGAAGGACATCTAATCTGCAGCAAGGCAAAAATCTCAATTAAAGAACGCCCAATAATGCCTATAGTCATTTCTGGAGAGGTGGCATACGAAGTCAACCTTTTATCCAATTTACCTTTTATTTAAAGTGGAAATTTCTTTTAAGCGGAAAGGCAATTAAGTGAAGTCAACTGAGCATTCAACGCTCTGTATCAAGAGAAAGAAAAGAGGCAGAAAAGGAAAGATTACAAGAGGAATGAGAAGAGATTTACTCAGTTGCATTCCAAATCTCCAGTGAATTTGGGAGGTATTAATGTGATGAGTTCCTGCAATTTGGGCTTTCCAATAGAGCCACTCAGGAAGGCAGTGAAAGAAAGGAGCTTGTATTTGTGTGAATGGTATTTTTTATACGGCCCTCCCACAGTCTAGAGTACAGCCTTTTCAGACTACACACAAAAGCGCCATCCTTTCAGTACTAAATAGATATTGAATCTCTAAACCGTCTTAAATCAGGAGCAATAGATTCAAAGATGCTAACATAACAGAGGGGCAGCTTGTAGAGTTAATGTGGTGTTCTAATGTGCCAGTGATGTGCAGCCTTGTGTGTTAACCCTGGCACAAAACAGCTAAGGTCATTCAGCCAGCTCTTTCCAATTATGCTTGCAAAACAGCTTTTTTTCTCTCTAAAACAGAGCACTCACTCCAATTCTCTCTCTCCACTTCTCTGTCATTTTCAGGTTCTCTCCCATCACCATAGATAGCATGACCAGTCTAGTAGGGATGAACATTCCCGGGCACACTGGCACTGGCTGGTGCATCTTCGTCTATAACCTGTCTCCAGACTCAGACGAAAGTGTGCTTTGGCAGCTGTTTGGGCCATTCGGTGCCGTCAACAATGTCAAGGTGATCCGAGACTTCAACACCAACAAGTGCAAAGGGTTCGGCTTCGTCACCATGACGAACTACGACGAGGCGGCGATGGCTATCGCAAGTCTGAACGGGTACCGGCTGGGTGACCGCGTGCTGCAGGTCTCCTTCAAAACCAACAAGACCCACAAGTCCTGAACTCCCTCTCTACTGTCGTGTAGCCCCGTTAAACACACCACTACTAACACCCACCTCAGCCCACACAGCTAGTCTACAACAGACAGGAACACAACCAATCCACCAACTAAACAGGACTGGATATGGCTTATAATATAACTTTGGACCTATAAGCCAATGTTGCCTAAGTATTACGAAATTGAAAATGGAAAATATTAATGATTTGGAAGACCTGTATATGGTACAGGCATTCTGTTGTATATCCTTTTGGTTCTAGTGGTTGTTCCTTTGATTTCTCCTCTCTGTAAACAGTAGCAAAACCAGACCGCCCTTATTTCAAAGAAGAGAATGCCTTTCTTCTGATTGTACTCTCTTGATTCAGGTTTTCCTTTTGTTCTCTTTTAAATCCGGATCCACTGTCGTTAGTAAAACACCTCCCTGGGAAGAGAATGGGAGGGGGCTCTTTTTAACAAATCGGTGATCATTCATTCATTTGTTTTGGTGTATATTATTAAACCCCCCAAATAAATTAACAGGGATGACACCATCCCTTTTCTCTAACGGAAAAGAAATTTCTAACATTGTTTTGTTTTGTACTGCAAACAGAACACGTCTTTCCTCACGAGGGATCGGGAGATAGGGAGAGGGAAGGGATGGGTTTGCACTCCTGTTGACAAAACAACACACACACACACACTGTTGCCAAAGAGAAGATCTCTTTGCTTGAAAATGTGTTTAGAAAAAAAAATTTAAAAATAAAGAGAAAGAAGATCTATTTTTATAAATAATGATTAAAATAATAATTATTGAAGAATTTTTACAAGAATCTGGATTTGAAAAAAAGAGAAAAATATTTTGACTGGCTAATTAGGGGTTGTGGGAGGGGTCAGGTGCCACCTTGTCTTGTTCGTTCTGCCGTGGTACTTTTTAGGATCAAAGGTTGTTTGTTTTTCGGGGAGAATCGGATTGGCAATGGTTTTGTAGACGGATGGTTTTATCAAGGATTGCAAATTCAGGCAGGTAATTTTTCATAGCACGTAATTGTTTAAACAGCAATCCCCTGTAGGCGAGGGATAGGGTCTTCCCAGGCCTGAGGCGTCCTCACTGTCAAGAGCCCAAAGTAAGGCCACACATTGTCCACTCATTTTCTTTCCATCATCAGTCTTTGGAATATCAGTAATACATGTACACACTTCTCCATTTAGAAAACATACATTCTTATGGTTCCTTTTGCTCTGAGTTCGTGGTAATGCATTCGAGATGTAATTCCTTTAGCGATCAACTGTAGGTGCTATATTACATGGGTCATATCTTAAATATCCAAGTTTGTTGTTCTGTGTGCTATTTAGAGAACAAAAAAGAAACTTTAATGTTGGCATTAAATTGAGCTGCTGTTTTTCGGTTTGTTTACTTCGATTGCCGGCCCCCGTCTGGTTCACCACGACGATGCCAGATGAGCAAATCTGGGCCTTGTAAGAATCACTTAACAACTTTTCTTTGGCTTGCTGACATATAGGTTACTTGCTGAGTGTACAGCGTTTGTCAAAATTAAATGATAATTAGCTAGTTTTGTTAGTCTAGTATTTGTTTCCTCAAAGGATCTATTACAAATGTGTCTTTCTTTGTTGTGTACAAATAGATGATATATAGTCTACATTTGTTTTACAATATCTATATCTATCTGAGTTGTCACTGTTTTTTCGTTCAAGCTTGTCTTTTTTCATATGAAACCTTTATGAAGTGATGGTTCAGTTAATTAGAAAACTCGTGAGGAATCCTGTTTAATATGTTGTCATGTCGCTTGTGGAAAAAAAAAGAAAAAAAGAAAAATTGGACTCGTTTTTTTTCTGTTTACCGCCGCGGCAAAAGAAACCTTAAAAAAAATAGCTTCTTGGAAATATGTATTTATTTATTGATTGATTGGTTGTTTTATTAATTACATTATTTATTTATCTTGATTATTTATTTATTTATTTGTTGTTATGTTGTCTGTGTTTTTGTGTGATTCTGGTACAGGGAGGGGGTGTTTCTGAGCTAAAGGGAACAAACGACTAGGGGAGATGCTCTTCCATTAGTCCTGTGCACTGAGAAATTTTAGTACGTTTGTGCTTTGTACCAATATATCAAAATTACAATATAAAAAAGTTTAAAAGTCAAAAACTAAAAAAATGTCAAGAGGGTGAGGCTCTTCCCTTATTACTAGAAACAGTTACTCGCTATGCATAACCTAGTCAATAGTTAAATTTGCTATTGCTTTTTTCTTGTCTTGTTAAACATAAATCTTTAAATCTTTTTCAATAAAGTTTAGTCTTAATAGAATGTTATAACAGTTGTTCTGGTTCAATATAACCTGTGATAAGTTTGTGTAGTTTTAAAAGCCGCTTCCCGCCCTCCCTCCACACACTACCGTTGCTTTGTGATCCAACTTTATGCAAAAATGTGGGTCTTAAACATAGTTTCTCATGGATTTGTATGGCATCCAATGTTTTAGGCTCAGCTGCCTTGATTTGATTAATTATATGGTATGTCAGTTGTTTGAGTATTATTCATTGCATTGGACCAATCAGTGGAGATTAATGCAATTGAATCTTGAGTTAAACTAATTCCATCATTTGCATATGACATCATAACTCCAAAAAAACAAAAACAAACAAAAAAAAATTGACGCTGATTGTACTGGTTGAAGTGGGATAGCTATAAGAAGATGATATTTGATAGATGACACCCATTATATATTTTCTAAGATATAGTCTATTTTGAGAGGTAAATTTAGTGAATGGCTCTTTGAGAGTATAGCATCAGCTCATGTTAAGGTAGAACTTCTGTGAATGTTAGAGAACTTTTAACTATTTAGAAGCATTCATACACAATTTATCATTCATCCATATGTTCAGAAATCAATCCATCCTCTGCTCCATGTGCTGAGCGGTAGCACAGACCTCCTCAGACCCCACCGCAGGTGGGAGGTTAAATTATGCAACGACCCCGGTAGAATGTTGTTCTGATGTATAAAATAATTTCCTACGTCACTTCCTCCTCTTTGCTCATGGCATCACCCTCCATTAGTCTGTGTATAACTGAAATCGAGTGAGTGCGTGTGTGTGTGAGAGAAAGAGTGTGTGCGTGCACGTGTGTGTGTGGGGGGGTGAGGATGTTTGGAACATGGGGCCATGCCTCTGTGGTACGTGCCCGAATCGCTGTGGCTCACTTTCTCCCCCCGTAGCGCCTTATAGTGGCAGCCTGCCAATAGGAAACCAACAGCCAGTAGTGTAGGAGGGAAGGCCAAGTGAGGAACAAGGCTCTTGTCATTTTTCATTTTCTCCTGAAGATGTGTTTGTTTACTATCTGAGAATCTATAAATCTTTAAAGACAAAAAAAGATTAAAAAAATGTTCACTGGACCAAGCTGGTCTCTCCTATTTATGTTATTACTTAACTATCAATTATTGATTATTGTTATTATGATTACTATTATTCTTATTATTCTTATTATTAATCAAATTACTGCGATGAATGACTTCATGTTATCCTTGCTAGTTTAGATCATTTCTGAAACTGGAAAACAAAATATGGAAAAAAAAATCTTGCTGTAAATGTTTTTTTCTTTTTCATAAACTGTTGTGTTTGAATTATTTGTACTTTTGAATGTTGGGACAATAAAATGAGGTGTTCAAAGCTGTGTGGTCTTATCTGGTGTTTTAATCACGGGTATTCAGAATCTATTGTTCAAGTTTCCCTTTGCATATTCCTTGAGTGGCTATTAAATTTTCCTTCAATTTCACAGACTCAGAGACCCAGACCTTTTAGGTATTCATTGAAGATCTGCTCTACCTGTAACCCGGGCAGAACTAAATGTCACTTGAGCTACTGATTTAGATATGAATTTGATGATTTATCAAAATGAGTATAAATGCCACGGTTGCCAAGGTCAAAATCAAAGGCACGGAAATATCGAGTGCATTATTACATTAATACACTTTCCTTAGTCAATAATACATCACAGTTTGAGTATTTGAGAGAAGTGTGTGAGCATAGTGCCCCCTTCCTGAGAATTATTAAAAACAGACACACTTCAAAAGCCAAAGCCTTTTTTACCAAGTATACCAACAATATCTTCTAAACCTGCTACCCATCTCAGCTCGGTACAGTATCAACATATAATACTGTCGGCTAATTAATAACGCCACGATAGTAATTAACACTGATGAGCTATATTAAGCAGTTATGAAAAAAATAAATGACACTTGAAGTTGTTTGCTCAGTGTGTGATCTGTGCAGCAGGTGATGAGGGAACGAAGGAGAGGACAATGAGAGAGATAAGTGGTCCGATAAAGTCCTTCAGTCTGTCCAAGCCTCTCCACGCTGTTAGAAACTTAATGAGGTGAAAGTCTCATGAACAACAAGATGTGACAATATGAGTCACTCAGCACCCCCTCCTCCTTCCTAGCACAGATGTTAGAGTGTTAATTCAACAAGCGAGCAAATGGCAAAATATCAACCACATTTGCAGTGTGACAGACGTCTTAAGGCGGCGCACATATGCGATGACAATAAGGCAGGTTTCCATTCTGTAATGCTTTAAGTGCGCATAAATTCTTCCCAAATAGACTTCCTTCAAAAAATTCTCTTTATCTCTCTTCTGCTACTAGCACAAAACAATCTGACACACACAGTGTACTGTAAGGACACATCAATACAAGAATTGTGAGTCATGGATAGACTGTGGAATCGATTAAATATTTGAGCATTGCGATTTTGTATTTGATTCAATTCACCAGCAATAAAAATTACTGTACGATTTATTTCAAGCAGCTATATTTCTTACGGGTTTCAAAGTATTAAAAACTACTAAAAGTATAAAACGTTGAAATTAATAAAAGTATAAAATGTGTTTGCTTGTGTTGCAGACTGTTTACTGGAAATGTCACGTCCCATAAAACAAAACAAACCTTTTTTTCGCTGACAGTCATCTGCTGTACACTCCACTGCAGTAGGTAGCCCTATTGCATCAACCACCATAAACTCAAATTTTTTCTGAATGTAAAAAGAGTGAATCAAGTCTGAACTGAAAACTGAATTATCGATACTGTGCTTGTTTATAAATGCACGATGTTACGTCGTCCTGCACTGTGTAGGTTGTCCTGTATGGGCAGCTCCGGCCCCTCGGCACACGACTCCACAAGACCTGACGTGTCTGTCACCAGGACATTAGTGGTGGATCCTTTGGGTGCTGTGGGTTGCAGGGTGGCTCACTCATGGATTGGAGCTGTTTGTCCGGTGCATTCCATGGATGTTTGGTCAGGTTAAGATCTGGTGAATCTAGGGGCTGGATCAACAACCTTGAAATCTTGGTTTGTTAAGCTCCATACACGGCAGGCTGTGACGCACTAAGTGTTCTGGTGCTTTTCCATCACCAGCGTTAATGTTTTTCAGCAAATTTGCCATATTGGCTTTTCTGGGGTTTTGGACCAGACTGGTTGGACCAGATTGGTCCCCCGAGGTAACTATGAGTCTTACTGTAGGTATCCATGGTCCTTTTGCTAGTTAACCGTCATATAATTGACTAGCGTAAGTACCCATCACTGACGGGGAAAGAGTTAGAAATAGTTAAAATGTTGAAGCTAAAAATAATTACATTAAATGATTACATTAATGCTGGCCGGCCTTACGTCTTGTTTACACTAGGTTGCACTTCTTTCGTTGTCAGTCAAATGCACTCCCTGTTCGGTGATCGGAGAGTGAATCGAAAAAGTAGATCAGATAAAGTTTTGCCTTAAAATGAATCCTCAGGATTCAATTTCACCTATACCACTTCAGCGCTGTTATTTCAGCTGTGAAAATACTAAATACTCCCAGTTTAGCTTTCCTAATGAATATCTATTGGTGCAGGTGTTTGTTTACAGTACATTGAGGAAGTAGCTTATTTTTTAATAATTGTTACATTAATAAAACTGCCAAATTATGTTCATGGCATCACTATTACTCACCATTTTGATTTCACTGGCGCCGGTTAAACTTTAGTTCAAGTTCATGTTCAAGCAGGCTTTTATTGTCACTTCAACCGTATGTACTGTAGTTTAGTACACAGTGAAACGAAACCTCCAGGACCAAGGTGCTACATACAATATAAATTAACAACATAAATGAACAAAAAAACTAACTAGCTAACTAAGAAACCGCATTTCCTGACTAGCTGAGACGAGACAGACTGACATTTTAAGTTAACAGAAAAAAAGTTTTATACAAAAAGCGACAACATAAAGTGCACATGCAAATGTGCAAACAAGAGCGGCAAAGTGACAACGCGACAACATGACATTACAATAGTTCGTGGTAATGAGATAGTGAGAGGGGAAACAGTAAGCAGGAAATGTAACAGCAAACATGAAAAATAGTTTGTGCAAATTAACAAGTAAAAGGTAAAAGATATCTTTAGGGAGATATCGAAGTTCTGAAAATGATGAATTCAGTTCTGTCTAGCCAGTCTTATGTGATTATATTTATGTGTAATAGATATATTTATATTGATTACATGTGTGTGTGAGTGCTAATCCATAACACTGGGCTCTCAGTTTGGGTATTTTACATGCACTAACGTCGGACCGCTGCGGATCTTTTTGCTCGAACGACCCGTGTTTTGTCTCATAGTGGCACTTCTAATTACTGCTTTTTATTAGCGCCAAATGACAAAGCGGTTTTGGAACAAATGAGACAAACTGTGTTTTAGTAAGCCATGCTTAATCTTTTTTTGTTCCTTGAGGATTTTGGCGGCTTGTACTGTAGATGCATTATGGTCGTTTTTTTTTTTCCCTCGATTTTCTCCCTAAATTAGTTGTGTCCAATTCCTCCCCGTCACTAGGGGGCTCCCACATTAAGGCTACTACTACCACTCAGTCGGGAGGGCTGAAGACTATCATGTTTCCTCCGAACCACGTGACGCCAGCCGACCGCATGTTTTCGAACCGCCCGCTCACAAATCGTTGGGGGCGGCGTAACACACTCGGAGTACAACACTATCCGCTCCTTCCGCTTTCGTGAGCTCACAGACGCCCCTGATTGGCTGTAGAGCCGAGATTAATGTGGGAGCACTAAGTACCTCTCATCCCTCCCCTCTGAGATGGCTCGGCCAATCAGCTCTCTCTAGACCTCCGGCTGCGAGAGGTTACCGCATCACCCGGGATTCAAACCGGCAATCTCCGGATGATAGGGCGAGCGCTTTATCACTCGGAGGCCCTATTATGGTCGTTTCTGTGTCCTCCACATACCCTGTCTAAAAACAGGAAACCTTTGTGTCGATTGGCTCTGTTGAGTCACGCGTACAGTACAGCCACGTACAGACTAAACGTTTCTTTCATTTATATAGATAATCAATATTATTCAATAAACCTGGCAGTGTTGTCAGTGTTATAGCTATTCCTGAACTGTATGTTCATTGTACGTTGTCACGCTTACGAACAGATTCAATGAAATGGCAGCGTTCTGGCCGCACTTCATGATTAATTACAGAAGTCAAAGCAAAGCAAACTGAAGAGGAACTACTACAGTATCTACCTACAGTACAAGAACCTGATTTAAATATGAAAGCATTTAAAGAGTATATTTACTACAGGGCTTGATGTGAGCATGCACAAAAAAACATTTGTTCATGAGAGCACTTCGCTAGTGTGAAACATGCTTGCTAGGGTACAGTATATACAGTACAGTACAGCGCTCAGGAGTCAAGGTGCAATTCACACCACTGCCATAACATCTTAAACATAAAAATCAGCACAACGAGTTCACCGTCAGCAGCACATGCTGTACAGTAGTAGTAGCAACCGAAACTGTAGCAAGCTCTGGCTAGGCAAGAAAAAATGTCTAGGTGAGTGAAAATAACAGATGTTATGCTGTATACATTTGTATACAATTGTTTTTCATGCTGATTCCATGAAACAATAAACCATACTGTACATACAAAAGTACAGAAGCACTAAACCCTGGAACCCAACTTTATCCAAGGTAACAAATCTATCCTGCTATTTCACTTCATTAGAAAACTAAACTACTGTATAAAGCACAATAGCGAAAGACCTTTAGGGCTAACGGTGGGTCGATAAAAGATGTCCAGTATAAGCAGATTGTGAAAGGAAGTCATAGGATGAGTCTGGGACGTGATTACAGCAGCAGCAGCAGCAGTTATTATAAAGTTCTTCAGTATCCAGGTGAGATTATCCACAAGGGTGGCTATTAGGAATAAAATTGTTTTGAGATAGTGCAAACCTTAAGTGTTGGATATCATCCACGGCAGCAGAAGGTGAGTCACAAGTGCGAAAAAGCTCCAAACAGAAATAGTGCATCAGGATGAATCAGGCAGCTCCGGAGGGCAAGTGAAGCCACGGGATCTGGCACCAGCATCACATCAGTCAGCAGGAGTGTACAGAGGAGTGATTAAATGTCATATGTTTTATTGTTTTACTGTCCACAGATCTTCTTATAAAATGTTCACTATGAGATTTCTCAAGGCGAAGATTATGTCAATCTACACTGAATCATCTGGAGAAAAAAAAAAGTAAATGCATTTCGATGTAAACGCCTCTTCAATAGACGCTTGTGTGCTGTGTCCTGACTGTAACATCTTAGATACTTTAATTATGTACCACACTCTAGAAATTCCAGGTAATGTAACTAAAATACTAATTAAGCAATATCACACAAGAGGGAGTGCTGTTGTGATGAAATATCAGCATGGCTGTGATGTGGTCATGGACACAATGGCGTATTTGCTCTCTCCTCAGTACTGACCTACGGTACTATCACCCGTGCTGCATCCGACAGTTAGTGTAATTAACAGTTAAATTATTACAATTTACTGCATATACAGCAATGCTGTTACTGTCTATTATCAGCACTCATCTTATGCCTCTCATCCAATGGGACTGCTCGATCTGTTGTATAATGAGAGACATATACACATTACTGACATTTTGAAAGCGTTTCCTTCATACCCTAACTATTTTCAGTCATTAGGAGTCAGTAAGGCCAAAGTGAAGTCTGCTTTAAAGCATTTCAAAGGTCTTGTTAAGCCTGTCAAAGTCTGATCAATAATTAGTTGACCAGGTGCCACTATTATTCTATTATTCGCAGCAGTTGGAAAATGTCAATAACATCCATATTTTTTTTGTTCAAATAACCTAAAACTATAGTGCTGAGTGTTACCAATGTTTTTGAATCTTATTACTATAGGTACGGTCTAGCCGAAATATATAACACACGCTCCATAAAAGGCTATAGAAATGAACCAGGCTTTTTGTCACACATTTAACATGTTGCAGCTTTGTCTGCCTATTAAACTCTGCCCCATGTGGCTCTATAGTAAACATTAAAGAAGGTTTCTCTAAAGGACTGGTCAGGTCTACCCGAGTGTGTGTTTACACAGATGACGTGAAAGCCACGACCTCCAGCGGGACGATACACATCCATTATCACTTTCTTTCACTATTTTCCGAGCAGTCTCTTGTATGCCTGTTAAAGACAAAAGAGCAGCTGGGAAAAAAGAAAGATCCATTGTCATGTTCAGCTTCATTGATGTGATTATTTATAAATATCCATGTGAAATATTGTTCTTGCAAACCTAGCAAAAATATAGATCGCCTTTTCATAGTAATTTTAACAATATATTATTTTCCCCTCATAATTATACACTAATTACCTGTATTGAAATGAATCACATTAATGAATACAGAAAACAAATACACTGTACAAGCACCTGGAGGCAGGTTTATGATCTGAGGTTGTTTCAGTTGGTCACGTCTAGACGCAACAATGTTACTGTATGTGGCAATAATATGAAGTCAGCTGATGACCTGAACGAACTGAATGGCCAGGTTATCCCACCAGTGGATGTTTTCTTCCCTGATGACATAGGCATATTCCAGGACTCACACCGTGACAGAGTGGCCCCACATAAACTAGCCACCACATTCCATCTCAAGAGTAGATCTACACATTCATGCAGATCTGCGCACTCCCCGGACATTTCTATTTTAATTCTGTGTCAATTTCCACAGCAGTTTCTATATTTTCCATATTTGTGCAGCCAAATCTTCTATATTTAATACAACTAAGTTTTTTTATATATATATATTTTGTTCTTACTGTATCTTCTATAGCTATATTTTCTATTGCTGAAGTTTTTCTATATTTTATTCTTATTTTATTCCATAATTTCCATATTTCTTCTTGATAATCTTTTTTTTTTTTTTGTCGTATAAGCATTTGACTGCATATCGTACTGTGTATGACTGTGTATGTGACAAATAACTAGGGTTAATGTGACTTTTGTTTGGCCTGGCACTGAATATACAAAATACAACATATTCTATATTTGATTCTGTACTGAGAAGCATCTTTGCATATTTGGTATAGTAATATTGACATTTTATTTATGTAGAAAGTCTGAGATTAGATTAATCCTGATGAGCTCAAAGTCAAATTGAATGTTAACATTTTTTTTGAATGTCATTGATACATTATAAACTCCAAATTCTAACATTTTTTTTAGAATCTTCACAGAATGTTACTGCAAACAGAGATTCTAATGTTTCTATCTTCATAACTGAATTTCGCCACTTCTTTAGTAATGAAATTTATTAGGTGATGGTGTCAAAATGCTGTTTGAAATATCAATGCGCATCACATGCAACCTTTCTATTTAGTTTTGGAAATACAATTTTACTTTCCAATTATTCCTTTTTAGACAAAATGTTTAAAGCAGTGAAAAGATCAGACAAAATATTTAAATAATGCTTGCAATATGGTTCTTTATAGCGCCAGAAAGTAAACAATCTCACACTCGTGTTCAGTTGTGCTCATCAAATCAGAATTTTACAAACTCTCTATCTCTCTTGCACATGCCAGGAATCTTTTTCATGTTCTCCAAGATCAGATTTGAATATCTCTCCTCAGCACTCACTGTTTTCCACCATCTGTCACAGATGACAGTGAAGTCTCTGGGCCAAACCTCAATTCAAAGGCCCCTGAATCCTCGTTCTGCATTCCAAACACACACTGAGGCAGGACCAAGAGCCAGGTCTTCAGTCATCTGCCACACAAAAGCCATCCACTACAGTTTGTGAGCCCATTGGCACAATCACCAATAGCCTTGTTTTTTACTGCCATAGTCTGAGGCATCCTTTAGACAAATGGTTCATCAGCTCAAGAAACTTGGATGCCAAAGTGGCTCCTGGTAATATGCTTCTTAGCAATGCAGAGTTGCAGTCTGCTGCAGTGATTCAGCTTTGAATTCCACCCATGTAAGGCACTGCCTGTATGTGCCGTCTTGATTGTATAATATTCACAAAGGTTATGGCTTCCACTATTGAAAGGTGAAATCCAAGCTGCTTGAGTTTCCTCACTCACGTCTATAATAATAAAAGAAAGGTTTTGTCTGTACATTTGTCAGAACCCGCTCTTTCAATGCTATCTTTACGTTTCATACACTGGACGACTCAAAAACAGTCTTTCTGTCTGTCTAGCGAGATTTTATTACAGCATCACGCAAAACTGGCTGAAAAGAATTTGATGAAACTTTGCCAGTACTTCGGTATTTGTCTGAGGTTAAGCCTGAGCCATAAATTAAATCAAAATGTTGAGCAGTTATGTACCAGATTGGTATTGTGTGCATGGAGTTTGCATGTTCTCCATGTGCTTGGTGGGTTTCTTCTGGGTGCTCTGGTTTCGTCCCACAGTCCAAAGGCATGGAGGTTGAGTTAATTGGCATTCTCAAATTTCCCGTACTGTGTGAATGAGCATGTGAGAGTTTGTGTACTGTATGTGTGTGTGTGTGCCCTGCAATGGATTGGCTCCCCATCCAGGGTGTACCCCACCTCCTGCCCTAAGATTCCTGAGATATGTTCCATGCCCCCATGACCTTGACGCCATCAAAACCCGAATTTCAAGTTTCACTTTTCAACTGTCAAAGTAGGAAATGACATAATTCTACCTGAAAATCTGTGCTTAGGATGAATAGCTGACTTATTTTTTTTTAAATAAATTTGCTCATATGACTTTTTTAAATTTTACAAATTCCATATATCTATATTGCTACTAGCTATTGCAACTATTATTTTAGTAACGTTCTGCCTGGTGCATTAATTTGAATTTTATACATACTGTATAAGGGAGACCGAGAAATTTAAGTTACACCGTGATTTTCAATTGATAAAATACTTCCTGATGTCAAAACACCTCAGTTACAAATGTTTTCTTAAACACTGTATAGGAGTCCACACACAAACAAACACAATCTTATGTTCTATGCTCTTATGGATTTTCACACCTGTCAACACACTATAAGACTGGTTCAGATTCCTGCACTCCCATGAAAATAATAGAAATGGCCAGCCTGTTGCTGAAAATCCAATATGGCATCAGCAATTCGTCTGCAGAGAAAAACCATCCCAGTGCAACCCAGGGGTGGTGATTAAATAAAGCATTAACCTTGAATCGGAGCTGACACAAGCAGTCTAAAACCGATGGCCATGATACCACCGGGAAGAAAAGAAAGTGGTTCTTACTCTATTTCCTCTTTGTTCCCTATCACTAATGATGCATCATCATCTAATTCAGATAATGGTTCTCAAATTACAGCCTGTGTTTACCCAAATCTGGTAACTCTACAAAGAAACAGCAAAAAGCCATTAAGCACACTGCAGTTGCAAACAAAAGAACAATTTATCCCAGCATCATAGATTTGTGGAAGGGAGGAATGTAGGGGCCGATGCTTAATTATTTTTTTTATTAGAACTAGTGGTCAGGGATGCATACAAAAAAAAAAAAGACACATCTGTGGTAAGCCACATTAAAGCTGTTCCGGCAGTTTGTGGTGGCCCACATTAGAGAGAGAAAAAGAGAGAGAGAGAAAATACTCATTCTCAGCTGATGCCTAGCAAGAATTGTATACTTTACTGCCATTACCGATTATCCTGTATAAGTAACTTCATTTCTGGGTCATCACCAGCCTGCTTCACATTCACCTCTTATCAAAAACACACACATGTGAACCCCTACTGAATGCAAAGGCACATTTTTCCTCTCCTTTCAAGATCTTTTCATTATCTCAGCACTTTTACAAGCATTTTAGGCACAGAACGGCCAAAAGGTTAAACACTGATTAAAGCATGTATCTTTATAATTGCTTATAATAATATTTTATACTGATATTACGGGAAAGTGTGCTGTTATGGGACAATAATAAATATTAAATCTTACACCCTAACAATTTGCCATCATTAACAATTTAGTAGTTATGAACTCTTTTTTTTTCCCTAACAAGTCTGTCTTTTTCTCTCTGTCGAACTTAAAAATGCAGCTTGTCAGATTATTGAGAAACTGATAAATATCCTTTATCCTGAATATTTTCAAACTGTTCCAAAGCTTCATGAAACATATTTGTTATTTTATTTACCATAAGGTGCTACCAATAATGGAACAAATAATGTACCAAAATGAATACATTGAACATAAAACTTTGATGTGCAGTTGCTGTTTCAAAAATGTTTCAACAGTTCCTGATGAGATTGAAGAATTCCAGAGTGGCATAAGACATTTAACCATTAAGCATTAAAGTACACTTTTTATAGATACTTGAAAAACCCATATTGAAGATCCTCCACTCAATAGAGGTAGTCCCCTACTTACGAACGAGTTCCGTTCCGGGAGCATGTTTGTTGGTCAGATTTGTTCTTAAGTCGGACAAAATGAGTCTTATAAACCAACCGTTGACACGAATATACAATATAAAGCATACCAATCCACTTGACTAAATCTGCCCCTGTTTAATTGAAACCGGTGAGGCAGACTCATTTAGTCATTTTATACATTCACTTATACACTGAATCTATTGTATATGATTGTAAGTGTACAATACACGTGAGCTACTTCCGTGATTTGTCCAGATCTACAAATGTTCGTAGAACCACAGTCCGATTGTATCTGCAGAAACGTTTGTAAGTCAGGGACTACCTGTATTTACTGTAATTCTAGAATAACATTGGCTCTGAATAGAACTTCAGCTTCCAGATATAAAGGATATAAATGACATGAATATTTGTATTTTTTCTACACGTGTGTTTGTTAAGGCCAAGTTCACCTGCTAACTTGGTCTTATAGTAGTACGTCATCAAGAAGCTAGCTAAATATATATTGTTATAATAAAATAGTTGCCCTGCAATGGATTGGCACCCTGTCCACTTTGTGCAATTAGTCTCCTGGGATAGGCTCCAGGCCTACCCGTGACCCTGAACACAGGATAAAGTGGTATAGACAATGAGTGAATGAGTAAGTAAGTTATAATAAAATAGTTTCTAGAAATAGATAATGCCTGAATACAACTAGCAGACTATATAAATAACCTTAACAGCCAATGTTAATAACAAATCATCCATCACCAAGGGAAAAAAGGAAAAGTGCCATTAAAGGAAAGTGCCAGAAATCAGCTCTGTTGACTTTTTAAAGGGCTCTGATCCAAAGACCATCCTATTCATTAGATATGGTGGTGTTGTTTTTTTTTTTTTGTTTTTTTTCCTAAAATAAAAATTGCACAGAACATTTAATAACCAATAACTGTCTAGGAAAAATATTAGAATATTGTGATTATAGTCTATGCAAATATTTGCAACTGGCCCATTTGTAGGATATACTTTGATACGATACTGAAGTAGTTTTATTAGGGGATTGTTTTTACTTTTACTCTGCTCAAACCAGAAAAAGAGAGAGAGAGAGAGAGAGAGAGAGAGAATTTTTTTATTGTAATGGGTTTGATGCATGGATGGCACCACAAACACAGACAGGAGGCGTGGTCTTAGAAAATAGAAAATAGGGGAATTTTATTTAGAAAAAAATGGAGAAGAAAAAGGTTTTAATGAGGGAGGATGGAAAAAAGGTAAGGAAAGTATGTCAAGGTGTGCATGTGCAGGTCTGGTGGCACTGCCCAGCTGGAACGCAGGCATAGGCTGGCAAGCAATAGCGATAGGCAGAGTGGGCAGAACTGCAGAAGGGGAGGCTGCCTACCTAGTGAGCCTACGGAGTGACTGAGGAGCGATAACAAATTGAGGCGCATGCCCATCACTGACACAAACCGTGACAACTATGAAAAAACTACTTTGAGCTATACAAGCCTGCACTTTTTTTTATACCTATGCAAATTTGAATGTAATTCTGTACTTCTGAGGTGCACAAGTAAATGGAGGCCTTTTACTTTTACTTGAGTAATATGTGCCCTGGCAAATCTCGACTTCTACAGATTTTGCCTACTTTTTTTAATTATTTCTGTTAGGAAGAAAACAATTTGACCACTATTCAGGTATACTGTACTGTATATGTTTCCTGTCTGTGAAAACCCTCCTAAAGTAATTTTTTTGTGATTCACTGTTCCCCAAATGAAATGATATGTAGAATGATTTTATGTACAGTGAATGACATGAAACTTAAAACACAACTGTGTTTTCACTGACAGGGTCACATATGGCAATACTGAATGTACTTGGTTGCACTCTGATATATTTTATAATGAAGGTAATAGCTTCATATTATTTTAATTAATTATTTATATTGGAATAAATTCAATACAATAGTTCAAATTGTATCTAACAAAGGTCATACATTTGTATGTATTTACTGGAAATACAAATAAGTAAATTTCATTTGTATAACACGTTTGACAATGAACATTTTCACAAAGCAGCTTTACAGAAAATAATCATAGACCTAAGAGCAAATCTATTTATAAAAGGATTGTGTCCAACATTAATTGAAAGGCTATTTCATAACTCTGTGGCTTTGTGAGAAAAAAAACTCTGCCCTGCTGTCGTTTTTATTATCCAAGGTACCATCAAGTGCAATTATGATTGAAATAGGTGTGGCTGATCATAAAATACTAGCTGTTGTACTTTGGCGTGAAACCTTTCAGTGCTTTTTAGGTCAATAGTAGCACTTTAAAATCAATGCAAAATTTCACTGGATGAAATGGAATAAGATAGGGGTGGTGTGCTCATATACTTCTAGTAAAGACTCCAGCTATGGCATTTTCATGAACTAGAGCTTGTGTATGCACCTTATAGGACATTGAGACAGTAAGGCATTACAGTAATCCAATCTAGAGGAAACAAAAGCAGGAAATAATTAATCTGCATCATGTAGTGACATTAAATTTCTTTTTATGAAAGAAAATATCTCGATAATATTTCTGAAATGAATTAAGGCTATCCTAGTAAAATTATTTACATGAGCCTCAAATGAAAGGCTGGAATCAATAATCACACCACGGCACATGATGAAACAGAAAGGTCATCCATAACTGCTATGTGATCAGAAAGCCTACTTCTAGCTGCATGTGGTCCTACAACCAATACTTCTGTCTTGTCTGAATTAAGTAGAAGGAAGTTAATAAGAATCCAACTGTGTTTCATCAGCATAACAGTGGAAATGTGATGTTTATGGATTATATTACTCAGAGAAATCATATAGAGGAAAAATAGTAATGGGCCTATAACAGAACCTTGTAGAACACCAAACTTTACTTTAGTATGCGTAGAAAACACCTTTTACATTTTCTAATCCATCAAAGAGACTAGTATGATCAATGGTGTCAAAAGCAGCATTAAGGTCAAGCAACACAAGCACAGAGACACAACCTTGACCAGAGGCCAGTAGCAGTCACTTATCACTTTAACCAGTGCTGCCTCTGTACTATAATGAGGCCGAAATCCTAACTGAATTTTTTTCACAAATGTTATTCCTATGCAATATGAGCATAATTGCTGTGCTACAATCTTTTCTAAGATCTTGGAGATAAAGAGATGATTGGATATCTGCATATACCTGGACAGTTGACACAGGTCAGGGTCAAGTTTCTTAATCAGGCATTTAATAACTTGTGGTTCAGTGTATGTAGATACATAGCCATTGCTGAAGGAAGAATTGAGCATTTGTAGGAAAAGTTATCTCTGGTATTATAGGTTTGATTAAAGGTGTTGGAATGGGACCTAGTACACAGTAGTACAAGTTGATCATTTTGCTTAAGAGATAAGTGAAATTAGTTCAGTCCCTTAAAATATAATCTGATCTGAATCACTTACATCATTATTTACTAGATTGTATGTTTATTTGTATTTTTTATTGTTATATTATTTATTTACAAGTCTGAAATTTTCACTATTGTCATTCATGAAGTCCTTATTACTACAGTATGTATTATTTTCATATCGTTGTAGTCTTCACTACAGTATTAAATTAAAATTAAGGATTATTTTTGTATTCTTCTGTAAGATTGGATAGAGACATTGAGCTGGCAGACCTAAGAGCTTTGGTATATTTCAGGGTGGTCTCCTTGTGTGTGTGATCATTATATCAGGTAGCTAGTTTTTTTTTTCTGTCTAATTATTTTTCGTGAGTGGAACTACATTATCCAGATTGTAACGGAACACTGACTCTAAGCATTCAGTCGCCTGATTGAGTTCTGGGGGGTCAGGCGGTGATCCAATCAGAGTTGCAGATTACTAATAAAGCTCTGTGCAGTAGCTGATATGAATGTCCGTTTAAAGTGGTAGCGTGGCAAAATACATACAGTACATCATTACTAAGACACACTTGAAATGAAATTAGATAATGATCTGATATAAGTTCAGTATGTGGAAATGCCATCATATTTTCAAAAATTTTATATGAAGGTTAGTATTAAATCCACAATATGACCACCTTTATGATTGGGTCCTGTTACACACTGATTATCCCCTACTGAGGCTGTTCTCAGAGTGTTTTCTGCATTCTCAAAATAAATATTAATGTCTTAAATAATGAAGTATTTGCTAGAGAAACAATCAGGTTTGAGAGGAAATCCTCGAATTTGAAAAGAAATTCAAGTGTATGGCCCTGAGGGTCTGTGAATAATAATTAGCAGGACCGACTGGACTTATTAATTGTCATTACATAGCTTACTTTAGTATAAACGTCTTCAAATGTATTACATTTGTGTCCATTGTTTTTGTATGGTGGTTTAATTATATTTATGAATAACTGCAATGCTTCCTCCTGTACCAGTTGGACATGGATAATTTATGTAACAATATCCGGGAGGACTGGATATTAAACATTAGCTTCATTTTATGCTAATGTTTATTCCAAAAACTGCCAGACGTAAGGCAACAAAACTATAGCATGGGTTGACACGATCAACTACTTAGTAAACTGAAGAACTCAGCAATCAACTGACCATGAACTAATAACCACAGGACTTTAAATAATGGGAAAAAATTAAATAAACTCAAAACAAAGCAAAAAATTTTTTTGAGAATTCTTTTCTTTTATATTATTTTTTTAAATAAAAAATTTTTTAAAAACCTGATTTAAAACTAAACTAGAGTAAATGGAGGCAATGTATCACATTAATCCCTGCCTATCTCTATGCATACAATTCTCCAAACATACCAAGAGCAAAGAGAGCTATATTCATTTTCAAGTACCTCACACAAACTTACAGTATAAAGTTCATTAACTCTGATGCATCAATAAAAACAGCTACAGTATACATATCCCTACAGACTTAACATGAGATTTAGTGACTAATATTTGAGTTCATTTCTCTATGCAGGTGATATAGTGTATTCCCTCTGTGCATGGATGTAATTGCGTTTGTGGGTACTATTTAAAGTGGAGACCATTTTAAGTGATCGGACCAGAGGTGTCGTGTGAATGAGCCACTCATACTGATAAAGCAGGAGAGCTAGTGGTGGCACAAGGCAATGGTCAGGCCTTTCAATAGCTCTCCGGTCCTGCTCCATGGGCCACTGCACCAGGTTCCAGTGCTTTTAAAGCACTTCTGGCAAAGGCTCTCTGAAGAGGACCAGGAATGTGAACTGCTCTACGACACAGTTTTTACAATCAGGCCTTGCTACAATTACAGAAGAGCAGTCCCACTCAGTCTTGCAGTGTCGGTCAATTATAATCAAATTGAATGAGCAGCTTAAGAGATCCTTCAGATCCTGACCCCTCTGATCACACTACACAAAATACACTGACTTTACAACTTGTTCTGCTAGGTATTGTAGCTTTTAATGTACACATGTAATTTACATTTTACTACCACTGCATATATTCAGTTTGGCTACAAAGCCATTCTCTCATATATCTAATATTTACCTTTACTGTCATTCCACAGGTCTTTTGCACTCCATGTTGCCATGATTTGCTTAGCAACTAAGTAACTCTGGAAATTGCAGCCAGTGTGAGATAGTTGCTGTGCCTGCATCGACATGCTGATGTTTCTCAGCAAAGCCACCAAAGCAAGTGCTTCCTTTGCATTCAGCAAGATAGAAGCCGCTCTGACTGCAAGAGTTCCATATTGAGCTGCTATCAAATCCACTGACCTTCATTTCTGCTCATGCCTTGCAAATGTAATCAAGTGGTGCTCCTTCCTAACTCTCCCTCACAGTCTCAGCATAGCACAAAAGCAAGTGTCTCATACTGTACGTGAATCCAAAGAAGATGTATGACCTCAACCTCTAACATATACCGATGACCACTTCGTAAGAAACTCTGAGTGCAGGGAGCAAGCATGCAGCCACAAAGATCCATGTGATCCAAGGGAGCAGATGATGGTGACTTATTTTTGCCTTTGTCTCCCTTTCTATCTATTTTCCGGAGAAGAGGAAAGTAGGGAAGCAGTCGACTTTGGTATTCCTGTAGAAGGCAGGCATTTGGATCATTTGGAAGCAGTTCACACAAGCACAGCATGCCCTGTTTTACGCAAGCACATACAAACTCACACACACACACACACACACTTTCTCTTTCTCTCTCATACACACACACACACCATTCCTCACAACCAGCAGGTGAAATTCTGTATGCATGGCTGGGCCTCTTGGCTGCAGTGGTAGTTGCTAGGCGACAGCAGAGGGGAGCTGACATTAGGAAAAGCAAATTGACCACAGGAGGGCTAATCTAGCATGAAACAGCAGCTGGCCAGCCATTCTCCATCACTGGCCAGGACTAGGAGTCTGTTGAGGGGTACAGCCCTTTCTGCATCTCCAGCATGCTAGGAAGCCTGTAGGAGCACCTCATCAGGAGCCATACTGAACCTCTGTTCTTCACCTGGATTTCACACATAAGATTCCACATGACTGTATGTCCGTAGCTCCATTATGTCAAATGTACATCTACAAGCGAGGCTATCCAGCTGTGGAAAATCATCAGCCTGGCCACTGAGCACATCTGGACATTTTTCCTGATCGGATGAGTGATGTTCCCGTGGCAGGAAGTTGATTGAGTGACAGCTCTACATATCAGGGTGTGTCGATGGGAAATGGGGGCGGGCAGACCACTGGAGTGCAGTCAAGTTTAGGTCTAGGTTTGTGCGGTCTAGCAGTGGAGAGCACAGCGGTATCTGATGATTCTGCCTGATGATTGACGTTGTGAGAGCCCTAATGATCCTAAAGGCATCTGTCTGACAGACTGGTGTCTGCTACCCAGACGGACTCTGCTGGGTAATGAGAGGGGAAGGGGAGATCTGCATAGGCCTGAGAGAAGCCAGAGACATGAATCTGAGTGACTACAAGAGGTTAAGTCAAGGACAAACAGTGTCAAATCAAAACTGAGTGATGCAGGCAGCAGGGCAACCCGCAAATGATACAGATATTGTCCAACATGTGGTACAGGACAGTTGAGGTGGCTGAACTCTGAGCTTTACAGCACACACAGTTCAGCAGTTAATGGAGTGGGCAAGTAAAAGGGAGAGAGAGAGAGAGAGAGAGAGAAAGAAACTGCACCCCATAAGAAAGCTGTGTGAACAACGACAGGCTCTAATGAGAGCCTAGTTCTACCTCCATGACAAAACAACTCACTGTAATGATGTGGTGGGCTTCCCTGCCTGCTGCTGCTAGTAGGGGGTCTCCTTCCAGTCAACACACTGCCCGTATAATCACAGGTCATCAAACACACTCACCACAGCCTAACAAAGCACCCCAATCAACTACCCATTACTTAGATTAAGAGCCCACTGTAGCTGCATTACTTTGCCTCTCGGTGCCTTATCAACTCAACTTCACATATGCAGTAATTACAGCACTAGCAGGAGTTTTAAGGACCAGCGCACCAAGGGGTACAATGTGTAGTTAATGGCTTTGGGTTAACACAAGAACATTATACTTAGCATGGATTTGAAACAGAAATAAAAATTCAATAAGGTTCAGTACAGTACAATATGTTGAATGTATTAGGTGTAGTTAAATGACAGAGTGTCACAGAATGGTAGAGGAGGCAGATTCGCATCTATTACAAGTGAAAACACATAAAATAAAGACCATGAAAATGAAATGAAATGAGGAGTAGCGAAACAAACATTAATATGGCATGAACTACTTTACAACAGTAACAGAAAATGATATCAAATAAAAGAGCTAGATTCTGAGTGCTGTACAAGATCAGTGCCCATTACACATCAAAACAGGTGCAGTCATGTGACAGTCATGAACATGTCACTGTATGGTTTCTAAAGCACAATATGCCTTCAAGAGGGGACCGTGGACAAAATAAGCTCAGTGTCCCTTAAAGTATCAAGGCGAGGAGTGGTACTCTTAAATAAAAGGCAGATGAGAGCGTGACGTCCTCCACAGAGGCTACTGCCACCTCGGGCTTACTCTTCAGGGACAAATAGATAAAGCTTTACATTTGTAAGTATATACATTTCTTACATTTTTAAACAGAAATATCCAGAATTCTTCCTCTGCTACTGCATATGCATTAGAATTAGAATATAAAATGCAGAATGATCAGACATCCGTCTCAGCAGCAGACACGCTTTTGTACATTACAGCTTTATGCTCTTTTTGAACTTTGTCTATTTGCTAATCTATGCTAGCCTATGAAGTTACATACTTCATGCCAGCATTTCTATTTTACTGATGCCAGGGCTTGAACTTTAATTGAACAGATAACTATGCCATTTATAGCTGGGTCAACAATGTACGGCTTCTCTTTTGGCAGGATGGCAAGTGTTTGTTTTTTTTTGTTTGTTTGTTTTTGTTTTGTTTTTTATTATTATTATTATTATTATTTGTTTTGGTAGGAGGAAGGTATGATTTCTTTTTCTCCTTTGGAATATGGAAGAATCGTATTGTTTGATTCTCTGACAAGAAGCTTTAATTTCTGCATTCATAATACCCTTAATTAAAATAGTAAAATCTCTTGAATGGTCTCTTTGATTCCTACTTTCCACTGGCACAAAATGAACTTGTTTGAAAAGATTAAAAATGGCTGGAAACATTATTTCGCATTATTCGCATCACAATTTTTCTTAAAAATTGTAATATTATGTCTCTGTACTAGGACACATTCTCAGTGTTTTAGAGATGCACACTGTACATAAGTATAAAAATCAAGAGAGAATACTTTAGAATTTGAAGAATAAATTTCATTAGATTTTGACTGCCACAATTTTATATAACATATTCCTGATCAAAGTCTAATTTACAGCTATTACAAGTGTTTGACAATTTTGCCTGTGCCTTCATTAGAAAAGAACCCCCTAAGATAATATTCAAATCATATCAGATTTAATTATACTTTCTTGCATTAAGCATATATTACTTTTTTTTTTTTTTTAAATCACAGATAACTCATTCTCTGCCGGAAATATTAACTTGTTTTTATGCTTTTCCTTTCTCCTAGTAAAAACAATGGAGAATTAATGCAGCTTAGGGTTTAAAATTCAATGGTGAAATTAATTGAAAAACCAGATAGCAAAAACTCGATTGTGCCGTGCAGAGAAAAGCTCCCTTTTTTATATTATAAACTCTTTTGTGCTTTTGAAGTTCACCTAATAATAGTGGTGTAAGAGATTGGCAGTTTAGAGAAGTTATTAATGAGAAGTTTTGTTAGACTTTCCATGAGTTAGTGGAGAGATCTATTTAAAAGCAAGCATTAAGATGATATTCTTGATTGTATGGCTTTTGACAAATTAACCAGTGTTTGACACTTGAGTGCCAGAGTTTGTACTCATCTGCACAAAGCAATCTACAGGTGAGTCACACTTGTTCAGCATTGCATTGAAAAAAAAAAATCATTAAACATGCCCTAATCCACCAGTAAATTTTCTAGAGTGCTTAACAAATGTGGCATTGTGCAGTTGAAAATACCAAAAGGGTGCCAAATGGAAGTCAACAGGTATATGTATAGACGGAAACGGAAAAACACACTTACACAAATGATCTTATAAAGAGTGGATGAGCCTTTTGCAGCCACTAATTGGAGCATGGAAAAGAGCATCAGCAGCGTGTGAGGATGAGTGGCCACTGGGGGCATCGCAGAGCGCTCCGGGAGACTTGGGGTCATTACACCACTAATGGAGCCATATGGCCTGCAAAACAAACAAAAACAGCCTTTTCCCCCTTATAATAAGGTCATGGAATGCCTTTGCTTATTTGGATTGAGACCAGCGGGAAATTGCTAGAAACATGCAGCCATTTCAGCATGGTGTCTTGCGTTAGGAAATGGATTTATTTAGTGGGCTGCGCCCTCGGCAAAGGCAAACGTTAAGTTGTGCAAAGTGGTGGGAAGTAGGGAGGACAGCTGCAGATTGCAGTGCAATCACTGTGGGGAGAATGGCTCAGCAGAGCAGTATGGTCATGATAGCTTGTAAATTGGAGAATTAGGCATTTAGGATGCAAACCTCATAAGCCAGTTTTTGAATGTAGCACTTATGAACAGTGTGAATCATCTATTCATAATGCATTATAAATGAATTCATGTAACATACACTGAGCCATCACATCATGACCACCCACCTAATGTTGAGTAGGTCACATTCACCAATCAAAACAGCCCTGAACCATCAAGGCATGGATTTCAGTAGACCTCTGAAGGTATGCTGTTTAAGTCTGCTGTAAGTTAGAAGGTGGGGCCTTCATTGATCCGACTTTCTTTTCTAGCACATCTCACAGATGCCCGATTGGTTTGAGACCTAGAGAACGCGGACACCCAGTCAGCATATTGAAACCATTATTGTGTTCCTCAAACTATTCTTAATCCATTTGTGGAGAGGGGAGGCCTCAGTATTTCTGCTGAATTCTCTGATGCCACTGGCATCAGAGAATATCCTTTCCATGAAGGGGTATACTTGGCCAGCAACAATGTGGAGGTATGTGTCAAAGTAACATCCACATGAAGGGTAGTACACAAGGTATCCCAGCAGAACACTGCCCAAAGCATCACACTGCCGCCCAAGCTTGCCTACTTCCCATAGTGTATCCTGATGCCATCTCTTCCCTGGGTAAGTGACACACACATACACTCAGTCAACCAGATGACGTAAAAGTAAAAAAATATTAATCAAACCAGGCCACCGTCTTCCATGGCTCCATGGTCCAGTTCTGATCCTCATATACCTATTGTAGGTACTTTTGGTGGGGACATGAGTCAGCGTGGGCATCCTGACTGGTCTGCAGCTATGCAGCCCTATCCACATTCAAAATTCAACCTTTCACGAGCTGCATAGTACATGATTATGTGTTTTCCGACACCTTTCTATTGGAACCAGCATTAACTTTTTCAGCCAATTGAATTACAAGACCTCTTCTGACCCCACAAGCCAGCCTGCGCTCCCCATGTGCATCTGCGAGCCGCACACAACCCTGTCACTGATTCACTGGGTTTCCTTCTTTGGACCACTTTCGGTAGGTCCTGACCACTGCAGTCCAGGAACATTCCAAAAGAGCTGTAATTTTGGACTTGCACTGTCACCTAGCCATCACAATTTGGGCCTTGTCAAATTTGCAATAATCTTTATGCTTGCTAATTTTTTCTGATCCATCACATTAAATTCAGGGACAAAATATTTACTTGCTGCCTAATATTCTGGGTGGGAAGTGGGTGAGACACAAATAATTTTTTTTTTAATTTACATTGTTGCCAAACAGTGCATAATGCATAGGAACAGTACACTAGTAGAAATGCCCACAAATAGTAATGTATCACATTTAGCAAAAAGAAATTAATGCAATACATGCATTAACAATGCATTATGAACATAATACACAGTATAGATATAATGTGGTAATGTGGTGATTACATGCCGAACACAGTGTTAGACATTGGATTATGTATAAAGTTTTAGACACAATGTTATATTACACTTTAACATTCATAGACCTGTGCAAGTCATTAAACATAGGATATGTTTGTTATCCAGAACATTTATAAAACGTTATAAATACAGGATACATAAGAAGTGTTACCTTAAAGTTCACTTTAATAAAATGTGTTTTATTATACTTTGCAAATAACATGAAACACATTTTACACAACTTAAACTCTGAGAATACATACATGGGGAAGCTACAGTATCTATAAGTAAGATGGCTTAATCAGTAGTCCAGAGCAAAAAAAAAAAAAAAACAGAACTATACATTTTCACAAGACCCACACCATAATTCAATACCCAGAATAATGATCTCAATCATAAAATTAATAGTCTTGTAAGTTTAAAGATATTCAATACACTGTTTCTAAATTTATCCTTTTAATTAAATTGGATTTGTACTAAGAACCAGCCCAGAACCAAAATGCTTATTGGGCTTTCTAGTTAGAAAATCTGTGGCACTGTGACTTAAGCAGGAATATATTGTACTGATTACCAGTTCCATGTCAGATCATACTTAATATAATCACACAAACTTGCTGTCAGGCCAAACCTTTATGTTAGCACTGAAAGCTAATAAGCGCTGATTTTTGCCACAATTTTCTAAAAGAAAATCAATATCATCAGGAGACTCTATCTGACAAAGTACTCAAAGATAACCTGATATAATAAACAGCAATACTGTACTTGGCCACAATGTAAACATTCAGACCCTTAGTGTATACAGTATAACTAACATAAAAGCATTGCTGCCTTTAAGATGATCAGAACGACTGCAGTGAGCATATTGCCCTACACAATGCATGATGTCTATGACCTTGTCCTAGGAGATCCTGTTTGGCAAGTTGAATATTTTTCACCATTAGCTGCCCAATCCCCTCCAGCTTTATTGATAACACTATTATTGCTACTTGGCTGACTCCAATGGGTCGGCCTCCAAGGATATGATTTCTTTTGAAAAATTTGCTGCTTTCTATTTCTCACTCTAAAGAACTGTGTGATCTTTTTTCTTATTTTCTTCTTGCTCTAACTGGACGTAGGCTGTTAGTATTGTCACACTATTTGTTACACTCTGAATTGTGATAACCTCTTAACATGATTTTAACTCTACTTCAGTGGGGTTCCTGAAATATGGCTGATTTGACATTGTAGAGGATTAGGCCTGGCATCATGTTGTTGTGGAACTCCAGACTGAATGTGTTTCTTAGAAGCATATTGTGTATTGTGTATATGGACATGAACAGCTGACTACAAAAATTGAAGCCTACATAGTACGTTAAATTTAGACCCCATGAAATGCTTGCTAGCAAATAGTCAGAACAAATAATGGCTTGCCCTATGGCCCAGAGCTTAATTCAAATCCCTGTTATGCGACAGCGATCCATGGCCAGGAGTCCAAAAAATAAAATTGTCTATACTCTCTCCCACCAATCACAATGATGAAAGTCAATCTCTGAGATGCATGTATAATGGAGTGGATAAAGCTTTTCTCTGAGTGTTACACTGAGCCATAATACAGCATTAACAGCTGATGAAAGATAGAGTTGTCTGGCTTCACTTGATGGAAGCATGTGATAGTCCTCACTTTTCACCCTCCCTCTCTCCACTTTTTTGAGCCACATAAATGAATCACGACTAGAGCTGTACTAGAGTTGCACAAGAGCAATCTGTACACCCACCAAAACATACCACTATCAAAAATTGACAGGTCTCCAGGACAATTCTTTTAAATTCCTTGAACAAAATTTCATTATAAAAGATTATTAAATTTAATTCTAAAAAAGAACAGGAATAGAAAATAGGCCTGGAGATCCGTCAATTTGTGGTAGTATGTTTGGTGGGTGTGCAAATTTCTCTTGTACAAGAATAGTACATGATTATGCGGCTCGTGAATTTATTTGATGACTGGATCAATAGTGAATGTGTGTGCTTGTCCCCTGCAATGGACAAGCCCCAAGCCACCCGGGATAGGTTCCCATCCTCTCATGACTCTGTAAAAGATTTGCAAAATGGACAATAAATGAGACTGAGAGGTCCCAGGGAGCAAAAGGAGAGAGTATAACATATCATAGAGGATAGAGTTTGCTTGTACTTTAAGTAGAGGAGTACAGTTCCTGATAAATAAATTGATAAATAAATAAATAAATAAATAAATAAATAAAAACCTTCATCTAGTAGTTGTGAGAGTTTGTTGAACACGGGAGTAATTCCATTAAAGAAAATAGAAAATTGAGATTTTGATTTTATTAAGAGCAGCAGTGCATGGTGCTAGAGATTAGCAAATTAGCAAAATGCACCAGAAATAAATGTCTTGAAGAGCACATGAGCAGTTTAACAATTTACTGATTAGCTTACTGACTTTTGTGAGGGCAGGGTAGCTACTATTAAGGTTTCAGTGTGTGAACATGTTTAGATTCAGCGGCTAGCACCTTAAGCTAGCAATTATTATGTACTGTATTTAGCCACCTAGCTATTCAAGGTATCAAATAGCTGTTAGTCTTAGGGTTGCCACCTTTGTCTTATAAAAAATAATAATAATAATAATAAACTGGATACAACTAACTGACAAAAAAAAAAAAAAAGACTTACCATCCGATAAAGACCACATTTTTTTGAAGGTTGGGGGATAGTTGTGTTTACTTTAACCAGTTCTGGTTAGCATGTGTGACAGTTAAGCAAATTATAGCCATTAAAATCAGTCATGTATTTTCCAGAACAGACAGTTGAAAAAAAAAAAGGGGGGGGGTATAGTGCTGGGAAAAAACAGAACAGATGGCAACCCTAATTAGTATTGAAAATGTCAAGTGATATCCAGACCTGATCATGACCTGTAAGCTATAGTTAAAATCTAAATCTAAATTAATAAAGTCCAAGTAAGACATTAAAACAGATTTGGTCACTTCTAGTTACGTGTTTCAAATCTGCCAGAGTTCTAAATGATCTTGATTTGACACATGTGACTTTCATTAAAATTCCTCTCTTCATACTGATTAGCTTAAGAAGCAGGAGGAATTAGCCTTGAAGCCCTTTTGGAGTGCTCTCTACAAGCTTTGAGCAAGTGTCACCATCTCATCTGTCCATCTCCATTACAGCCTCTACCTTCCTGAGGCAAAAGAGGGTAAGAGCCAAGAAAGGCTCTCACACAAAGTTAAGGAGAACTTTGATATAGCATTAGTCATGCAGTAGTATTACAAAGTGAAATCCACAAACCACTTGGGAAAAAAAAGGGACTCCCGTAATTTCTGATCCGTCTTCTTTTTAGGAATGTATTGGGCAATCTGGTATGGTTTATTTTTATTTTATTAACTTTGCTTTAATATATTCTCTGGTTTATCCCCTGTCGGAGTCGTCCTCTCTTTCAATTTCCTTCCCTCCTTGTCACCACCAACTTAGTCACTCCTTCCTATTCTTTGCTTGTCTCTCTATCTCTTTTTTTTACCTCCTCCCCCATCAGTCTCTCTCTCTCTCTCTCTCTCTCTCTCGCTCCTTCTTTCCCAACTCTCGGCTTTGAGGCAAAATCCTTCTGGGTCCCAATTAAGACTCAAAGCTGCTGTTCTCTGTATGATAACAGCACCAAGTGCTGACAACATGCTACCTGTCAACAAGAGCATCAACAGCCACCATCTGTTCCTGGGAAAATTGTCTTCATTACACACAAACTCCAGAATGCAGTTCACACATGCACAGACATCGCAGATAGCAGATGATTCCAGGCCAAATATGGCTGAATTCAGGCACATAAGGGCCAGTTATGGCAATGGCAAGGGTAGAGTGGGCCAAAAAATGTGAATATATTAAATCAATTATATAGATTAATTGAACATTTGTGTGTGTGTGTGTGTGTGTGTGTGTGTGTGTGTGTGTGTGTGTGTGTGTGTGTGTAAGTGTAAGACTCTATTTGGGGCTGAGAGTGACCAAATTGTTCTTGTTATAATATATTCTAATTACAATCAGAAAACATAACTACGCTACATATCGTAGCATAACATGTTTATGTTTTGATTTGTATGATTATTTTACAGCACAGTCTTCCTCATATCGCATTTGCAATTACTGAGTGTGAAAAAAGATGGGTCCCTCTTTGCAAATGGTAAAACAACACCTAATTAAAATACAGCCTTGCATCATAGGTAACCACAGTTGCACCCTTACACCCCTGTTACTCATAATAGCTTTCACAGTTGGAGCAAATTATCCTGAAGAGCTGATAATAGATTTTCTCGTCTAATTAAAACAGATTTTTTTCCCCCTCTCTGGTCTATTAATCAGAGGATGAAAATGCTTTGTAAGGAAATATGAAGGAGCTATTGGCTCTAAATGGGGAGACTGCTCTCATCTCACCTTATGAAGAAACATGCAAGGAGGACGGGCAAAACTTTTTATCCTCTGCCTTGCTGAACAAATTAGTTTCGGGAGACTTATTTTCGGGAGACACTTTTCAGTGTCTATCTTTATGTTCACCTTCGGTAAAAAAAAAAATACTTTCAGTAGTGATAAATTAATCAGAAACAGCATATAAACCTTATATGCAGTATTAATTCAACTTATCAAACTTATTTTTTTGTTAATGTTTCTTTTTATGGGTCCATGTTCCTAGTGCTAATGACCATATGTACTGTAATACAGTGGTTCCTCGGCATACAAATTGAATCTGTTACTTCTAATCTGAGTTCTTCTTCGTATTACAAAACTAGGAAATAACATAAATGCAGATAATCCATTCCAGCCACCCAAAAATATTACTAATATTACCAATTTCCAATACTACATTTCTGCATATAAAAACAATCAAAACATTTATGATTTCTCTTAGCACCAGCTGCTTTAAAACCGAAAAAATGGCTTTGTTTAATTCTCGCTGTCCTCCTTGATATACAATTAATTGGGCCCCATAGTGCTATGTCTTCACTAAATCTTGCACAAAAGCAAAAAATTACAATTAAATTAAAAATAATGTGTAAATTAGCTTTGCTTGTCTTTCCACTGATTCAAACTTTTGATTGGCTACCGGAAATACACGCAACTGGCTTAGTCGCTCGTACGCTGAAGGCAAATTTCTTGCAAAATGTTGGTTCTTAAGGTAAAAATTCGCAATTCATATCCCCAGGTAACAGTGTAGAGCTTGTTCATGTAAAGCCCTTTGATTACCCAAGAAAGATAAATACATTTACACATTTTTGCTGTTCTTTTTGTACAATTCTGTGAAATTACAAAATTATAATTGAGAAAAGTACTCAATCACTCACTCTCTCATTATCTATACCGCTTATCCGGTTACAGAGTCGCAGCGGGCCTGGACCCTATCCCAGAGACTCTGGGCATTAAGCACGGTATGCCCTGTCTAACACAGGGCACAAGCAACATACTCACTCACACGCTATGAGCAATTTGAAACAGCCAATTAGCCTACTCTGCATGTCTTTGGACTGTGTGAGGAAATGCACCAAGCACAGAGAGAACATGCAAACTCCATACACACAGACCCGAGGCAGGAATCAAACCCTCGACTCTGAGGTACAAAACCACAGTCCAAACCACTCCATCACCATTGGGGGGGGGGGGGGGGGGGGGGGCAA